>ML136663.1:0-154476 GCA_003999625.1 Oryzias javanicus
CTATTAAGTAGACCAGCATGTGAAGCTTTGGGTTTAGTGTACAGAGTACATGCAGTCATAAACTCTGAGACAGATTTCACTGCAGCATACCCAGATGTTTTTCAGGGGCTAGGCCTGTTAAAAGAGCCTTACAATATTGAGCTAGAACAGGGAGCTACACCAGTGGCTTTGTCAGCACCCAGACGGTCCCCCTACCCCTTAGAGATGCAGTGCGTGCAGAGCTACGCAGAATGGAGGAGATGGGAGTTATTTCCAAAGTTACTGAGCCAACAGCATGGTGTTCGGGTATGGTGGTCATCCCAACCAAACGGCAAGCCACCAAGGATATGTGTCGATCTCACACCCTTAAATGCAGTAGTAAAAAGGGAACGTCATATCCTCCCAGCAGTAGACCAAACACTAGCAATGATGAAAGACGCCAAGGTGTTTACAAAGCTGGACGCTCGATCAGGATTTTGGCAAATCCCTCTAACTCCAAAGTCAGACCCCCTCACAACCTCATCACTCCGTTTGGGAGGTATCACTTCAACCGCCTCCCATTTGGATATCATCGGCTCCAGAGCATTTCCAGAGGAGGATGTCTCAAATGCTCGAGGATTTCGAGGGAGTCATCTGTCATGCTGACGACGTGCTCGTGTATGGCAAGAACAAACAAGAACATGACCAAAGGCTCCACAGAGTTCTCCAAAAGTTTCAAAAAGAAGGACTCACTCTCAACGAAAAATGTGAGTTTGCAAAGACAGAAATCATGTTTGTTGGTCACAAAGTTTCCGCAAACGGGATTGAGCCAGACCCCAACAAAGTAAAAGCGATTCAACAGCTGCCACAGCCAACCTGTGTGGCGGATGTACGACGTCTTGTGGGCATGGCCAATTACCTCGCAAAGTTCATGCCACAGCTCGCCACAATAACAACGCCATTAAAGGAGCTGCAAAAGGAAAGGAACGATGGATTTGGGCAGAGCCCCAGGAAACATCTTTTCAAAGACTAAAAGACACACTGAGTTCACCAGAAATACTCGCACAGTATTCCAACGCAGCAGAAACAAGAGTCGCAGCGGATGCTTCACCATACGGAATTGGAGCCGTTCTCACACAGAAGCAGCAAGATGATTCATGGCGACCAGTTACATACATTTCGAGAGGACTAACAGATACAGAGAGGCGCTACGCCCAGATTGAAAAAGAGGCGCTAGCAGTCACATGGGCATGTGAAAGACTGTCATCATACCTAATGGGTCTGACAGTTCACTTTATTGACAGACCACAAACCCCTGGTCCCTTTCTCAGCACAAGGGGCTTGATGATCTTCCTCCGAGGATTCTGAGGTTTCGTTTAAGACTTTTACGCTTCACTTTCAACATCATTCATGTTCCAGGAAAGAACCCATCACAGCTGATGCCTGTCGAGAGCACCACTGGCTGGTCCACCCTCTGCAGGTGATCTTCAGTTTGAGAAAGAGGTGGAAGTCTTTGTTGACAGTGTGGTTATGGGGCTTCCAGCTTCAGACAGGAAACTAAAACAGTAAAGACAGCACAAGAAGAGGATGAAGTCTGCAAGAAAGTGATGATCACTGTTTTGCAGGATGGCCGGAGAAATGTCAGTTAGACCAGGACATCAAGCCATACTGGCAACATAGAACGGAATTATGTTGCAACGTTCTGAATGAGCACTATTCGACTTCACTGATGACCGAAAACATCATCCGAAACATCAGAGCAGACATTCTGGAGCGTCTGCATGAAGGACATCAAGGGATTTCAAAATGCAGAGCCAGAGCCCGAGAGTCTGCTTGGTGGCCTGGCATCTCCACAGACATTGGTCTCATGGTGGACAGGTGCGAGATATGCAAAACACACAGACCACAAAGCAGAGAGCCACTCATACCAACTCAAGTCCCAGAACGCCCATGGCAGAGGGTGGTATGGATCTTTTTGAGTGGTCCAAGAAACATTATCTACTGATAATAGACTTCTTCTCAAGATACATTGATAGCTGAACTTAAGAGCACAGTGGCAAAGTCACCATCAGAGCTATTAAAGACATCTTTGCAAGACATGGAACAGCAGAGACGGTGGTGTCTGATAACGGCCCACAATTTTCATCTGAGTTATTCAAAAAGTTTGCGGAGGAGTACCAGTTCACACACATCACCAGCAGCCCACTTTACCCTCAAGCCAACGGGGAAGCTGAACGGCTGTGCGGACTATAAGGACTTATGGAGAAAAGAAATGGACCACAGCAAAGCACTGCTGGCATACAGAGCCACTCCGCTGGAGCATGGGTTCTCGCCAGCCCAACTGTTGATGGGGAGAAACCTGCGCACTTCCCTACCCCAACCAAATCTAAGATGGATCCCGAGTGGCCCGACCTTCACGCTTTTCGAAGGAAAGATGAGGAGGGAAGGCGTCTGCAGGCAAAACACTACAACAAGAGACACAGATCAAGACCTCTACCACAACTGGCATCTGGACAGAAGTTTGGATCACTACAGAAGGAACTATTGGTGCAGTCATCAGACCTGCCAGTACTCCCAGATCGTATCTGGTAGAGACAGACAGAGGTACTTTAAGGAGAAACAGAAGCCATCTCCGACCCACTGAGACTGTTACGAGGTCAGGCCGATCAGTGAAAATACCTGATAGATTGGATTTGTGAAAGGACAATAAACTACAATGCAAAGTGCAATTCAGAATGTGATTGTAGGTGTTAAGGAAAACAAAAATAACAAAAAGGTTCAGTATAAGTTCAGTTATTTAAAGAAAACAGTATTTTTGTGTTGATGAGAAATACTTAAAGTTAAGGAGTGTTTCATGTGTTTTCTCAAAGAAAGTATGACTCAAGCTAAAAGGAGAGGTGTAGTAAGAGGACTACATGTCCCATGATGCTTTGCTGTAGCACGGTGTGCTGGGAGTCGGAAGTTACAGAATAAAGAGGTTGCTAACGATAGTGGACAGAGTCCCGTGTCATCTTTATACAGGTTAGGATTATGGTTACAGTTCCTGAGGTCGGCTGTCTCTGCAGCTCACGGCTTCACCAGGGGATGGGTCAAATGTGGAGAACAAATTTACACATTTAGGAGCGGGACAGTTAATGGTACTTTAACTTTAAGTTGAATTTTAAATACGTGCGTCCAAAAAGAACATCCAGCCTTGGACACACTTAGAATGAGTGCATGCAATGCAGCAATGAAATCTTGGCTGCGTGTATTCCATGTGTTCAATATGAATTACCATCATTTTCTAGGCTGCTCGCATGTAAATACATAGGAACAACATCAGTGTTTTTAAAATATAACCAATTTTTTACAATAAAACGAAGTGATTGACAAATGTGATCATGTTTTTGTATCTGAACAGACTGTAGACAGGTAAAGAAACACATCCATAACACACACGTGTATGCACGAGCACACACTCACACATCAACATAGTGGGCAGAATAGTTTTAGTTTTTATGAATTTAGTCACGCACACACATGCGAGCGAGCGCGTGCGCACAGACACAAACAAAACAGACAGAGACGCGCGCACAGATCAATGTAGTGAGCCGGCTCCGGAGCGGGTGGGCGGGGCTGGATTTTGGGTGTAAAACAGCAGCAGAGAGGAGTTCCTCTTAGCAGAAACACGCGGTAATATCTTTAGGTTATTAACTTCTCACGTATGATGGCAAAAAAAAAAAAAAAAACTCCAGCTGAAGCGCCTGTGGACCGCCGCGAAAAAATGTGCGTCTGGTCTGTAAACCACAGAGCGGGGGGAAGCTGCGGCTTCGCGGTGCTTCTGGGTCCAGTGAGAACCCGGCGTGACGCTTACTGCCACCAAGTGGTAGGAGGCTGCATTCAGGTCTCGCGGCCCTCAGGTTCAGAACTGATTTTTTTTTCGCGGCCCACTAGAGGGCGCTCGCGGACCGAGATTGGCCGCGGCCCTATGGATGGGAAACACTGATCTAAATGTAGCAGTAGGGGAAGAATTCGGATACGTCCAAAGTGGAAAGTGAATTCTGTTTCTGATTCAAAAAACTCCGTCCGGCTGGTCTGAGAAGAAGATAGCTGAAGGAAGCCTCACCCTCCTGCTTCAGCTTGAGCAGAGCAGCGTTGATCACAGGAGAAGAGATGAGAAGCCACATCTCCGGGTTTCTGCATCGCAAAATAGTGCAGAACCTGAAAGTAACAGAAGAAAAGTTTAGCCTGATGGTTCTGAAACCATCAGCTGCTCTCCTTTAGTTCAGGAACATGTCCTGATAGAGTTAGGGAGCAGTTCCCCTCCTCTCAGAGTGCAAAATAAAGAAAAGAAAATGTTTTTGAACCAACAGAAATGAGCGAGTTCATCCTTCTGACAGAGTAAGTAACCATGAAGGTACCTTCTCTGCTTCCTTGGTGTCGTCAAACAGTCTTTTCTGGCGGCAAGCGGGAGTTACTCTGGCGGTCTCCCACGCCTCCACCCACATGTTGCCGGCGATCTTCATCCTGCTGCTGAGCTCACCTTTGGTGACCTTGTTGCCCTTCTCATCCACCACCTCCTCCACTACGTAGTCTCGGGGTGAGTACCAGCGCACAAAGTCCTCCAGGACACAGCCGGGGTTCACAGCCTACGAAAGTTAAAAAAAAAAAAAGTTTTTTTTGTTTTTAAAGTCTTCAAATGTAAAATCTTTAGAAAATAGTAGTTCCAATTCTGTCAGGTTTTTCAATGATTTCATTGCTTTCTGTAAGGTTATTTTATTGGATTCATCGATTTGTTTCCAGCGTCAGAAACACAAAGCAGTTCAAATCTTGTCAGAACCCCCATAACTGCTAAAGCCTCTAAATAGTGGGTGGAGTCTCTGGAAACAGCATTGCAACTGCTTACAGAAGTATTAAATAAATAAAACCGCTTGAATTTTTGAAGTTACACATAAAATGTCGTAGCTCCGCCCACACTCAGGTGGAGGGAACACCTCTGTCCGCAGTAATCGATCTCACCAGCAGAATGGAGTTCAGGACCTCGTTGCTGAGCGGCGGCTCGTGGATGTGGCGGCGGCGGTGGATGCGTTTGCGCGTGCTGTGCACCATGCTGGACACGGACAGTCTGCCGATGGGCACGGGCGCCACGGGCGCCACGGGCTCCGTCAGCCGGGACAGAGCGGAGCTGATGTCGCCCGTGTCTGCAAAGACGACCGCGCATCAGACACGACGCCGGCGGCACTGTGGCGTGACGTGAACCGGGAAGCCCACCTTTCCCCTCTTCTTCCGTCAGGCCTTTGCCCAGAACGTCCTCCACAGACTCCTTCCTGCTGCACAGCCTGAAGAACTCGCTCAGGTAGTCTCCTGCAAGAGGAGAGATGCAGCATCACCCACGTTCTTAACTTGACCAGAAAACAAATAACTGAACCTCCTTCCTTCAAATTTACTCCTTTCGTGATCCAAATGTCCAGACTTTAGAAGAGAACTGGACTGAGTGACTCCTCCCACCTGGCGTTCCAAACAGGAAGTACCTGCCGTTTAAAAAGCCAAAACCGCATAGACTTCTATAGAGAAACAAACAACTATTACTCAATAATTATTTGTTTTACAGCAAAGTTTTTTTCTTTTTTTTGGCTATTTCATTTTTGGATGGATGCAATAAATATTAAAAACCACCAAAGATGATAACTTCAAAGAATTCATAAACGTCTTAACATTTACTGTAGGAGAATGATGGAACACCAACAATAAATCATATTAGAAAGTAGTGCCGTCATGTGATTCATTTTTTGACCTGTAATTAATTGATCTAATTGATTGATTTTAATTGCAATGATTTTTAACCTAATAATTTCAGGGCTTTTTAAGTTTGTGACATTAAAAGATGAAAATAAAACTAACCAGGGGGAATTTTTTTTAATCTTAAAAAAAATAACAAAATTAAAAAACCATCAGATCCAGAGTGCTGTAATCTACCACATCAAAAATTAGTAGGATCTTTTTTCTGAACAACCCAAAAAATACAGTATAACATGTTCAAGATTTTGTGTTTAAGTGTCTTTGAATATATGAAATAGTAAAAATTGTGGTTTCATCCGTGAAGTCGTATCCTGGTTTGGCTTGTATTGACTGAAACCTCCCGGGATGTGAGCAGACTGTAGTGACGGACTGACCGGTACGTGCTGCAGAACTTTGCTACGGACTCTCTGCTTCTCCTCGGAGCTGTATCCGGGCATGGACAGCAGATTGTGGATGTAGCTGAAGATCTCACACTGAAAAGAACAAACAGACAAACCAAGAATCCCAATCATAGAGTTTCTTCTATACAAAGCCTCCTGAGTTTATGAAGCTCCACTCTGGAGCATGTAAACGGTGGTTTACCTGTCGGACCGGGTCCTTCAGGTGGCAGTCGATGATCCGATCATACAGATGCTTCTTCTCAAAAAGGAATTCACAGATTTGGTAGCTGAAGACAGAAAGATTTGTTTTAACCACATATGAGTGAACTGAACATTCAGAAGGACCGCCTCTATTCAGTTTTTAAAAGCTGAAACACCAGCAACAGAAAGAGCCTGAATGCAGAGGACCGTGGTCTCCACGGCAACTCACAACTGAGCCTTCTCTGCCAGAACCAGGAGCCGGTCTTCATTGAACTGGACCACGCCCTCCACCTGCAGCAGGTCCAGCAGAACCTGCAGATCACAGCATCTGGTCAGGACAGGTGAGCAACAGGCTGAGCTTTCAAAAAATTCAAGAGACACTCGTGAATGAAGGAGAGGAGAAAAAAAATGAAAAAAATCAAGATAAACAAAGAAACAGACAAATTCCACAGAGGAATTCTACAGGGAGCCTTCACTCATCACTGTGATAACATTTACTAGAGGGAAAAACTGCATCTTCTACTCTTCTATAAGGTTTCCCTGAGTCGTCCAAACATTCTAATGCAATGATGGAAAACCAAACAAGTTCCAACTCTGCTCCTTTCTGGTGCTTTTATGGGACACGCTGCACCTCCACTCTTTGGACAAACAAAAAAAGTTACTTCTAAACCAACCTGCTGCCGCTCCGCCTGCCAACATTCATTGTCTGGACAACACAGGAACTCCAGCACCTGCAGACATGAACAGAACCCAGATCAGAGCCCTGCAGAACCTCACATTTACTAGGAGTGTAAGAAAATATAGAATCATTTCAACACTTGTATTGATTTAAAATACCGCCAAGACCATATTTAATAAATTATCGAGCAGCAAAAATATAGCTGTAAATATCACACTGAATTATTTCTGGAGAGTACCTGAACCTTTTAAATCAACTGGTTTAGCTAGATTTAGCAGTCAAACATACTTAAAGAAAAATACTAGTCAATAAATGTAATCTTTGTGGTTTTTTTCTATGCTAAATATTTTTAGCTGTGAAAATCAGACAAAGCTGAAAGTTAAAAAAAGAAAATCTTTCCTAAATTACTTTAAAAAAGTACCATGAATTTACTTGGTTAAAGGTAACTTGCATATTAGAGACGGTTCCAGTGTTAATGTTCTGATCATTAAAAAAATCTCATTAAATCAAGATTTTTGTGTGCAAGGAGAGAAAATAATTTGCAGAAAAATAAAAATGAAATATTGTCTCTGTTACTCTCTTGTATTTATCGTTTTGTGACGCAATCATTTATCGTCAGACTCTTGAACGATACACACCCAATATTTACTCATTTCAGATCTGATCTGTCTTATCTTATTTTAAAACCTGTTTTAGGAATATTAATACAAAACTGCCTCACACATTGTCTGCATTTCAAAGTAAAATTATTTCTACACTGTTAATTCACAAGCAAATACAACAGTATTAAGTACATTTTTCCTTTTAAATGAAAGAAAAACGTTTAACCTTAAAAGGAAAACATTATTGCGATTTTCACAGCATATATTTATTTATATATATATATATAGAGAGAGAAGAGAGAGAGAGAGAGAGAGAGAAAGAGGAGAGAAAGAGTGAGAGAGAAACAGAGAGAGTGAAAGAGGATAAAAATTGTAGTCACACAGGTGAGAATGTGCCAAAAAAAATAATCCTTAACAAGGCAGGTACAGATTTAAATGTCAGACTGTAAACATAATCAAAAAATGCCTAATTATAACCTGAACCAGGACGCTATAGACCGTTTAATAATGCAACCGTTACAAAACAAGCAAATGAAAGGAACAAGTCTCTATGAAATAACGTGTTTTAGCCACAGTAAATAATAAAATAGAGATTAAGATTAAATTCTCTTGAACAGCCTGAAACGTCAGTTTAACGGTGGCAGACACACTGCTGGGATCTGGGCCGCCGTACCTGATCAAAGAGCTTCCTGTTCACGAAGAGCGTGTTGTCTGGCTTGACCAGCTGACGGGCCAGAAAGATGAAGAGCCCGCCCACCTGGGATGGAGTAAAGTCTTGGTTGTCCACCATCACCTTGAAGACAAAAGCACGTACATGATATCATACGAACCTGCCAGCACTGCTTTTACAGAGATGTTCATGGAGACTTCTGGATTCTTTAGAAAACACTCTTAAGGTAAAAGGGACCACTAGTTACACCATGATCATCATCATCTGGACAAAAACAAGCAGTAAGAGGTGAACTTTCTCTCTGAACTGATGCTTTATTTAACCTATTGTGACTATCAGCATTTGTATCACTTTCCTTTTGTAAGGTAAAGCAGATATTGTCTAATTAGTCAACATTCCCCCAATAATGTTAGATTTATTTTTGGTATGTTTCTTTTAATGAGTTATTCTCTTTTTGCGCACTGAAGGGTGCATTCTTCCATGTCACCACAAGGGGGAGTTTCAGTTTATGAGCAGGTCAGAAGAGCCGATCCTGCCATAAAATTAAACACTGAAACCGAAGTTGATTGTGTTTATGTTCAAGCTGCTCACTAGAGGTTTAACTGCAGACAAAGACAAAAAAACATCCACATTTATCCCGGTCTTGCTTTCAAATGTGCAACACTTTGCTGCCGAAGTTGAGTTCTATGTCGGCTTCCAGCTCTGTGCTGTGTTGCCATGCTACCGTTACAACAAGCGGAACAAATAGTCAGTTTTTCCTGAAAAAGCTATCTAAACTGAAGGAATAACCAGAAAAAAGTACTAAATATTGATTGAATATTTATTTCTTTGGTAACTGACCATGGTATAAGTGAGATAACACCGTCCGTGTCATGCGTTCATTTCTCATAACGCACACTTCGTCAGGTATTATCCATTACTTAATTTAGACAATTATTGTTAAACATTTTAAACAGTTATTTGTGATTCCCTCCATTTGATCAGGACAAAGAAACCTACATCAGCTTTCTACTCACCTCAATTCAACTGTTAAACATTTAAGTCAGTAACAATGTTTTTTCTTCATTTATTGTATTTTTAGGGTATTTTTAAACTTTTAATGTAGTTGTTTCAGCAGGTCTGAGTATTATTTTATTGAGTATATGTGTTGTATTGATTTTACTGGTGATTATTCGTCTCTATCAGTAAAAGAAGTTCCTACAGAAGAAATGAAATCATTTTGATTGATTTTGAACTGAAGAGACAGAAATCTGGTCGATTTACGACTTTCCTTGTTTACTCTTTGTAACTTATAGAAGCTGAAAAAACTTTGAATAAAAATGTGCTTTCCTGTCTCTGTTTACATCTTTCCAGTTGTTTTTCGATCTTACAGGCTTCATCATAGTCTTATTTAAAGGCCCAAAAGTAACAATTAATGACCACAGATTGAATTAGAACTTTTATGTTCTAGAGGTTTCTGCTGATTGACTCTTTAAATCCTCACAACTGTTCATATTTTCTGATATAGATATGAACAAGGTGTGAATCCTGTTTGCTGAAGGAGTTTAGTGAATAAATGAATAAATAAGCGACTCCAACGCAGCGAGTGCGGTGAGGAACATGAATTTATACTGGAAATGAACCGCTCCGAAGAGCACGGATTCTGAAACGTTCACCGCGCAGACAGAGAGGTTCTGTGTCGGTACCGATCTGTGGCAGAGTTATGAGGCGGTAAGAAAACTATTTACAAGTCCCACAAGTCAAGCAGCTCTGCTAAAAGTCCAGAAGTTAATAGTTGAATAATCAAAATAAATAATCATAAATCAGTCGACTATTAAAATAATGCTTTGTGGCAGCACTAGTTACATATCAGAGCAAAGTTGGTATGAAAAGCTGCTTTTCTCCACGCTAAACCCCGTCCATTCATGTTAATCGTATAAAAGAGTTCCACCAGTCTGTGTTATTTAGGAGTCACCAAAGGTCTGCGCCCCGCTCCCTCTTGTGTTGGTTCTCAAAAATTTCAATCAACATGTCTAGAATAGCACAAAAGTTAACAGCTTTCATTACGTTTTCATAAAGAATTTGTGTTCTGCTGCTTCTTGAAAATAACATCTTGTAACATTACATTCAGATGTTATTTATAAAGTACTTTTCATATAAAAATACATTTCAAAGCGCTGCACAACTGGTTGATCCCTGAACGTCTTTCTGACTTTAACAAGGAGCTCAACTTCCTAATCAGAATGTCTAAACTATCACTTGGATCCTCTCAAGACCAGAATGACAACTGGTAGCATATATACAGACTGTCCTGAAAACAGTCGATGACCGAGTTCACACAAAGAACTGGACCTGAAGCTCACACATGATGCCCCTCCCACTGACCTGCTGGAAATAGGCGGTGAAGCGGTGCATGTACTGGTCATAGGGCAGCATGGCGAGGCTCTCCGCCTGGAAGAAGTTCATGTACCAGACACGAGAAGAGCCAGAAGAACCGGGACATTCTGGTCCAGAGGGACACTGCAGAAGTGGTTCTCCTACAGACCAGAGGAGCAGACGTGGATGTTTACGCTCCTCCATCTAAGCTGATGTCACATGGATCAGGGATCACCTATGAGCAGAGAGATGGACAAACCCATGGCCGACCACAGAAAGTACTGAGAGAGTACCACTATTTTGGTTTGACGTGAGTTAAAAAAGCGTTTCATTAAAGCTGCTTAATGATCAAAAATAGCATTATGTTATCTTAGATGGTTGAGTTCAGGAAGTTTTTTTTCCCTCTTGATGCTGTGAAAGATTTTTGATTACAAAAGGAAATCATTTTCATGTCAGAATCTTCATGTTCTGAATAAAAGTTCAACAAGTAAACTGAACTTGTCTTTACTTCAAAAATGGTCTTGTGGTACAGAGAAAACATGCAGACATAGATGCATTGATCATCGTTTCATAATTGAATCGTGACGTGCCTCAAGATTCTCATTTCTAGTATCTCATGAGAAATTCCACTGTTGGTGTGGAATTAACCTGCCCTTACTTCCCGTCATCCATGTGTTTAGATGTTCTTCTACATGCATTTTTCCCATCTGCTTCTGATTCACAACAATTTGAATAAAGAAAAACTCAGAAGTGAAATTCTAAACTTTCATTTTCTTGATACATGTCCTCCATCATCAGAAAAATGTAACAGGAAGATGTTAAAAACAGCTTTTTCATTAGGGTGGCTCTTAGAAAAACACACCACCAATTCTCTTTCATATCAACACATGAACACAAGTGTCATCATCTGAGCTCTACTCACATCACCAGCTGTTTGCAGGAACCAGTCCTTGGCTGACTCAGCGTTGGTGATGGTCTCCTGGGTGGTGAAGGTCTAAAACCAGTCCAAAAACAGTCTGATAAATAAAACTACAAACACTGGAGCTTTGGAATTGAGGTTCTGAAGAGTTTGGATATCTCTGAGAATTCATTATGAAATCGAATTCAGAGCAGCAGATGTTGATTTATTTTAACTCATTTTATTCTAAACATAAAACATTTTGTAAGCCTCTGATTCAATTATTTTATTTCCTTCAAATCAGTTGCGTCGCTAGGCCTATTTTTAGACCCCTTAAACCCCCCCCCTAAATAAATAAATAAATAATTTAGGGATTTTTATATTTTTGATTTTCTTTTTACGAAAATCGCAGACAGTTCAACATAAAGACAGAAATATTTATTTAGATAAATGATAATCTGTCAATAAATCTATTATGATCCATGAACAATTCTGAATCATTTTATGAGTTTTAAATAATCGATTATCAAAGAATTATTACAGTTTAACCCTTTAACACCTAAAGACGTCGGCTGTGACGTTTAAACACAAATTCTTTAACTTACTGTAACTTTTCAATCGTTAACACAACAGTTCCAGTAATTCTGCAGGAATTACGTTGATCGTGTTAACGGTTGATAAATTACAGTAAATCAAAGAACAAACACTGGAGCTCCGGTGTTTAAGGGTTAAAGTAAAACTAATCAGTGAAACTAAACACTGAGCATTTTACACTCTGAGATTTTGAAGAGCACACAAACATGACTGACCTTCAAATCAAATAAACACTAAGATAAAAATATTTTGTGATTGAGCAGAACATCGCCCCATGTGTGCTGTGGGACACTGGTTAAAAAACTCTGGCTTAAGGTACCTCTGCCCTCCTGATGAGCTGCTGGACGGCAGCTTTCTGCTGTCCTCTCCATGCTCTGAGTCCAGACGCCTGTAGGGCTCAGCCAAAGGAGAAGGTCTGGATCCAAGGTTTATGGAGGGGATGTTTGTTGATGGCGTTCAGGTAAACAGAAGCTTCCTCCTCACTCCAACCACCAGAGAGGAAAGCAGTTCCTGTGGAGAGCAGATAGTCCATGCTGCTCTGTTTTTGAACAGATTTCATTTGGACTTTGAAATCAACGACCCGCCAGCAGATGAGCTTACCTGCCACAGCTGGGGACAAAGTGGCAGTTGTCATGCCAACCTCTTCCAGACGGGGTAGGATGCCTTCCAAGTCCACATAGTGGTCAGACATCTGAGATGTTAGTCTGCTGCAGAAATGAAAACATGAATCCAAAAAATGAAATAAAAGTTGGAAAAAAATGTTTTTCCAAATAAATATCTTAACTCATGCCATGAGTACACGTATCTTTAAATTTGAGTGGGAATCTGTTTTTTTCTTTCATTGCTTGATCAAAAAATACACAAAAAAAATTTGATGTAATCTATTCATCAATTAAAAAAGACTAATATTCTTACACAACAGAATAATTCTGTATCCATTGGACTAATCTGGATTATAATAATCTAGATTGTTTGGTAGAACTTGAAAAATTCATTTATTTAGCTCAGTTTGATGTGTTTTCTCTCGCTTCTTGAGACAGTTTTGACAGTTGACGTTTAAGGAAAAAGCACAATTGAAAGATCAACTGACAGCCTTGATTGTTTGCCTCTAAATACCTTCAATTTCAGAAGAAAAGATTACTTCATTAAATTGTAGTTGTACACGTTTGGTAAGAAATACAACACAAACCCACCTTCTCAGTGATGAACTGGCAGCGTTTGAAGTCTCCATCAGGTAAAATCTCCAGCTCAATGACATGCACAATGCCATGGTGCTCCGTTTATCTGAATCCAAAATGTCAAGTGATCGGCTGTTTCCTTTCATTTCTGTAAAATAAAATCTAAATATTGGGTTAGAAAGCAGCAAAAACACACTTGAATAAGACCATAGGATTGATAACAGCTATGATTACACATTTCCAGGTAAACTTTTGGTTTCAGAAGAGAACAAGTTTGGATATCTGGCTGTAAAAAGCAGAGCAAACATCATCTAATCTGAGGGGTTCATTCTCCGTAGCACCAAAGAAGGCTCTTTATAGACCATAGAAAAACAGAAGAAATTCAATTTGAACTAATAATGTCAGACAAAGGGAGATCTGAACTTCCACTTACATTTATTCTCCTCAAATTAAAAGCCTCCATAAAGGGTTCATGTTTATTGTTGTAAAACTATTTTCACCCAATACAACTTTTCCAGCAATATCCGAAATGTTTATATATTACATAGATGTTTTTTTTAATGTAGGATATATAAAACAATACTGTTCTCTCATAACTAGTGATTCAAACTCAAAAGAGGAACTTCATTAAAAAAAAAGATAAAAAAATTAACAAAATAACTCAAAAATAACATAAAAAATTGTCTTTAAGGAAAATTAAAAAAAAAAAAAAAATACTTGTTTTGACTGATTCAATCCCATTAATCAGTTTTAGACGCTTCAATGAGAAGGATGTTTTGAATTACAACCATTTGAGTTCTAAAAAAGTTTTAATAAGTAGACTTCGTCTAGTTTTGTCTTGGATTAATGTCTGAAAAAGTCAACAAAGCCTTTATAAAACGCTGCTCCCACGAACCTTTTCATCCTCCTCCGCACGTTAACTTCTTTAACTTGAATGTTCTTCTAGTGTTCTTCCATTAAAATCAAGTTTGATCTCGAAAAGAACAGAATTACAAACACCAAAAAAACGGAGAAAATATATCTGGCTAGCAAAACGAGCTAACAGGAAATGACGCGTTTAGCATCAAATCTACTCGATACTTCATGTGACGTTTTTTCACTTTCTCTGCGCCTGCATTTATTTTAAAATAAAATAAAATAAAAAAAAATAAAATAAATAAATAAATAAATAAATAATAAAATAAATAAATAAATAAATAAATAAATAAATAAATAAAAATTATTTTAAAATGACGTTGGGAAATCCCCTCGCACGTACAAACACGGGTCACGTGGTCTTTGGTGACGTCATCACTTTTTCCTATAAAAGGGGGCGAGATTCTCTGCTGCCGCCATCTCTGTTCGGTTACGACAGTGATAGGACTTGCCTTGCAAAGAGCCCCTTTGTAAAAGCATTCTCATCGTGTTCGCTTTCCGAGTCTTTACTCTACTCACATCCCGCAGCTAAAAACAACGTTTTTGTTTCAACATTAACGGAATTTTTAGCTGTATTTGATCATCTTTTCACCCACTGAAATGTCCCACTACAAGCTGAGGAGTCCAATCTCAGTTCCACCTCCAGTCATGGGGGACCTGTACTCCCTTAGACAGGAGAAGGACATTCTTCAGGGGGAGAACTCCAATTTGAAGAAAAACTTTGAAAGTCTTCAGCTTGAAAACCTGCAGCTGAAGAAAGCAATGAAAGCCGTTGAAGGCTTGGTTCTTCAAATTGAAGCTCTGAAGAAAAAGAACCAGGAACAACAGGAGCAAATCCTGGATTCCCAAGAGAAACATTCCTCCATGGAGCAGGAAAACCTCAACATGTCCTGGGAACTCGAGCGTCTTGAAGAAGAAAACTACGAGCTCAAGACAAAAGTTGAGGATCTTGAGGAATAATTAGAAGTGAGGAACCACTCCAAGTAGCTGCAGACAAATCGAACAATATCAGCAGTTCATGAGTGTGAATGGAAACCTGTGAAAGAAATGAAATCCGTCTGAAAAACTCACCAAGGAATTAAGGAATTAAAAGGTGAAAAAGCTGTGAGTGAATTGAAAAGAGCCAAACTAGAAAAGAATGGAACATTCAAGGATCTCCAAAACAGCTATGAGATCAGTCAGAAAGCAAACAACTATCTCCATCAGTACAACAAGAACCTGCTTGCAAAAAATGGAGATCTCAAACGTCAAATCAGTGTCCTGGAGGAGAAACTGGACGCCTGTTCCCAGCAGGAGGCAACCATCAAGGAGTTGAGAGAGCAACTTGCAGAACAGGCTGGAGAGAAAAAGGCACTGGAAGATTACATCCAAATTAAAGCTGAAGAAGCAGAAAAGAGCAAAATAGATGTAAAAGTCATGCAAACGGTCTCTGTTCAAACGGATTCTCTTCAAACGGTCTCTGTTCAAACGGATTCTGTTCAAACGGATTCTGTTCAAACGGATTCTGTTCAAACGGATTCTGTTCAAACGGATTCTGTTCAAACGGTCTCTGTTCAAACGGATTCTGTTCAAACGGTCTCTGTTCAAACGGATTCTGTTCAAACGGATTCTGTTCAAACGGTCTCTGTTCAAACGGATTCTGTTCAAACGGATTCTGTTCAAACGGATTCTGTTCAAACGGACTCTGTTCAAATTGACTCAGTTCAAGTGGACTCAGTTCAAATGGACTCAGTTCAAGTGGACTCAGTTCAAATGGACTCAGTTCAAGTGGACTCGGTTCCAACAGACTCCGTTCACCAGGATAGGATCACAGAAGAAGAAAATAACGACAAAGAAGAAGACGTGAAACAAAAGAAAGACAAAAACACAAAATCTGTCTTTATTAAACTTTGTCGTAGAATATTTACAGGAAAAGTAAACGGAAGATATTATGAGAGTTCTTCAATCAAAAGATAAAAAATGGTGTAAATATGGACATAATAAAAGTATATGTGTCCATATGAATGTGAAATGGTTCAAACTGTAAAACCATTGGTATGTAAATACTCATAGTAGAAAATGCAAATATTTGTTTTTTTAAAACAAATATTTAAAAATCTTTATACGTAATTGTATTAAAAAGAAAAAAAAGCAAAAATCATTAATGGGGCGGACGTGGTGCAGCGTAGGGCGATCAACTCCTGATCGGAGGATTGCGGGTTGATTCCCGCTTACCCGCCCATGTGTTGAAGTGTCCCTTGACAAGACACTGAACCCCAAAAAAGAACTGTAAAACCATTGGTATGTAAATACCTCATAGAATAAAAATGCAAATATTTGTTTTTTTAAAAAATAGAAGGTATTAAAGAGTTAAAAAAATGGTGTAAATATGGACATATTATAAAAGTATATGTGTCCATATGAATGTGAAATGGTTCAAACTGTAAAACCATAGGTATGTAAATACCTCATAGTATGAAAATGAAAAATATTTGTTTTTTTAAAAAACCAATATTTAAAATCTTTATACGTAATTGTATTTAAAAAAAAAAAAAAAGCAAAATCATTAAATGGGGCAGACGTGGTGCAGTGGTAGGGCGATCAACTCCTGATCGGAGGATTGCGGGTTGATGCCCGCCTTACCCGCCCATGTGTTGAAGTGTCCCTTGACAAGACACTGAACCCCAAAAAAGAACTGTAGAACCATTGGTATGTAAATACCTCATACTATGAAAATGCAAATATTTGTTTTTTTAAAACAATATTTAAAATCTTTATACGTAATTGTATTAAAAAAAAAAAAAGCAAAAATCATTAAATGGGGCGGACGTGGTGCAGTGGTAGGGCAATCAACTCCTGATCGGAGGATTGCGGGTTTGATTCCCGCCTTACCCGCCCATGTGTTGAAGTGTCCATTGACAAGACACTGAACCCCAAAAAAGAACTGTAGAACCATTGGTATGTAAATACCTCATAGTATAAAAATGCAAATATTTGTTTTTTTTTTTTTTTAAAAATAGGAGGTATCAAAGAGATAAAAAAATTGTGTAAATATGGACATATTATAAAAGTATATGTGTCCATATGAATGTGAAATGGTTCAAACTATAAAACCATAGGTATGTAAATACCTCATACTATGAAAATGCAAATATTTGTTTTTTTAAAAACAAATATTTAAAAATCTTTATACGTAATTGTATTAAAAAAAAAAAAAAGCAAAAATCATTAAATGGGGCGGACGTGGTGCAGCAGTAGGGCGATCAACTCCTGATCGGAGGATTGCGGGTTTGATTCCCGCCTTACCCGCCCATGTGTTGAAGTGTCCCTTGACAAGACACTGAACCCCAAAAAAGAACTGTAAAACCATTGGTATGTAAATACCTCATGGTATAAAATTGCAAATATTTGTTTTTTTAAAAACAAATAGGAGGTATCAAAGAGATAAAAAATGGTGAAAATATGGACATATTATAAAAGTATATGTGTCCATATGAATGTGAAATGGTTCAAACTGTAAAACCATTGGTATGTTAATACCTCATACTATGAAAATGCAAATATTTGTTTTTTTAAAAAACAAATATTTAAAATCTTTATACGTAATTGTATTAAAAAAAAAAAAGCAAAAATCATTAAATGGGGCGACGTGGTGCAGCGGTGGGGCGATAAACTCCTGATCGGAGGATTGCGGGTTGATTCCCGCCTTACCCGCCCATGTGTTGAAGTGTCCCTGGGCAAGACACTGAACCCCAAATTGCCACTGTCGAATGGGTTTGTGACTCTGAAGCACTTTAGGCCTTCGAAGGAAGGTAGAAAGCGCTATACAGGAATCCATTTACCAGATGTAAATATAAAAAGCTGACAAACACAAACACACACACACACACCCAAACACCCCCCTACACAAACACACACACACACACACGCACCCATACACCCCCCCCCCCCCCCTCCGTTGAACCGCCACCTTAACGTGGTGAAGGGGTTTGAGGGCTTGATTGATCCTAGAAGCTGTGCTCATTGGGTTAACCTTCTTGTTAGGGTCTCCCATTGAAAACAGGTCCTAGGTGACAAGCCGGACTAAGAGCGGTTCAGAAAGTCATCATGGAAAATGCTACATCTAGGTTAACTTTTTTTTTGCTGGATTTATACCATTGTACCAGTTGCCCCTCTACTGGATTAAGGAGACAAGATCACACTCGCCAGAAGCTCAAAGAACTTATTTGAACTGCTGGTCTAAAATAAAAGGAAATAAAATCCTCAAGCAGTTTGTTTACTTCTTCTGAAATAAAGTCCTATATCAATGATGTGTTGGTGTTTTTATTGAAATCTGATCAGCAGATCCGTAAAATAAGTTCTTCAATTAGTTCAGCCTTCAAAAACTAACTGGATATCCTTGTGAAGTGGCAGCCTCTGGACCACAGAGCTTCAACGTGCTGTCCCTGTTGAGTCGTTTCAAATCAACAGTCAGATGAACAGGATTGAGAGGATCGGTGTGATCAGACACAGGCTGATCTGTGTCAGGGTAAGCACACATTTGTGAGGAAAGCAGGTCACCTGCCATGGTTAATAGGGATTAAATATGAACCACTCTGCAGATTGTTCATTCGTCTTCTAATTGTCTCATTCCTGTTCAGATGCTGGAGACTCAGGGCGAAGGCGGAGTACACCCTGGATACCTCGCCAGTCCATCCCAAAGTAGAGTAACTCACCACTGTGAACAAAAGTGAAAGTACTTTAGAAACAGGAGTGGTTTAAAAGCATCAAATAGCATTTTTCAAGAAAACTCAAACTTTGATCACTAATTTCCCCTCAAACTTTGATCATGAGGGGAAATTAGTCCTCCATTTACTGCTACATAGGAGTTATCAATACTCCAATGTATGTATTTTAAGAGATGTACCTTTCTACCTGACATAAACTGACTTCAAATGTGTTGAATCCAACAGACTCACAATTATTAAACCGTTTCACAGATTCTTTTTCATTTTGCTGTATAAAAAAGTAACAAGACATTCATACAAATTTGTACATATATAGGAGATTTTAAGGTTTATTAACTCCTCCTAAAGCAGAACAGGTTTGTGTACATTTATGAATCAATGCACTGACAAAAGTAAGATTTATTTTTTTTTTTGTTTCTTCATCATTCAAAACATATTTTTCATACACCAAACAATAAATGTTTCTCTTATGCTTAAAAATCTATTTTTTTCAGCTTTAAAATGAGCTGCTTCTGTCTGTTGATGCTTCAAATGTTATGGAGGAAAAAGCAAGTTATATTATTTTATTAAAGGGCCAAATTAAGGTTTAAACACATAATAAAGTCACGCTTTAAAGTTTGAAGGTAAACATTTTCCTTAAAAAGCTTTAGCACGCTTATTGAGCCGCTTTTCTCCTTCAGAATCTGCTGTAATTATTGTGCTAACAGTTGAAAAGTCACAGTAAATCAAAGACCATAAACACTGGAGCTCTGGTGGTCAAAGGTTAAAGAATTATAAAAAACAAGCTCAATTGACCACTGACAACACTGTATTAAGAAAGCAAATTGCATCTTTCATAGCAGCAAATGACACTTTTTTTTCTTTCAGCCAGAAGCACCAAACACAGTATGAAAAATAATGTTTGTGAAAAGCCTCATGAATCCACATGGATGAGCTGATGGTTCTGGTTCTCTGTTTTTGTCACAGATCAAAGTCTTCAGCAAACACAAACGTTCCAGAGTGACGGGACTCCTTCAGCCTCCTGGATCCTCATGGGGGGATGCTGCTCTAAAGGTCAGGAATCAGGTAGCCGCCTGGGGCGGCAGCGTCTTTGGGGTGTTGATGGTGTGGAGTTGGGTGTCAGGAGGAGGCTGTTGTGGACATCCATGCCATCCACGACGGTGCGGCTGGAGATGCTGCAGAGAGGAAGCCATCAGTTCTGGAAAAGTTTTTTTTATTTATTTTTTTTAGAAAACACAGATTTCAACTTTTTTAAGTTAATTTGTGAGCATATTTGTTTAAAGAAGCCGTACCATGATTTTCTTGAACATTTCAGATTAATCTAATTCCATATATATGATCATATATTACCTTTGGAAGCTAAAAGACAAATGATTTATTTATTTATCGTTTTGTTGGAAAAAACAAAAAAAACAAAAACACAATAATGCAACCACAAGGGGACACTACTCAGTGCTTTCTTGTGCCGGTCCCAAGTCCGGATAAATGCAGAGGGTTGTGTCAGGAATGGGATCAAGATCAAGACTAAGCCTCACTCTTTTGGCACAGCCTCCTCAGCACACTACGGCCTACGAGAGGATGCTGGAGACCACTGACTGGTAAAACATGAGCAGAAGCTTCCAGCACATGTTGAAGCTGGCCAGTCTCCTCAGGAAATACATCCTGCTCTGACCTTTTTTGTACACCCTTATGTGTGAGTGGACCAGTCCAACTTGTTATTCAGCTGCAGACCTACACTAGGTATTTGTAGATGGAGACAACTTCAACCTCCACTCCATCAATGTAGACAGGCTAAGGTGATGGAGCGACCCAACAAAAGTCCAGATAATAATAATTATTTTTTAAAAGGTTTTATTTGTATTTATATTCATTAATTCTTGTTAGGGATATAAAAGAAAACAAATTGGTACAAAATCCCTTGGTGTTATCGCACCTACTTCAACTCCACTCAGACTCAGAGAAAGAGAGAGAGTGAGGGACTATTGAGGCGTCTGCTGTAATGCGGTGGTTGTACCAGTCTGTTTTGGTGTCTGGGTGCTTCCTTAGAGATATGGTGAGAAGCTCGGGTATAGGTAGCTCAGAGTAGAGCCGCTGCTCTTTCACATTGATTAGAGTCAGAAGATATGGCTCAGGCATCTGGTTTGGTTGTCGCAGCTACCAAGAGTCACTAAAAACGAAGTTAGGCGCTTTGTTCGTTTTTCTAGCAAAATACTCCAAAATAAAAATGCAAAAAGGATTTAAATTGTATTTGTTGTCCTACAAACTTTGAAGGTAACTTGCTAAGGCTGATGTTTTTCGCACATATTTACCTGCGACCAGCTCAAAAGCTGATGGAAATTCATGTTGGCGATATGTAATAGGTGCAGCCAAGATGCAGATTGCTGAATTGTTTCACGTATTTTATATGCATCCAAAGCTCAATGCTGTTACTGGTTTTTAACAAGACACAAGATCTCAAAACAGAAACACCAAAGGTTAATAACAAGCAGAATTCAGACAGAACAAGATTTTGTCAACGTACCCACAGTATACCTTGATTCAATGGAGGGACAGTACCTACCTGACCCCAGCGGTCAAGTTACTCCACAGAATGTCTATGATGATATAGATTTGTAGAAATTACTCAATTTTTCAGCTCCTGCTGCAGCTGAGGAAATAAACAATAATTCAAAGGAAAATCCAGGGGCATCATGGGAGTACCAAACTTCTGGAGCTTTTCAGGAGAAAGTTCAAGCACCAACTTGACAGTCATGAAAAACAAGCAGAGATGATTCTTCAGATGCAGAGAACCGTGAGGGTGGTACTCCGTCACAAAGCTGTGGTCCTCTGCACAAAGGCCCACCAGCTGCACCACTGCCGTATCCTGCAAGGCCTGGAGCATGCTCAGTCCGCAGGAAGTCCTGCTGGTAATCCTGGGAGGCCAGTCTGCACGGCGCCACCTTTTGGCCGCTCCACTCTGCAAATCCAAGATCCCTCGAAATGTACAAATCCCTGCCTAATCCCCAACTACTAAAAAATAATATCTAGTGCTCTGGATTTAAATGCGATTCCAAAACAGGATGAGTGCTTTTGTTTTAAATGACAAACATGATGATTTCCTCAACTAAAAACCTAATAAATAAAGACTTAATGAATCCACTGTGCAAACCTATTTTCCACAAAATGCACAGAATCCACAAAATGAAAACTTAGATGAATTATTAAAAAATGAATAAAGATACATTTTCATATGAAAAATGGATCAAACCCAATGAAAAACTGGTAGTGACTGTATAAGAGAAATGGACTGAGCGAGAGTGACATCACCCAAAGAAAATGACTCACTTTAGGCTCCAACCCAGGGGTAGAGAACCCTGGTCCTCGAGAGCCGCCTTGTTTCCAATATACCCTGCTCTGGCATGTTCTTATTGGCTGGACACACCTGAACCAGGTAACCAGTCATGAGTAGGGACTCATGACAATTATGAGTTTGTTAGTTAATTAGTAGTCTGATCACTACATGGAACAGTGTCCGTTTACATCTCATTTACCATGCATGGAGTATTATGTTTAGAGATCAGGTTCATTTATTTTAAAGAGCTCCTCAAAAACATCAGGAATCACGTCTCCATGTCTGGGTTGATGAGATCATTCAGAGATTCTCGCTGCTCCTGAATAACGCTGTGTTTCTGTGTCCCGAGCAGCGCCGCTCGCTAAGATGGCCGGCATACAGAGAGCTGCTGCAGGTTTTCATCGTAGAACCCATTTAGAAATCCTTCCACATACTGTACATCACCTTTTGGTGTGGGACTCAAACGTCTGTCGTACTCATTGGTGGTGAAGAAACCAGAGTTATGGGATCTGCTTGAGAGCAATCAGCAGGTAGAACGAGGAGTTGGGCCAAGTCTTCTGAGTAACTCAGCCAGCCATTAAACCTGTTTTAAAGTATAATTGCAACCTATAACAGTGCTATTTTATGCTGAATGTGTTGAAATTGTGTTGTTTTCATTTCATTTTAATTAGCTACGACGGAGTATTAGGGTCACCGAAAAAAAAGAAAAAAAAGGTAATATTACAAGTTTTTTTTCTCATAGATATACGACTTTAAATCTCGTAAATGTATGAGTTTTAATCTCGTAGATTTACGACTTTTTTCTCGTAATGTATTAAAGTCGAGGGGAGTCTACATTCCAGCGAATTTATGCCGTGAACTGAAGCAGACAACCAAACTGTGAAAAGCGTCTGGGATTTCATCAGGTAAACTGAATGTTTAAAATATTTCGAATATTTATGTTGATTTAATCAGTTTCTTATCATGTTTTATTGGTTGATGCTGCTTGCAGGTCTCTGCAGATCCGTTTATGAAGCGGTCCATATCCTCATCTGTCCACTTCAGTCATTTCTTCCCTCTACGACAGACCAGATCTCCCCACTCTGTGATGCTTCGTCTGAAGAGGACTAGTTTTTTGGATTTTCAATGTTCTTGTGCTAACGTTGTCATTTCTTCAATGTTTGTTTTGTGTCGAGACGGGACGTTTCATTTGGGGAAGGAGGCGTCCGGAGCTCTGTTTACATTCTCTTTTGGTTTCTGAGCATGACAGAGACATGACGTAAGGTGGAGAAAGGAATGAACGTAATAAAGTGACGATCCTGATGAACATGTACCTCTGAGCTCTTTATTTTACATATGAAACTCCGCACTGTTGTGTATTGAAGTTAGCTGTTTAAGAACTGCATTACCCAGAAGGCCAAGCGACTGGTCACATGTTCGATGCACGGCAAGTAGTAAGCAAGCAGATGAGTGCTAGTCATGCACAGTGTAAGAAGAGACTGTTAATAAAAAGTCTGTTTAACACAATAATAGCACCTCTTTTGCTTACTTGAAGATACGCAAGACAACACACGCACTACCGAACCCGGAAATAATTTGATTTTAAATCGCCAAAAGGTTCAGAATTTCTTTGATCTGGACATAATCTGCACCAGATTCTCCACGTCTTTCATCTTCAAGCACGGCTCTGATAAACCGACAACTTTGGTTATTTTGTCATTAAATTACGACTTTTAATCTCGTAGATTTACGACTTTAAATCCTGTAGATTTACACGTTTGTTTCATAAATTTACGACTTTAAAAGTAAATTAACCTTATGACTTTTAAAGTCATAAAATATACGACTTTATTCTCATAATTTAGCGGTTACGACTTTTTTCTCATAAATTTACGAGATTTAAAGTTGTATATCAACGAGAAAAAAACTTGTAATATTACTTTTTTTTTTCGGTGACCCTAATACTCCGTCGTTATTAGCAGTATGTTGCCAAAGCTTTTGTTTTTCTGTAAAGAACTTTAAAATGCTTTGAGTTTCTAAAGTGCTTTAGAAACAAAATTGACTTGTCTTTCTTTTTTGAGGTTGAACCTAAAAAAAGAAAGGAGGGTCTGAGGACAGCGATAACCAGTTTTATTTAGTCAGTCTAATTGCTTATATTTTATGACCGACCTTCTGCTTCTGTAAAATTACCGACATGGAGCCCAATGAATGAAGAAATTTGTGATATTGGGCTATATAAATTGAATTGAATCTTTGTTGTGATCATCAATAGTGTGGATTACTTAACTGTAAAGCGACTTGATGAATGATTTATGGAACAACATGAACAGTCTATGGTTTCTGAAGAGAAACAGGTAAGACTAACTGTTCCTGTTAGCTCGGGCCCTTCCCTTTCCCGTCACATTCTGTCATTTTCCTTTCAGCTGTTGTCCTTATTTTGTTCAGTCTCACTGAACAAGTTATTGCCATTTATCAGATCATTTGATTTGACCATGTATAGCTGACTTTGATTTTTTGACATTAAAAAGTTGTAAACTTTTCATAAATCTGTAAAAGCATTCAACATTTTCCTAATCATACAAACTTAGGATGATATTTTATTAGTAAAATCTTAATGAAAATTGAGGTGGCACAACACAAAATGATTTTCAAGAACTACAATATTCACATGAATCCACCAACACAACCTGATACTGAGAAAAAAG
Organism: Oryzias javanicus; assembly: GCA_003999625.1. Taxonomy (NCBI): domain Eukaryota; kingdom Metazoa; phylum Chordata; class Actinopteri; order Beloniformes; family Adrianichthyidae; genus Oryzias; species Oryzias javanicus. Next base: position 24,930 of record ML136663.1, read on the forward strand.
AACTCTGTTATGTGTCTGCATATGAAGGAAACTGAACCATGAGTTGCAGAAAAAGAGCAAGCTAACAAAAACAGATCTGATTTCCTTGATTTCAAGGATTACAAAGTAACAAATCCAAACAAAACGCAGTTTGCTGTCTCATCTCCTTCAATGAAAGCACCTGAAAAATGGCATCTCATTCTGAACAGACTGAAAACGGAAAATGAAATAAACTGAAGAACTTTCTCCAGCGATGTCTGGACCTTCTCTTTAGACCAGAGCTCTGCAAACAAAACAGACATAAAGCCAGTCAGATGTTAAACACCTTTCCCCTAAATGCAGTACAAAAACAAGAGCAGTGTCCTTTAAGCCATAGAAGCCCAAAAAATAAAATTAAAACAAAAAAAAGTTTTAACCCTAAAAAACAATTAAGCACATAAAGAAATACAGACAAACGTGTAGATGTATTTATGTAATTCTGGATTTTTCTAACTCATCTAGTGTTTGGAGACAAATGCAACCAAACGTTATATTACTGCAGAAATACTGCAGAAAGAGTAAAAGAAAATTAATTTGAGGACTTCCGGCATGGAGAGGAAGCGTGTAGCAGCTTAACACCCGAGCTCCTTTAGCGGTCTATATACCCCTGACAAAAATAACGAAACTAACTAAATGTACACTTTCAAGTAACATGTCAGGGGATAACATGAGAAAGACAAGAGGAAATCAACAAGAAAAAACGGTGGGAAAAGATTCATCTTCGAAAGAAGAAGCAGAGGCTACGAAGCTACAAAGCACCACGACAACATGGAGGCCATACAAGCCACATTATAGCCGAACTAAAAGAAGTCCAAGCCGACGTGAAGAGAGAATTTACCGACAAAATTGGTCTCCTGAAGACAGAGATGAGTGAATTCAGAGGGGAAATGGGTCAACGTTTTAAAGATATTATTGGAGACCTTAAAGGAATTACTAACAGGGTTGAAGAAGCTGAACAGCGAGTGGCGGAAATAGAGGAATTTAGCATGGACGTAAAGGACGCTTTGGATCACTCTTTAAGGATCCAAGAGGACCTTCAAGCGCGTGTGACGGACCTCGAAGCGCGTTCGCGCAGAAACAATATCCGAATTCATGGAGTTCCTGAAGGTGCCGAGGGAAACGATATCCAGAAATTTGTGGACAATCTTATAAAGTCCAAGCTGTCCTTAAACGAATGCGCGCTCAACATCCAGCGCTGTCAACCGCTCACTCGGCCCCAACCACCGCCGAACGCTAACCCCAGATCCGTCGTGATCTGTTTCCTGGAATATAAGATGAAAGAAAAGGTGTTGCGAACGGCTTGGGAGAAAAGAGAGATCCGACTTGGAGAACGGCGCGTTTTTTTCGACCAAGACTACCCAAGCGGTATCCTGGCGAAGCGGAAAGAATTCAACCAAGTAAGAAAGATGTTGAAAGAAAAGGGGCTCCGCTTCCAAACAATCTACCCTGCCAGACTCCGGGTGTTTTTATAATAACGGCACGAGAGTTTACAACACCCCGCAAGAGGCGCTGAGCGATATGAAGAAACGGGATGGGATTGACGCGGACACGGAGGGAGCGCCACCCCACCAAGCTAAGCCAAGCCGGGAAGGAGCACCTGCGCGCGGAGCCATGGCCGGACCGGAGGAACCCCCCGCGGGCAGCAAGAGCACGGCGCCGCATTGGAAAGAGAGTTGCGATCAAAATACATCCGTGAAAAGCTTCAGGTTTCAGAAGGAGGGAAAACGCCGCCGAATGATCTTTCAGCTTCGAAAGATATATATCCTCTTAAACTTTATTGAATACACACGACCGCTTTCCTGGAGCTTTCCACACTCTGACCTCCCACACGCTGCTATGGTGGATAGGAGATGGAGATGCCGTGCAGCACAGAGAGGGTCCTGGTGCCTCAGGCCCTCCATCCTAACTACTAAGGTGATTCACACCTAAGACTGTGGAATGTCTTTTTTGTGTTTATATGTGTTATTATTTTTTTGGCAGACCAATTTTTGTTTGTTAGAGCATTTAAACGGCTATGAGCACGTACAATTTTACAGAAATGGAAGTTAAGCAAAATATAAAATGATCACCCATAATGTAAATGGTTTGAATAACCCTATTAAAAGAAGTAAAGCGATTGCTAAAGTAAAACGAGAAAAACTGGATATCATCTTCTGGCAGGAAACACACCTGTCAGGGGCAGAACATGAAAAATTACGAAATAAGGGGTTTAAGAATCTTTATTACTCTTCATACTCAAAGGGAAATTCCAGAGGAGTCGCGATTTTGATTTCAAATAAAATAAATTTCCAATTTTCATCACAAATAAAAGACAAAGAAGGATGTTACGTACTGGTAAAAGGTTTCATAGATCATAAAGAAATTACACTGCTAAACGTATACCGACCGCCTGGTAGAGAGAAACATTTTATTAGTAAAGTCTTCGATCTTATCGCAACAGAATCATCAGGTGTTCTCATTTGTGGGGGAGACTGGAATATACATTTGAACTCTTCTTTGGATAGTCAAGTATTTAAAAGTCAGAAACAGTCAGAAGCAATACACGTTAGAAAATTACTAAGGAAATGGGATTGATAGATGTATGGAGAGACCTTCATCCATCAGAGAAAAAATACACCTTTTTCTCTCATCCACATAAAACATACTCCAGACTAGATTATTTTTTTATCTCATATGCAGAAAGACACAGAATTGAGACCTGTGATATAGGTGTGAGAGACATTTCTGACCATGCAGGAGTGTATCTAACATTTAGACTGTGAACGCAGAGAAACATTATGGAGGCTCAATACGGGCCTTTTGAATGATGAAAAATTTTCGGATTTCGTAGAAAAAGAATTTAAAGAATTTATTTGGTGCAATGAAAGCGATGATATTTCACCTAGTATATTGTGGGACACAGCAAAGGCTGTTCTTAGAGGTAAATTAATAACTTGGACAGTACACAAGAAAAGGGAACGAGAACGCATTATTAAGGATCTGAATAATAACTTAAAAGTCTTGGAAGAAAGACATTTGGAGACCAATGACCCAAGTATACTATTAAAAATTAAAGAAATGCAACAAGAGTTGAATAAAACACAGGAATATCAAATTGAAAAGAGATTAAAATTTATTAAACAAACTTATTATGAAAACGGCTCAAAGTCTAAAAAATTTCTCGCCTGGAAGATACGAAAGCAGCAAATGGATACATTTATACAGAAAATAACAAACCCAATCGATAAAAAAACTTATCATAATCTGAAAGACATAAAGACATCCTTTGAAATATACTATTCTCAGCTCTACAAACAGTCACAAGTAATGGATGAATCAGCCGTGAAAGATTTTCTTTCCTCCTTAGACCTACCATCAATAGACACAGAACAAAATAAAACATTAACTCAGTGTATTACCGAGGAGGAAATTCACAACGCGATTTCAAAATTAAAAACAAATAAAATGGCAGGTGAGGATGGCTACCCAGCAGAGTGGTACAAAAGTTATCGAAACTTACTAATGCCACAACTTAAAAAATGTTTTAATTATGTCCTTTCTGCTGGGGACATACCCCGTCATGGAGACGAGCCGTGATCTCAGTCATTCCCAAACAGGGCAAAGATAAAACAATATGCAGTTCCTATAGACCAATATCGGTTTTGAATATTGACTATAGATTATTTGCAACTATAATGTCTAAAAGGCTTGAACATATTATTCCAGAATTAACCGATACGGACCAAACCGGATTCATTTACAATAGACAAACCTATGATAACATGAAACGTGCTCTCCATGTCATTGATAGGATGAAAAGTATAGAGTCAGTAGCAGTCAGTCTCGACGCAGAAAAGGCGTTTGACTCAGTTGGCTGGAATTACTTTATCTAGTTTTTAAAAAATTTGGTTTTGACCAGCAAATTGTAAATTGTTTAAAGTCCTTGTATAAACTACCATCTGCCAGAATAAAAATTAACGGTGATTTATCAGGTACAGTAATATTGGAAAGGGGTTGTCGTCAAGGCTGTCCTCTTAGCCCAACCCCTTTTTCACTCTTTATTGAACCACTGGCGCAGGCTATTAGAGAACACGAAAACATTTTTGGCATCACTAGGGGATACAATGTTTAAATAGGACTATACGCAGATGACATTCTTCTGACTCTGTCTAACCCTGATGTCAGTCTCCCAACCTTCTAACATTACTCCGAGTATTCGGTATATATTCTGGATATAAATTGAATCTTCAAAAAACACAAATTATCTCCTTTAACTATCAACCATAAGGAAATCAAGAAATGGTCACAGTTTAACTGAGAATGGCACTATTAAATATTTGGTATTCATATTCCAAAAAGATCTTAAAATTATTTTGAATTAAATTATAACACATTGACGTCACAGATTAAAGTCGACATACAACGCTGGTCCTTAGTGCCAACGAGTCTCTATAATCGGATAGATATAATAAAAATGAATCTGCTGCCAAGACTCCTATACGTGTTTCAGGCCTTGCCTTTACATATACCACAAAAGCAGTTAACGATTGAATAAAATGATATCAAAATTCATCTGGGGAAAACTAAAACCAAGAATAAGGTTTCAAACCTTACAAATTAGAAAAGAAGAAGGCGGATTAAACATACCGTGTCTTGAGAACTATCATAAAGCTGCACAGCTAAGATGGTTGATCGGCTGTGCGACCCAAGCAACAAATCCAAATGGAAAGCAATGGACCAATCCTTCTTTAAAATACCTCTTCAATCACTATTGGGGGATCACTCCCTCATTAGAAAACATTTAAAAACAAAAAGGTTACCCACCTGGATTACGGTTCCATTAGAAACTTGGCTAAAAGTACTTAAAAATAAAAACATCGAGAGGAGTAAAGAATCTTGAAATGGCCAACCTACGACTCAGAGTTTGCACCAGCAAACATAGGAGCCGGTTTTAAACAATGGATCAATAAGGGTATTACAAGTTACTGGAACATTTCTGAAAGAAATGAACTAAAGAGTTATCAACAGCTACAAAGATTATATGACTTGAGAAAACAGATTTTTTTAGATATCTTCAGTTGAGGCAACTTTTTAATAGACACATTAAACTTCCTACCGAGGAATTGGAAAAAAACGGCTTTCTCAGAATATTAATCGACTCAAGTAAAGGTAAAACCATTAAAAAACAAATATCTAAACTGTACTCAAACTTACAATTAATTAGAAACATTTCTACTTTGTACATTAAGGTCAGATGGGAAAAAGAAGCGGAAGTGTTAATTTCGGATGATGATTGGTTTAACATTTGTAAAAATGCAATGATTACCTCTTGTTCAATGTTTTGGAGAGAATTCATGTGGAAAAACAATGTACGTTTTTTTATTACACCTAACACACAGAATAAGTATGCTAAACCACAAAGTGTCTCTCAATGTTGGCGGGAATGTGGCACCACTGATGCCAGTCATTTTCATATCTTCTGGAGCTGTGAGAAGATCAAACCCTTTTGGTCGGAAATAATCGAAAAAATTAAGAACATCACCGGACTGGATTTACCAACAGACTTTACTGGAATATACCTGAGTAATCGGCCTCAAAATTTACACAAATCACAGAAATATCTTACACTAATAATGCTAGCGGGAGCAAAGAAAGCTATTACCCGCAAATGGAAATGCAAGGACCCGCCAACACAGCTGGAATGGACATCCATCATCAGAGACATTCAGGACATGGAGAGAATGACCTTCTCTTTAAGAACAGCAACAAAAAAATATACAGAACTTTGGAAACATTGGATCTTGATATATGGACCAAGGTAATTAGAAAAGCTGTCATATCAAGGTCAACAGCTATCCAATAATTGTTAAGCTTATTAAACAATTAATTTTTGTCTCTAGCCAACATGAAGAACCTCACATAAAAATATGTACCTTGTTTTTTTTTTTTTTTTTTTTTTTTTTTTCTTCCCTAGATCTGTTTGCTCTAAATGTTTGTGTTTACTGTCTGCCTGTTTATTTGTCCTGATAAGAAAAAAAAACTTAATAAAAATTGAGTATAAAAAAAAAAAGAAAATTAATTTGAGGAAATAATAAAAATAGGTTTGCTCTAAAAGTCTTTTAAACCACTGACTATATATAGATTTTTGGAAAGCTCTCATCATGTTTTGTGTAAATAAAACCAATCGGACTCAGCTTTAGTTCGTGACGTGTTGACAAAGTAATCAGGATGTGGACTCTAAAGCAGGGGTCTCCAAAGTTTCTCTTGTGAGAAAGTAAGTTGCACCCCTGGCTAGACTATGAAAAAAAAGCAACTCGTACTCCAGAAAATACAGTATTTATGCTGTTTTGAATCCTTTGGTTTAGTAAATTCATATCTTAATTAATTCTCAAATAAATGAACGATCTTTCCAATATTTTACGACATAATCTTCAGTTTTCTTTATTTAGCTGGGCCCATGAACACAAATAGAACCTACTAAATGGAAGTCAGACACCCCTCCTCAAAGGTTCTGTCCCACAGCATCAGGAGCTGATGGCCGGCCTGTGGCTCCAACTCCTAAACAACACAGAAATATTTACACATTTACATCCAAATGGGAAAACTTTAAGTGCCAGATTTACAGTTCCTGTAGTGGCTTAATTCAAAACCTAAATTATTCTAAATTTCAAGTTTTATGCCCTTTTATAAATGGGTTCCCATACGCATTTCCTTTCTTTGTTTTTTTCCCCTTTCTTTTCGGGCTTCGTTTAGCTCACCCCGGATATGGAACTCTGAATTCCGACGGCCCATGAATGCACCAGACAATATTGTAATAAATCACAGGGGTGTGATGGGGCGGTTTGGAGCATTGGACGCTTGAAAAAAGGGTGTGTGGCAGAGCCGAAAGAGGAGCGACACCGGACAGCTGTCCTCAGGGGCTGGGGACGCTCCGTCTGCCTGAGCTACCTGCAGCGCTGACGGCAGGAGCTACAAAAAGCAAGAGAAGCCGAAGAGGAACCAGGTCGTGCTCGGAGTGGGAAGCAAGAGCTCTAAATACCTCTCTGACACTTCTTTTGTTTTTTTAACAAACCCAGGAGAGATAGCTTTAGCGGCCAGAGCTACTTTTTAATTGCATGCATGTATTTATTGTTTTCTCATTTGTGTATTTTTATATTGATATATTATAGTCTCTACACACATCCAGATCAAAGAGAACCCTCTGGGTTGCATCGTCCGTCGTGGTTGTCTGAAATTACCCGCATTACATAAATACATTTATTAAAAAACAGTTATCTATGGTTAAATATTAAACTGTAGTCAAATCCTCAGCTGGAAAGTTTGAAATGGTGTAAAAGCTTAAATGTTAAAACACGTGAGTAGTAGTGACCTTGCATTTCAAGACAACCTAATGCTAGGCATCATTTACCAACTTTACCAACAAAAACCTAAGATTTAGCATCCTCTTTCTTTCCTGAAAATACAGAAGAAGGCCTGTACATACCTGTCCATCCCTGCTGATCTGGACTTTTTTGTTGTCATTCCAAGGGTTGAGAATGTGTTGCGTGCACTGGAAAGAAAGACTTTCCTTGTGGATCCACTCAACAGAGAAAACCCCTCCTAGTCCAACGAAGCCCCAGTCCTGACAGTTTTCCAAATGGACTGCCGATGTCATTCTGGCATAGCCCTGAGAGAAACAGGAAGGACGTCCATCACAATTTCTCACTTTTTATATAATAAATACATTTTACAATTTATCAAGGTCTTAAGTGTCTTCTTTTCCCTTCAGGGTCTCCACAGTGAATCATCTTCCTCCATCTAAGTCTGTCTTCATCATCCTCTCCTCTAACACCAGCCTCCTACATGTCTTCATTCTCTGCATCCATAAACCTCCTCTCTGGTCTTCCTCTAGACCTCTTTCCTGCAGCTCTAGACTCAGCATCCTTCTACCAATATCTTCACTGTCTCTCCTCTGAACATGTCCAAACCATCTCAGTCTGGCCTCTCTGACTTTATCTCCAAAACCTCTAACAAGGTATTAAGGCCTTAAGTGTAAACATGGCTTTAATGTTCTCACAGTATAAACTCTTCTGAAACCTGCAAAGATTTGGACAAAACTTAGTTTGCTTGTTGATCTATTCTAATATATTTTAGGTAAAATGGTAAATGGTGTATACTTATAAGGCACCTTTTTACCTTGTTTTAAATACCCAACTCTGCTGAAAATGTTCTTTGTTGTGTTTTTAACATGTTTTTGTAGCATTTTTCTCATGATGGAGGACATACAATACTGTTCAAAAGTTTGGAGTCACCCAGACAATTCTGTTTCCATGAAAAGTTGCACTTTTATTCAATGTTACAGCTTTGCAATTCTTCCTGGTCTCTTGATTGTTTTTCTTTTCTTTTGTTTTTCAGTGAACAGCTGAGAGGGGAGACAGCTGGGGCCGGTCAGCTGATTGGAGAGCTGTCACCTTTTTCCGTCAGACATGATGGATGCAGATAAGAGGAAGAGGGCTAGTTCAAAATTTAGATTATTTTCATGCACCCACTGAATATTCTTGCAAAAATGGCACGTATTAGGGATTTTTAAGCAATTTTACTACAAAATGTTCATAAATTTAGGTTAACTTTAGCGTTCTTTCATAGTTGTTTCACAAAACTTTCAGTCTTTTAGCAAATTTAACATTTTGCTAATAGTTTTGGCATTTTCAGTAAATCCCTGCAGCAGTTAAAGCAAATGTGCTGGCATTTTCACCAAAAAGCTTCAGCATCTTCAGCAACTACTTTCAGCAAAAAGCATTCACTCAAACATTATCACAGTTGATGCAACTTTTCTAGTTTAATCTTGTTTTAATCCCAGAAGCTAATGAAGGACAGAAGCTGCACGATTCATTAAAGGTTTAATAAACTATCATCTTAATTGTCTTTGTCTTTAATTAGTTTAAAGCTAAAGATGGTTTAGATGTGTGTTTTACATCCAGATTAGTCGACTTATCTGAAAAAAACAGTCAGTGATTAGTCGACTAATAAAATAAGCGTCTGTGGCAGCACTGCTAACGATTAATCAATTAATTGATTAGTCAATTTCTATTCTTGGTCAATTGTTGGAGGCAAGTTGTAAATTGAATCAAATTTCAATTGACCTGTATCATTAAAACATAGTATTTAAATGAAATACATTTGCCATTGATCTTGGTAAAGACCATTTGGATTGAGAAAGGGTAAATTTATTTTACTATAACCTGAAAAATGACCAAGGTTCACTACAGTGAACAACAAAAACGTGATACAGCAGAAACTGACCAACCATCATTCCAGTCCAATGTGTGGAAACACTTTGTATTCATCACACCGCGGTAGAATGTTCTAATAACGCTCCCTTTGGACTATTTTGATTTGGAAAAAGAAGTTTGGGATGAAGGCGTCCTGATCCAGCTAAGGTCAGTGAATCGGATCGTTCTCAGTGAACCAATATCGACTATGAATAGGATCAAATTATGATGTGAATCGAATTGTTGGAAAGATAAATTCTTGAACTCTTAATATACTATAATATGAAAACTATTAGGGAAAGCAGAAGAAAACATTTTACCTGGAAGTGTCCAGAGCCTTGAACGGAGAAGATGAGGACGACAAAGCTATTGCAGTTGAAAGCTTTAGTGAGTTTACTCTCATTGGTTGGGGAGGTAGACCAGATGTCCTTCTGCCGAGAAATTTCAAGATTCCTCATGTTGCTGCTCTTCATAATGAAGTATCGGACGGAGGAAAAGACCGGCAGGACGGGCTCTGGCTTTAAGATTTGCTGGGGACAAAGTGAAGAAATAAAAACAAAAAAAGACTGACAAAACTTCTTGATAGAGTGCTGACATATTTTAAAAACCAAGTAATTTGATTGGATCAGCAGCTTCTAAAAGATTGATTAAATAAGAAGTGTTTTCTTTTAAAGGGCCTATGTCATGCAAAATCATTTTTTTAGCTTTAAGTGCATTATAATGTTAATTCCTCATAAACGTCTTTCCCCCAAAGCAGTATTTTATTCCATTCATGCATCTCTGTTCTGTTCGAGCAGTTTGCAAATCTTCTTGATGAAAGCAGGAAAACATTTCAGTTCTCTGTCACGGTTTGTGCAGGAGTAGAAAGGACTTCCAATCAGAGATTCCAGTGTTTGGTCCAAGTCACTTTATAAAAGAAACAAATACTCTCTAATAATTTCTAGTTTAAACAGAAGCTTAACAAAACAAAACCTCCTGCAGCTGAAGAATGTTAGTTACGAATCTGTACTCACCAGAAACATTTCTGATCAGGCTTTGTAAAGCATTTATTAAAGTACATTGGAGTATTGCTCAACATGTAGAGTTTTTTTTTTTAATTCAGAACAAAAGAGTGTTCAGCAACGAAGAGTGTCACTCTGTCTCTCTGTCCCTTAAGATCAGGAGTGCGTTCTTTCTCCTTCATCAAATGATAAGAAATGATTCAGAAATGATTCCATCAAAAGAACAGATTGTGAATGCAGGGACTCTTCCCATATCAATCCTCTGATGGCTTCAACATGTTAGCTTTATGTTTATTCAATGTCTATTGACATTGACACATGTGGCCTAGAAGAAGACCAAAGAGGAGGGTCATAGATTTGATGAGGAAACGCATGAGGGTGTTTGGTGTAAGAGAAAAGAATGAAGAAGATGGGGGTTGAGGACGGCAGATGAATTGCAAAGAGAAGCAGCTGAAAGGCAAAGGGTTTGAGAGGTCTGAAACTGGCAAAATGAGGACATGATGAAGTCAAGTATGAACATTTAATGGTTTATTAATAATAGATTTTGAAAACGTATGCATCAAAATAAAAAAAAATTCAAATGAGCAGATATAAAATGCATAGAGGGCTGAGAAAATACCTTCTCTGAAAACAAAGTCCAGGAGATGCTTGAAGGGCTGTCCAGGGTCACAGAGCACAACGAACCAATGGAAGACTGTGTGTCTTCTCTGTGCTTGGACTTCATCTTTAGATCCGAGTGTGTCATTGGACAAGGCCTGTGGGTCAGAGGGTCAGGGAGTTCAAATCTTTTAAATCTTTCCCTCCGTTTAAGTGCAGCCATTTCCCAATATCAGGAAAGTTAACTTCATTTCTCAATAATTTACACCGAGTGTAACATCTTGACAGAAAATAACAGAGGTGAAGACATCTGGAACATTACAAAAAAACACTGCCTGGCCAAAAAAAAAGTTGCCACCAAAAAAGGGTTCATACACTCTAATATTTTGTTGGACCGTCTTTAGCTTTGATTACGGCACCCATTCGCTATGACATAGTTTCTATAAATAGTTTCTATGCATTAATTTTTCACTAAGATCTTGCATTGATGATGGTAGAGTCTGACCACAGTGTAAAGCCTCTCCAGCACATCCCAAAGATTCTCAATGGGGTTAAGGTCTGGACTCTGTGGTGGCCAATCCATGTGTGAAAATGATGTCTGATGCTCCCTGAACCAGTCTTTCATAAATTGAGCCCCATGAATCCTGGCATTGTCATCTAGGAGTATGCCCGTGCCATCAGGGATAAGAAATCCATTGATGGAATGACCTGGTCCTTCAGTATATTCAGGTGGTCAGCTGACCTCATTCTTTGTGTTGTGATTGCATGTTTATTTTCTTTTCTACAGTCTGTTTAGACACAAACACGTGATCACATTTGTCAATTGTGGTGTTTTATTGTGAAAAATTGGTTATATTTTGAAAATAAACCAGATTTTCTCATGTATCTTGGTACAACTTCCTGCCAGAATTGACGCGAGTCGCTCGCAGCTTGTGACAAAATAGACCAGACGCCGAAACCATCAGCTACGGTCCTCCGCAGAGGGCCCACGCCGCTCTGTGCCGTGGGTTAACAAGGCCGCTGAATGGAAGCGACCTCCGTTCTGCGGCGCTTCTGTGTCCAGTGTGAACCAGGCATCAGACAGTAGACATAGCTGGATCAGAAGTCTCCATGACTTATTTTAATGTTCAGTCACCATGGAGAGATAAAAGAGAAACATGTGGATCTGGAGCTGCAGGTTGCAGACCTCTGGTCTATTGGATGGGACATGTCTGCAGAGGGTCTGCTTGTTAAATAATTTGAAGCAATTTAAATTCAATTTAAACTTGAAAAGTAAATGAAAAATATTGTGGTGCAACTACCAACTATTGTTTGAAAAGAGTCCAGTAAACAGATATCAAAACACTTTTGCAGAATAAGATAGTTAATCTGAGTTTTAAATCGGCCTTACAAATAGTGTAAGCATAAAATGTAAATGTAGTGCATAAATGTAATTAATAAAAAACAAAAGTAAATTCAGAATGATGTGTATACCTTGAGATGCTGATTGCTCCTCCAGAACTGTTCTTAGGAGTAACCACGGACATCTTCGGCACCTCCTCTGATGACATGGGCTTTGGCCGCTGGCCAATCCCTGTGGGTTGCAGCAATCCTGCTTTCTGCTCCTCGACTCCAAGAACCTGGTAAACATAAGTTCCATTGTGTACTAAATAAGAAATGAAAAAATGTATGGAAATGATCTAGACGTGATATTACTTACAGAGACTAAGGTAGAAAGAACATCCTCATCCTGCTGAGACCAAGGCTTTGAAGGACAGCAAATCCTCTTTCCAAATAACTGTTGCCACTTCTTTCTTAATGCAAACACTGATCCTGCAGTCTGCCAAAAAAGATTGAAATCAAACATAGACACACAAAAAGCTGTCCACAAACCTTAACCCAAAATAAGAAACAACATCAATAAATTACTTCCACCTACAACCACTTCTAGGGTTTGCAGAGAATGGTCAGAAAAAGAGAAAATCTCCAGTGAGAGGCAGGTAGGGTCAGAATTTGACATCAACAATGTGAAAACGTGGATCTATCATGTGTTATATTAATAATTCATGCTGCTGGTGGTTGTGTAATGGGGGTATTTTTTACCCTTAGACCCTTTAGTACCAATTGAGCATGGTTACAACTCCACATCTTCTGATGCTACTTGTCATAGAGCTGGAATCATCTCAGACTGGTTTCAAGAACATGACAGTGAGTTTACTGGACTCTAACGACCTCCACAGTCACCAGTGCGTCAGAGATGGTCAGGTGTGCGTCAGAGATGGTCAGGTGTGCGTCAGAGATGGTCAGGTGTGCGTCAGAGATGGTCAGGTGTGCGTCAGAGATGGTCAGGTGTGCCGTCAGAGATGGTCAAGTGTGCGTCAGAGATGGTCAGGTGTGCGTCAGAGATGGTCAGGTGTGCCGTCAGAGATGGTCAGGTGTGCCGTCAGAGATGGTCAGGTGTGCGTCAGAGATGGTCAGGTGTGCGTCAGAGATGGTCAGGTGTGCCTCGAGATGGTCAGGTGTGCGTCAGAGATGGTCAGGTGTGCCGTCAGAGATGGTCAGGTGTGCCGTCAGAGATGGTCAGGTGTGCGTCAGAGATGGTCAGGTGTGCGTCAGAGATGGTCAGGTGTGCCGTCAGAGATGGTCAAGTGTGCGTCAGAGATGGTCAGGTGTGCCGTCAGAGATGGTCAGGTGTGCGTCAGAGATGGTCAGGTGTGCCGTCAGAGATGGTCAAGTGTGCGTCAGAGATGGTCAGGTGTGCCGTCAGAGATGGTCAAGTGTGCGTCAGAGATGGTCAGGTGTGCCGTCAGAGATGGTCAAGTGTGCGTCAGAGATGGTCAGGTGTGCGTCAGAGATGGTCAGGTGTGCCGTCAGAGATGGTCAAGTGTGCGTCAGAGATGGTCAAGTGTGCGTCAGAGATGGTCAAGTGTGCGTCAGAGATGGTCAGGTGTGCCGTCAGAGATGGTCAAGTGTGCGTCAGAGATGGTCAAGTGTGCGTCAGAGATGGTCAGGTGTGCCGTCAGAGATGGTCAAGTGTGCGTCAGAGATGGTCAGGTGTGCGTCAGAGATGGTCAGGTGTGCCGTCAGAGATGGTCAGGTGTGCCGTCAGAGATGGTCAGGTGTGCCGTCAGAGATGGTCAGGTGTGCGTCAGAGATGGTCAGGTGTGCCGTCAGAGATGGTCAAGTGTGCGTCAGAGATGGTCAGGTGTGCGTCAGAGATGGTCAAGTGTGCGTCAGAGATGGTCAGGTGTGCCGTCAGAGATGGTCAAGTGTGCGTCAGAGATGGTCAGGTGTGCGTCAGAGATGGTCAAGTGTGCGTCAGAGATGGTCAGGTGTGCGTCAGAGATGGTCAGGTGTGCCGTCAGAGATGGTCAGGTGTGCTGTCAGAGATGGTCAGGTGTGCGTCAGAGATGGTCAGGTGTGCCGTCAGAGATGGTCAGGTGTGCTGTCAGAGATGGTCAGGTGTGCCGTCAGAGATGGTCAAGTGTGCGTCAGAGATGGTCAAGTGTGCGTCAGAGATGGTCAAGTGTGCGTCAGAGATGGTCAGGTGTGCCGTCAGAGATGGTCAAGTGTGCGTCAGAGATGGTCAAGTGTGCGTCAGAGATGGTCAAGTGTGCGTCAGAGATGGTCAGGTGTGCGTCAGAGATGGTCAGGTGTGCCGTCAGAGATGGTCAGGTGTGCTGTCAGAGATGGTCAGGTGTGCGTCAGAGATGGTCAGGTGTGCCGTCAGAGATGGTCAGGTGTGCTGTCAGAGATGGTCAGGTGTGCTCTGTGTTCAGCTCTGTGTTCATCCAAACAGGCCCTGAGTAGTTAGGATTATCATATGGGAACATCAAAGTATTTTTTCTTTAAATTTATTTGATTTTATAAATAATAATAATAATACATTTTATTTATATGGCGCCTTTCTTGGCACTCAAGGTCGCCTCACAGTACATAAATAAAAGCATAAAAACACAGCAATAGCATAAAAACAAAACCATTAAATTACTTTTTGATATGAATGATGATACCACGATGTGGCCACAAGATTAGCTGCTAGATATTATTGGGAAAAGCCCCTTCAACTGTCTCCACCAATCATTCATGAAGGGCTTAATCACATGTCATCCATCTGACCAATCAGAGGAGGCTAACGTCCTCACTTCCTTGTTCTGATTCGGCTCATAAAGTCTTTAAGTTCCAACAAAAATAATCGCTAAGGCTCGTGTTTAGCGGTGTAGCTTCCTGCGGGATTTGGAGTCAGACCGTTTCAAAAGTGAACAAAATAATGAAGCTCCGAGACATGAGTCTGTCTGTTATCTGTCAGCTTGTACTACATCTCCCATGATGCATTGGGTAAAGTGACAGTGCCTCTGCATTACAGTGACAGCTGTAATGCTGTCACATTCCAGCGTTTGGTCCAAGTCATCTTGTTTGGAAAAAAAAAAAAAAGTCTGGATTGAGGGACAAGTTCAGACTTCAGCTACTTTTGAAAAAATTGAAATTCAGTTTAAATCTGAGTAATAATAAAATGGCCAACAGACAAATTAAAACTAGATTGAAACCATTTACTTCTTAAAAAACAAGAAAACATCATTTAAGACAGGGAAAAAAAATGAATACAACTTTAGCGTGTTCACTTGCGTGAATATGTTAGTTGATCACATAATTGTTCAAAAATTATTGCTGTCTGGCAAACATTAATTTATTTATTTTTTGTACTGTTTAGAAAAAATATTATTTTTTATCTTTTTATTCATTTTTTTTTTTTGGTGACGTTAAAATATAAATGCACTGAACTGGAGGCAAAAATAACTACCTGGGCAAATTTTCAATTCATTTAGTTTATAGTTATTACTGAAAACCTTAACAACTTTAATTTCCACACTTAGGACAACAGACACAACTTCCAGCTTTTGCTGCTTTAATTAAAAAAATAAATAAAAACACACAAGGAGCTGCACATTAATACAGACTATGGAGTTTCTCCTTTTTAACATTTTTGGATGCTGGGATGCTGCGGGATTTTTGTCATGGAAAAAGCAATCTTTGTCTCAAAAAAGGTTGAAAAACACTGCAATAGAGAACCTTTGGGATGAGTTGGAACGGGAGATCGGCATAATGGATGTTTATCCAACAAATCTGCAGCACCTGTGGGAGGCTATCATGTCAATATTGACCAGAATGTTTCCAGAACCTTGTTGAATTGATGTTTTCAAGGATTAAGGCTGCTCTAGAGGCAAAAGCAGTCCAACCAACTAGCAAACTGGACCTATTAAAGTGGCCATTGAGTATCAAACAAAAATTCCACAAAATATTTAAAGCCTAGTTGGAATTCACAACAATATTTTCTGTTTCTGTCTATATTGTGTTTATAAAGTATTTTAAAAATGATGAGAATTACGGGGTTCAGTAAATTCATACATCAGCCACAGATCCTGCCCTGAGCTGGTATCAGAATAATCCTCACCTACAGGAAGAAACAGATCCAGGATTTAATCCAAAGTCTTGAAAAACCCAAGAAAAATTGGATTGGATTATCCGATCCAAGTCCCTGCTCTCGGGATCAAATTTGGTTTGAAATATCCAATTTTAGATCAGAGTCCAATCCTGGAGGTTTAATCCTATGGAATTATCATTGAAATATTGGGCCTGGATGATGCTACCAATGAATTCTTCTGCCTGATGTTTTACCTCCCTCTTTCCCACCAATATGAGCATTTATCCAAAATTATCATTCAAATAAAAAAGTAAACAATGAAGTTAGACACATTGGTGTTAATAGATACACTTTAAAGAGGTTTGTGTAAGAAGTTGTGTATCTTTACCTCTTTTTCCAACTGGAAGACAAGCCACTCATCAATCTTCATCTCAGCCAGGTCTTCTATGCCGCTGTCATCTCCACTCACTGAAACAATGACATCATAAACCAATTAATTAGACACACTTTAAAAATTGTAAAAAGAAAAAACAAACAAACAACTTCTATACACGTTAATTTTGCAAAAGACACAAAGTATGAAAAGCGTGCAAAACATCTTTTTGGGAGTGAGTGTTATGATATTCTTTGTTTAAAAGAAAGAATCTTGGGAAAGTTCTACTCCATTTTTGTAGCTGTGGAGTGTTCACACTGAGACAAGCTCGTTCTGCAATGATGTGTGTAGAGATTCCATTAGTCACTAATAAGAAGGTATTTCTTTTGGCTAATACCACATTCAAATGTGTGAGTGACCTGCAGATTAGTTCATTCTTCCACTGTTAATTATGGCAATAATAATAATACCGTTTATTTGTAAGTTTTAAGGTTGTCGTACATTAAATAGAAAAATTGAAAAATTTTTCCTGCAAATTTAGAATAAAATCCATCCAAATCTGGCAACACTGACGACGCACTGCATGATGGGATCTGTAGTAATATAAAGTATTTATGCTATATACTAAAATGCCTCATTTAAAAATGATTTTTTTTTTTTGCATACAAACAAAATAAGTTTGGATACAGTTAGTGGAGCATGTTCAGATTCAGCATTGGGTTTAGTAGAGGTTGAACTAAATGAAACAGCGGGATGTCTCGGCTCTGAAGTTGTTTCATTAAAAAATGCTAAATGTCTCATACAATAGTATTAACAGTTAACTCTTTATTAACAGTTTTCTCTTTAAGAAGCTCAAAATGATACCAGACAGCAAAACCTTTAATGTTTTGAGACAGCATTTCCACTGGAGTTTTGACAAGTGACGGAACATGGACTCAATTTTGCCATCACTGGGTTTTGTCAAATAAAGAAATATATTGTTCCTGAACTTTTTGGATGTGGATCTCCAATGTGAATCAGGTTGTCTGATCACACTTAGGCCTGGATATCAATAATGATTTCCAGAAACGATTGATTTGATTTACAAGATTTTCAATTCTTCAAGAAATAAATTAATGATCTATTATAAGATATATTTATGATATATTTAATTAATCTGATCCAATTCACATACTGTAAAATATATTAGCGAAATAATAAGATTGTTAATATCATGAATTCTCTGAAGGAGAAGTTCTAACAAATATTCAGATCATTGACATTGGAAACATTGTTCTGCTTCTCCTGGAGGACCTTTCAGTTTGACCACTAGATGGTGATCACACTATAGCATTACACCTTATTCCAGAAGAAGAAGACAGTATAAGGGAAAAACGTTGTTTTAGACCACAAATGGTTACTTTAAAAATATTTCCTTAAAAGAGTTTGTAAAACTCATGTTTGTGAGTTTATAAGTATGTTTATTTAGTCAACAATGTATGTTTAGGTCGACCGAGCGTTAGCATTAGCCGTTCTATGAGAAATTCCATTAAACGTTAGCATCAAGCTAGCGGACCTTAGCTTCACGTGCTAAATCGATTGATATTTTTATGAATCGATTATTGATCTATTAAGCTTAAATTGATTCAAATCAATTTGATCAACCCAGCCCTAGTACACATATCACTGGAATTTCCCATAGGAGGGCTAATGCTAATGCTAGTATTAGCCCTCCTGCGGGAAATTCCATTAAACGTTAGCATCAAGCTAGCAGACTTTAGCTTTATGTGCTAAAATCGATTGATATTTTTTATGAATTAATTATTGACCTATTAAGCTTAAATTACTAGTCACACTACACTGTGACACCCCAAGATTCTTTTGCAAACGTATGGAATGGTGACCAGTTCAAGGTGAGTTGCTAACTCCTAAAGCAGATAAACACAACAGATGAATAAATGGAATTGTAAAACTGCAGTCATGCAAAGGTTTCCTTCAATTTGCTTACCATTTGTTTGGTGAGCAGCATTGTCTTGTAAGGTGGAGCATGGCAGTCTGGCACGTCCTCCAAAAATGGCAACTGTGATTGAAGTCACTAAGGAGCAGCAACGGACACGAGCCATTCTGTGTCCCCTGCTCATCTCATCATAGATCAACCAGTCTGTTGGAAGGGCCAGTTCATTTTCAGCTGAGATATTCTAAACAATAGAAAAGGAAAAAGGAATGGCAAAAAAGAATTAAAGTTACTAATCTAAAGTCACATCTCAACATTGCATTCATTGTGTGGATACAAGAAAAAGAAATACAGAATTTTAACACAGAAGCCCAACAGTATCTGTACAGTATCAGTACATGAGGGTTATTTTGGGTGGGTGGGCTGGTAGAGGGGTAGTCTTGCATTGATCCGGAGGTGCATCTATGCAGTGCAATTGTCCAGACTATGCCTGGGAAGGGAGGGAGGTGGTAGGGACGCCGAGGTCAAGAAGGGATGACCTTTTCTACTCCCGTACATCGGAGGACAGAAAAAAAGACAACGAACCGGTGAAGCTGCAGAACAGATTTGCTCCATTGTCAAATGACCCCAGACTACCCAACGACTATTCCCTGGAAAGCATCACGATGAGGACTTGTAACACATCAGATGGTAAAGAGCCAGAAAGAAAGCTGAAGGCTCTGATTGTGGGGGATTCCACCTTAAAAGATGTTCCGTGGTTTTGCATCAGGAACAATAAAGTCTGATGCTTTCCCAACGATATGGTCAGTGACACGTAGGAGAGAATACTGAAAACTATGGCCAAATATCCAACAGTACAAAACATCTACTACACATAGGGTTGATGATGTGTCCAAACAAAAATCTGGAGTTCTAAAACAAGATTTCACTGGACCGATAAGAACTATGAGCTCCCTGAATGCAGCTGTCTTTATCAGTGGTCCCATGCCTTCAATTCAAGGAGAAGAAAGATTAAGCAGGATGTTGGCACTAAACAAGTGGGTTTCTGTGCTGACAGCAGAATTCATTTAATCAACAGCTTTCTGGGAACACAGACATCTTTTAAACAAAATGGATTCAGTTTGAACAAGTAAGGAGTTCAAAAATTTTTTCTCTTTCAATCTTTTTCACTTCCTACGTCATGCCAAGACTGAGATAAACAAAGACTTATCTCAGTGTCAAGGCCAGACATAGACTGCCCCCACTGGAGAAAAACACCAAAAATAGGAGATCTGCCTCCAAGCCCCTGGCCCGTTTAGACTTTTTTATTTTAATTATCGGGCATATCAGTTTCAGAAAGTGGAAAACTGTCAAGTTTCACCAGATAATTCTACAATCTAAGATCAAAGTGACTGATAAGAAAACTCTGAAGGCCGATGTCCTCTGATGCACTTAAAGGTGTCGTACCATGAAAATTCTACTTTTTGAGGTTTTAAGTGCATTATACTGCTCATTCTTCACTATAAAGAACCCCAAAGTGGTATTTTGATCCGTTCATGCATTTTAGAGTAATCCTCTAAAAACCGGAACTCTCTACATCAGCCCCTCCCATACCCACGAAAATGAGCGGGTGGAATCGTGCGGATGTAAGCGTGATGCGAACCACTCCCTCCAGGAAGCTGTAAGTGCTGTAAGCTCCGCCCCAGACTACAATGAACACACACCCACTTTCTCCACGGAGCTGTGGTGCCAAGATAGTTATCCCTTGCCAGAATGTGTATCCTGGCAGAGGATAACTGCCTTTACACCAACACTGTATCAAGAACCGCTCTCTGATCCATCTTTCAAGGTGGTCTCAGATATTTTCAATCAGACTGAACTTCAATTCACGCTGGGATTCCTCAGTTGAACATAGAGCTGATCAACAGAACCAAAACGGCCACCGTACCCGACAGTCACGTGATATAAACACATTAGAAATGAGCTGATCGGTGAGCCGCGGACAAATGTAGAGCATTAACTCTCATGTTATCCAAAAGGAAATAATTAGTCCAACTGTTTACTAGTTAGAATGTTTATTTTAATACCACTAAAAAACGTATAACTCACTTTTCTGTGTCTTGTTACGCAACACGCGCACGGGGTGCTGTCGTGACGTCATCTTAAAAGCTCTATTGTAGTTCCAACAGAATTTTCTTAGAGGGGCCCTACCATTATTTTCTTAAGCCTTTCAGAGTGAACTATATCAATATATATGATTATATATTACCCTTGGAACACTAAAAAACAAATTATTTATGAAATATTAGTCATATTTCGTGAGATTTTCCCTAGCCGGAAGTAAACGGCTCGGTTCCTGAAGCTCCACCTGCCGCTGCGTGTTGGTGCTGTCCGCTTCATGACGCCATCCTAGAGTTTGTGACAGTTTCTTTGTATTTCTCCCACAAAAATAATCCAAACGTCTTCAAAGATGTATGCCCCTATGATATATCTGCCTTTAGTAGGCCTGGTCATTGCTACAATGATTTACAACAGACGCAAGGCTTCTGAACGGCTGTGAACCGGGGGTGGGCGGGGTGGGGTGGGTGTTTTTGTGGGTATGGGAGAGGCTGCTGCAGACAGTGCAGGTTTTTAAAGGATTACTCTTGAATGCATGAACGGATCAAAATGCGGCTTTAGGGTTCTTTAAATGAGGAATGAACAGTAAAATGCATTTAAAACTTCCAAAAGTAGAATTTTTATGGTAGGGCCTCTTTAAAACAAAGTTTGGTCAGAAACAGAAATCAGGCATGCTGTGGAGGTTCAGGGAGACTCATCGACGGTCTATGGCAGGGGTGTCAAACATACAGCACACGGGCCGTATCCGGCCCGCCAGGTGGTTTCATCCAGCCCAGTTATGAAGAAAAAAAATGTTAGAATTTTCAAAAAAGAAAGCAAGTTTCTAGCCCATTCCAGTGGCAAGTTATGATTCTTTAAAGAAATGACCACAATGCACAATTCCACCACTAGGGGGAGCAAAGGAAACTCAAGAGATCAAGAAATAAACACGATGAAGGCCAAACCATGCAGAGTTTTGGGAGAGAAAGGGCGGTTAAAGCAAAAATGTTTGCAAGTTTAACCCACTGGAACCAAGGGCCTAAAACTCTGTTTTTCTTTACTTTTGATTTTACCTCTGTATTTTCAATTTAACATTTTATCATTTTAATCAGCACAATTTTTCCTATGTAAAACTGCCTCTATTTAGTCATTTTTTCATGTTCTATTCATACATCAGACATAAAATCATGTAAAAACAGAAAATTTCAACTGGAAAAATGGGATTCATTTTACTGTGGAAACCCCAAAAATGTTTAACAAACTGTTTTTCCAACATAGAATGAAAGTTTCAGGCGTAACTTCATCAAAACTACAGGAATGAATTTAGTTAACAAACTAATCAACACATTTTTGAATGAAAATACCAAAAAAAATTTCAGGTGAAATTCCCAGATTCCTTCTTTGGGCCACAAATCTGAAGATTTTTTAACAATGGCGGTGGTTGATGTTGTAGTAAACTCATTTCGGACTCTGTCCAAAAGCTAAATTAAGATTGCATTCCTTCTTGTGGGGTTTCTTATAGCAGACAGCTCTGTTTGGCTCCGCCCCCACCGCAGGAGAGCTGACCTGCGTTGCAGCCGTCTGATCAAAGTTTGTCTTCCACCTTATTTATTAAAATCAAAGATTGCTTTAGTCCAAAAACTACAAGTAAAGGCAATATTCTGTCTTTAATTCAATAAAATACTTGATTTTAGACGCTGTTTAATCACGTTGATCTCACAGCTGCACAGCAGGACGTCTGAGGACCTTCATGGGTTCCAGTGGGTTCACTTAGTTAAATATTTCATTGATTAACATTGTCAAGTGGTATTTCTTTACTCTGAGTTGCCTGACTTGATCGGCATCCTTCCAGTTCCCACTTTAAGTTCCACTCAGCCTTGGTTCTTTTACATGCTTTTATTTGATTGTAGACAGAACACTTTCATGAAATGCTTTAAAAGCAGGCAATATACCTGCGCAGCTGGAAAATTGGCAGTCATTTGTGAAGCTGTGTGCTCAGAGTTCTCTCCACAAACAACACCATTGCTTTTATGCCCCAGAGCAAAAGAGCCTCCCTGATTGCTCATTTTCTCCACCTGCTCACACACCTGGTCGCACTCCTTCCAATCAAGGAGCAATGTCTCAGTACCTCAGGGGAGGAGGGGGAGTGACGCAACAAACATATTTATATTTTAGACAGGGTATTTATTATCTTTAATGTCAAACGTAAAACATTTAGTGAGTATAAAATTGAATACACCTCTATTTGTTTATTTATTTTTTAGTGAAATCCATAATATTTGAAATACAGTGGACTCTGTGAATGAAAGTGTAATAATAAGTGATCAGACTACTAGGTTGTTTGAAGCATTTTTTTTCCAACTAAGAAAAAAAACAAAACAAAGACAAAGCTACAGATAACAAGTTGAACAAAGTTTATTTTGCTATTATGTTTCTGGTCCGGCCCACTTCAGATCAGATGGGTTGAATGCGGCCCCCAAACCAAAATGAGTTGACACCCCTGGTCTATGGGCTGGTTCCAGGATGACGTTGTGAAATGGGCAGTACAGACAAGTAGCAAAAGGCGGAGCTTCAGAGATCATGTCGTTTTATTTCCGGATATTAAAACGGTCCACAAAAATGACTAATATTTCATGAATAATTTGTTTTATAGTGTTCCGAAGGTAATATATGATCATATATATGGATATAGTTTACTCTGAAAGGCTTAAGTAAATCGTGTTTTGGCCCCTTTAAGGAGTTAAATCACAAAGATAGCACTTTAAAGGTTGCTGCTTGTGTTAGGACAAACCAATAGAGACACTTGCTGTCAGTTTGAAGCAATTTGAAAGGACTTATTGATCCCAGAAGTCTGAATCTGCTAATATCTAGCTTGCTTGAGTAAAGTGTTTTTGTTAGCCTCCTGCTTGAGCTGCTGCAGTTTTCTGCTGTGTTTTAGGGCAACGACACGTTTCTACTCTCGAACAACCATGGAAAGCCCCCCCGCCCAGAGACATTTTTCACTGACTCTGACTGTTTAAACAAATATGTTTTCAAGGATATATACATTTTTAATATAAAAGTTGTACTACCTCCTCATTGACTTGCTGACTTAGGACAGATGTGGGATGAAAGTGAACTTTTCTGTCTTTAAGACTGGAAAGCAGAGAGTCTTTGGGGTTGACATGGATGAGGTTTGGATAAATGCCAGCCACCAGAGCAGCCTTAACCACCGCCCAGTTTTCTGAGTTGAGATTTACGTCACGGATGTCACTTCCTCCACGGGCTCGCACAAAACCTAAGAGACAAAAAGGAAACTTAATTAGAAACAATGTTGGGAACAATAGTTAGGACAGAGGTCGGCAACCTTTAACAGTAAAAGAGCCATTTGGGCTCGTTTTCTACTGATCAAAATCTAGAAGGAGCTGACTTGACTTCATTAGCCTTTAAGAAATTTGGAGTTGCATTCATAACCTTCTTTTTTTTTTAAAATAAATATGATTAATGTTTATTTTTGGCACAAACAGGAGCAAAAAATATATAAAATGAAACTAGCATCTCTCAAAAAGGTATTCTTTTTTAGCAAAAAAGCAAACTTGTTGCTTAATTGCTAGCTGAACTTCAAATTAGCATAACATTTCTCTGTAAATTAAATCAGCCAAACATTTTAACATGTTGCTTAAATAAAAGCTAAACTCAAAATTAGCCTAAAACTTTCAGTAGATAACAAATTAGCTAAAATATTAGGATATTGCTAAAATATTAGCTAAACTCCAAATTAGCATAAAAAACTAATTAGAATCAAATCTGTCAAAAAAGTTAGCTTGTTGCTTAATTACTAGCTGAACTCCAAAATAGCCTAAAATTCCTCAGAAAACTAACTTAGCCAAAAGCGTTAGTATGTTGCTAAAATAATTGCTAATCTCCAATTTTTTTTTAAATTTACAATTATTTTATTTTTCTTCAGCCGGAGCCACCATGGAGAGATGAACTGAGATGCACTGGTTGCAGACCTCTGAGTTAGGAACTACAGTAAATTACTCTTAAATAAAAGCAACCAGTTATCAAGAAAGTAACTATATGGATTAGTGTAGGACAAATGTACAGTGTTCCCTTGCTTATTTGTGTTTTGTAAAGTTAATGTTAAGAGAAAAATTAAAATGCAACTTTTTTTTGTGGTTTAAAGCTAGTTTAAATGTTTCTGTTGGCCATTAAACCTTAATCCTGTTTCTTTCTATTTTATTTCTTATATTTAAACTTAACTTTAATTTTTTTCAAAAGTGACTGAATTTGTCCTTTAATTCAGACATTATTGTTCTTTTTATAACAATGACTTGGACCAAACAATGGGATATTAATAATAAACACAAACCTTGACGGAGAACTAAACTGTTTTCTCTGATTTCATCAAGATTTGAAAGTGTTAGAACAGACAGTTTGATGTGTGCATTCGTTGTGCTTCATTCTGAGCATCATTGTAGCGCAGAGGAGCTGTCACTTTGACCCAAAGCATCATGGGAGATGTAGTACAAACTGACACACAAAATAGACAGACTCATGTCTCTAAGCTTTGTTGTTTTGTTCACCTTTTAAACGGTCTGACACCGGATCCTGCAAGAAGCTCCACCGCTAAACATGAGATTTAGCTGTTAGTTTTGTTGGAACTTAGAGGCTTAATGAGCCGAATCAGAACAAGGAAGTGAAAACATTAGCCACTTCTGATTGGTCAGACGGCTGATCTGTGATATAGCCTCCAAGACTGACTGGTGGAGACAGTTGAAGGGGTGGACTTTTCCAAAAGCAGAGTTACTGGCTAAATTTGCAGCTAGATTGTTGTACTGTAAATGGTGTATACTTGTATAGCACTTTCTACCTCCCTTGAAGGCCCAAAGCGCTTTACAGTCACAGACCCATTCACCCATTCACACATTCATACACTGGTGGTGGCTACGCGGCCGAACAATGGGGCCAACCTCCCACCAGAGGCAATGTGGGGTTCAGTGTCTTGCCCAAGGACACTTCGACACATGGGGCGGGCAGGGAATTGAACCCACTATCTTCCGATCATGAGACAACTGCCCTACCACTGCATCACGGCCGCCCACTGTCATTCTTATCAAAGAGTCATTTATAGAATGGAAAATGTTCATAGAACAGTGAAAATGGGAAATTTCCCATGGCACACATGACCATCTCTCACGGCTCACTGGTTGAAAAACACTGATATAGGGAGGAACTGGGTAGGAGGGTGGAGGTAGGAGCCAGGGAGAGGGAGTGGAGCCAATGTTGTTTATATGTCTTGTTTTTTTTTGTATCACCTTTCATAAACACTGCGTTTGTGAATGAGAATTTTGTTTCTATGTAAAGTGATTTGTGTTTTACATAAAGGTCCTATAAAAAGAAATAAACTTTGAATAATAACAGAACTCACCAATCGCACGAAGATGTCCAAGCAGCTGCGTCCTCATGCCTAGAATCATGTCCATGGTAGCTTGAGAGAGAAAGTTCTTCTCGCAAAAAGTTCTCTCCCACCCATCACTGCGAGCTTTCTGCCACGCCTGACCCAAGAGGTAAACGAAAATCACAAACTGTTAAAGAATTTCAGAATTTAAATATCTACTTTTACAACCCTGTAAAATATTTTTGAAGTTATTAAGGATTTCAGTTTGACACAAGGAATGGAAAGCCACTTCAAACATATACAGTGGGGCAAAAAAGTATTCAGTCAGCCACCACTTGTGCAAGTTCTCCCAATTAAAAAGACTTAAAAAGGTCTACTTTTCATTATAGTTCATCACCTCAACTATGAGAGACAAAATGAGGGGAAAATCTAGAAAATCACACTGTCTGATTGTTAAAGAATTTATTTGTAAATTATGATGGAAAACAAGTATTTGGTCAATATATCAAAAGTTCATCTCAATACTTTTTTATAAACCCTTTGTTGACAATGACAGCAGTCAAATGTTTTCTGTAAGTCTTTACAGGGTTTTCACAAACTGTTGCTGTTATTTTGGTCCATTCCTCCATGCAGATCTCCTCCAGAGCAGTGATATTTTGGTCCATTCCTCCATGCAGATCTCCTCTAGAGCAGTGATATTTTGCTCCATTTCTCCATGCAGTGATATTTTGGGGTTGCCGCTGGGCAACATGGACTTTCAACTCCCTCCAAAGATTTATTATGGGGTTGAGATCTGGAGACTGGCTAGAACACTCCAGGACCTTGAAATGCTTCTTATGAAGCCATCCCTTGGTTACCCAGGCAGTGTGTTTGGGATGGTTGTCATGGTGACAGACCCAACCACGTTTCATCTTCAATCCTTGCTGATGCAAAAAGTTTTCACTCTAAATCTGACCATACGTGACCCCTTCAATTCATTCCTTTACACGGATCAGTTGTCCTGGTCTTTTTGATGAAAAACAGCCCCAAACCATGATGATTCCACCCCTATGCTTTATAGTAGGTATGATGTTCTTTGAATGCAACTCAGCATTCTTTCACCCTCAAAGTTCTCACCAAAAAGTTCTATTCTGGTTTCCTCTGACCATAGAACATTCTCCAATCCTCTTCTGGATCCTCCAGATGCTCTCTAGCAAACTTTAGACGGGCCTGCACATGGAAGAGATCATTGGGACCCCACAGGGTCAGATCTTGCGGGAAACCCCAGATTGATGGAGATTCTCAGTGGTCTTGCTTGTCTTCTATTTCCTAATAATTGCTGATTTCTTCACACCAAGCTGCTTACCTATTGCAGATTCAGTCTTCCCAGCCTGGTGCAGGTCAACAGGTTTGTTTCAGGTGTCCTTAGACAGCTCTTTGGTGAAGTTTGGAGTGTGACTGTTTGAGGTTCTGGACAGGTGTCTTTATACAGATAACCAGTCCAAACTGGTGTCATTAATACAGGTAATGAGTGGAGGACAAAGCATCCTCTTACAGAAGAGAGGATTAGGCTCTCCTTGCAATGGGACTCCTGGGCTGGGGGGACTTTGGGCGCACTGTCTGACGGGGCTGGGGGAAAGTGGTTTTATAATTCTGGAAGCGATCTCCAAACTGCTCTCCTTCCTTACTCAACGACTTTTTGGGGTGATATAACTAAAGGTGCGTTCCCACAGAACGTGATTCGCGCAGCGGAGTCGGCCAGTTCAGAGGCGCTCTTTAAGTCGTGAGCTCTACACAGAAATCGTGAACGCACTGAGCGTGCGCTGAACGTTCAACTCGGTTCAACATTTTCACGCATGATCGCAGCAGCTCGGCACAATGACCAATCAGGGAACCGGATTTGGGAGTGGTGCGTGGATAGTGTCCACTTCAAAGCTTGAAAGAGCCAAACATGATCATGAAAGAGAAATGACTCTTTGATGTTTGTGTCCGGTTGGATTAATGTGACTCCCAGAAAGACTTTAAAGGAACAGTTGTGAAAACAAAAAAGAAGGAGCCAGATTTGGTAGATTTTCACTGCTTCACTGCGCTTTAGAAAGCAAAAAAATCAATTCGACAGCATTCTATGAAGGCATGCACATGAGTGTGCGCGCACCTGTGTGTGTGTCTGTGCTTACACAACGGCCGCGCAATCAAGCGGACACTTTTAATGAAAGTCAACGCAAATGCGTACATGCCAGAATTCCTGGCCTTTGTGCATGGAGCGCACGTTCCTATGCAAGTTTTTAAGACGTGTCACAAGCTCTACGCACAAATCAAGCGCGCTGAATGTACAACCCGGTTCAAGGTGCTGACACACCGGACACATGCGCACTCTACGCGGGTTTATGAACGTCTGCTCAGCAGGGAGGAGATTCTTCTTCTATTGTATTTTTACTGGTCATTAGCACTCCTCCACCACCTACAATCTTGGAGCAGTTTTCCCATGTCTGCTCTAGTGAGTATATAGTGTATGCCTGTGTGTTGTGTAGACAACACCACTGATAACCCCTTTTTGTAGCAGTAACATCTGTTCAACACAAGAAGCCTTCAGCTCTTATTTGTTTGCTCAGCTGCTGGAAATGACAAGTTAAAAAAATAAAAGATCAAAAGCAATCTCAGTGTGCCAAAGGGGAAATGGAGAGAATCCACTCACCTGGAAAGCTCTCAGCAAGGCCATGTGGTCACTGAAGGAATTAGAAGCAAAGCGTTTGCGACAAGTGAGAGCTGATCTCTTCTGAGAGTTCTCGGTGGGAATTATGAACGGGTCACGATAGGCCAAAGCACAGGCAATGGTGAGGATGGGGTCAAGACACTTGAGCACTACAGCACACAGCACCATTTTTCCCAGGTGAGGCTCCACAGGTAAATCAGCCAGGTGGTAGCCAAGGTCAGTCAGCTCCTCATTCTGCTCAAGAGCATCGATTTTCTTAACAGAAACATATAGATACATATTGCTTATTTAAAATGGATAATGAGTGCAATATATTTGTTTTGGAATGTATCTTGTCTCAGAGTGAGAACATAATAAGAGCTGTTACCTTGAGAATCTGCACAGCACTGCTCACAGCATGAGCAAGAGGAGGCTGTGGGGCTTTGGACAGGAAGTCTCCAATAAGACAGGAAGAGGGAGCCAGAAGTTTGGCCTGCAAGCATAGCTCCTGAAATAATAATGACAACATGTAACATATAATACGCTCATCGTATATCTAGTAATGCAAAAACTTCAACAGTTTCTGGAATATTTTATTCTATTAAATGTTTCTTTAACAGTTGTTTATTTGCTTTACTCAATGATCAAATGTGTAATTCATTATATTCACAGTTTGCTCCACATGTTTTAGTTATAAATCTGCACATTTGTGTCTAACCTAACAAAATTAATGGACTTTTTTGTTTGCCCTCAAGTTTCTATATTTTATATTGGTCTACTGTTTCTAACAGAGTAGACATCGATGATTCTACTACAGGGGTTGGCAAACTTTTCCACATTTTCTACATTTAGAATATTTATTTTTAACCTTTTGGAACCTATAGGATCTAAAACTCAGTTTTTTTGTACTTTTAAACTTTCTGTATTTTCAATTTGAAAGACTACCTGTTTGCTTATTTGGTACCATTTTAAACAGGACAACCTCTCCTATGGGAAATTTCCTTTATTTAGTCATTTTCCATTCTATAATCACACACAAACAACAAGAATAACAATGGTCAAGAAACTAATCAACATGTTTTTGAACAAAAATACAATAAAAAAAAATCAAGGTTAAAGTCACACCAGGCAGACTGAAAAAGAAGAATGTCTCACTGCTGTTTATTTGACATTTTTCCTGGAGTTTTGTTTTTCTTTTCTTTTCTTTTTAAATTTTTCTTTTTTTCTCATACATTTTCTTTATTGTATTCGTGAAAAATAATAAAACAAATTTTTTGGGAAAAGTTTGATCCAGCTGGATTTCAGGTCGGCTCGGCTGGAATCTACACAGGTGGGGGCGTGTCCGTCCATTCTGAACTGCTCACCTCCCGTAGTGTCGGTGGGGGGGACTTCGTGGTGAATCGCAGCGTTTCCACAATTTTTGGACAACGCCGGTGCTTGTTACTGTGCAAAATTCATGTCGGTCCCCATCCCAAAATAAAACAATGATCGGTTTCCTCTTTGGATTTTTAATAGCAAACAGCTCTGTTAGGCTCCGCCCCCCTATAGTGGGTACACCGGTGCTGTATTTCAGATATCAGATTGGCATCTGTTCTCTATGGAGTCTCGAAAGAGCCAAAATTAAATAAATATATACACCATTAAATAAATAAATAAATGTGGAATTAAATTAATAAATGTTGAAATAAATAAATAAATGTTGAAATAAATGTGGCATTAAAATATTAAAAGAGCACATTTAAGTATTTCATGACATATTTATTTCATTGTCCCTTGTAGGTTAAAAGAGCCAAATTGAAATAAATAAATTTTGATAATAAATGATAATGATAATAAATGGTGTATATATTTATTTAATTTTGGCTCTTTTGAGACTCCATAGTTCTCTGCCTTATTTATTAAAATAAAAGATCGCTTTTTTCCAAAAACTATACATAAATGCCATATTATCTCTTTAATTGAATAAAAGCTCAATTGAGTATTGTAGAAAAAAGTTTAGGTTTATCTTAGATTACGTTTTATTACGCTCATCTCACAGCTGCACGGCAGGATGCCTGAGGGTTTCTTTATCTCATATCTCCTCTTCTTCGTTTTCTAAAATGGGGACCAGATGCTTTTGACTTTCTGTCCATTCTTCTGGCATTTTAGAAATAGACTTCCCACCTAAGGCTTTGACTAAACCAATTTTCACCTTGATGACCACATTGTTTTGTGTTTATCTGGCTATATTTTACACAAACATTAGTTTACAAAATGCATGAATTTTCTATACCTGTCTTAAAATGTGGGTTATAGGATGTCACGTTATGAATGACTTAAAATATTTTAGATAGCAGATATATTCTTCTTTGTCTTTTTTTAAATCAGCGGTTGGCATCCAGCGTGATGTTGATCCACGTGCTTTACTTACTTAATTGTGGTTAAAAAGATTTTTACTTTAGACCAGAAAAGTCATACAGAAAAAGTTTTAAACTGAAACATTTTTAAAACCTAGTTATAAAATTGTAAGACTTTTTAGTGCTTTAAAAGACCTTAGTAAAAGATTTTTAAATTCAAGGCTATTAAGACTTTTTAAGACCCTGCAGGAATCCTTTTATATTGATGTCTTAAATGTTGTCCTTTAGTTTTTAAACCACAATGCAGCTAAATTCTAAATATGCGTGAGGTCTTTGTCCACATAAACTTTAGAAAGTGGCTGATGTCTTAAAGGTGGACAAACTTCCTTTATTGCCTTTTCCAGCTTTAGCTTTACGGAGCCATAGGTATTCAATAATCACAAATTTAATGTTTATTTGAAAGCATTTAGCATTTATTTACATGAAATTGGGACCAGTGATCCTGAGGATATGAGGGCGTAGTACCTGTAGAGGCATTCGCAGCAGCTGAGGAACCGGAAACTCCAGCATGTTTGTGAACCGGAATCGACTGAAAAGGTGGAAGCAATAACCTGGGCGGCAGCGTCCAGCTCTGGGAAAACATTAATCAATCAATTATAAAATCAACATTTTAAAATGTGTTTCTGAATATTGAGTTTTTTTAAACCTTAGCATAGAGATCTTCAGCTTTTATCTTTTTTTTTGCTTTATATTAGTATGAGCATTCCTCTATAGTTTTACGTCCTGAACCTGATGATGAAGGTGAAGAAAAATATTGAAATTTGAGGGATTGTTATAATAAATACTATTATGGCCTAAACTCAATGTTTGCGAAGGTAACATGTAAACTAACTTCCCACATAGCCCGACTTCAACATAGCAAAACTAGCATATATTGAAGTCCAGGACTGACCTGATTGAAATCCCATCATATCTAATATGATTTTCTTGATGAGATCAGAAAATGGTTTGAAAAACATCTTTGAAATGATCTCATAATGATGCTCATAAACTTTTGAAACTTAATTTTAATTGAATTAACGACAATAATTTTAAATATTTGTTTCTGACACTGGAGAGGCCGGCCCTTTAAGGCTTCACCTAGATTATGTGTGCATTAAATTTACACAAGCACTGACTAAAATGAGGTGAATAGAAAGTGTATCAGTGTTAGGGCTGTGGACATTTTTTGTTTAGTTCTTCTTTATTGTTCTGTGCTTTGTGTATTTTATTTCTGTAACAGTGAGACTTCTGTGTGTTTGTGGATCTTTGTGTGTCGGTCTCTGTTGATTACTTTCAGGTGCGATGCTGGACATACAAACTATGTGAAAAAGTTTTTGTGTGTCTGTGTCAGGGGTAGAATTATGGATCAGTCTCAGTAATGAACACAGTCAATGTCAAAACATCTTCATATCATTGGTTTGGCCACAGTATACAGTATAAGGGGGGTGGAATTTAAAGACAATGTATGTAATCAATGTGTGGAAGTGTGAGGTTTGCAACAATGTTAAGAATAGTGGCGATAACAAAAATGTTCATTTATTTATCATTATTATTTTCTTTGATGATATGCTGACATATGCATATAAGCATTATTAAAGCATCAGGAGAAGTAAAATGGGCGGGGTTTAATAAGCACGGCTCCTTGTGTTAGAGATGTTCTTATTCTTGTGTGTTTAATGTTATGTTGTCAAGATGGCTTATTTTCAATTGGCCTTCCTTGCTGATTTATTACTGGCATGTCGGAAAAATAAAATCACAATTACAAAGATCTGATTGAGGAAAGGTGTGTTGAAATCTAGTCCTCCAGAGCAAGAAAGTTGCTAACTTCTCAAGTAAATCTGCCCAAGCCGCTGCTGATGACCTGGATGGAGAGGATTAATAAGAAAAGAACAGGACACTGGCCTTTGAGGATTGCAGATCAAAACCTGTCACCTCCGAGGTCCTTTTACCTTCCTTTCCTTTGCAGAACACTGGCTTTAGAGATCCATGACATCTTTAGCAGAGATGTATGACTGAGTGCTTCAAAATACTTCTGAAAAAGAAAATGTTGAGGTTATATTACAAACTCAAACCAGAAATCTGATGAATGTTGGAGCTCCTTTAACTGACATTGTACCTCTTTGACTTTCCCAGAGTCGATGACAAAGACTACATCACTGATGGTGATGCTGGTTTCAGCAATGATGTTGGAGAGAATCTGAAAATGGGAATAGTGTCAAACTCAACCAAACACGGGGTCAAAATCCAAAACACACCTTAGGTCACGGGCCGAATAGGATAAACATTGATTGAACACTCTAAAAATAATTTTTTAAAATTTTTAAACCATAACCTTTTAACATAATTGTGATCTACATACTGTATTTACCATTACCTGTGATAATGAGTGTGAATGCTGTAAGCTGAATTTGCTACTGAAGATGCTGAAATTGATAGCTAAAAACGCTGAATCTGATAGCCAGCTAAAATATAAGCTAAATACCTAATTAGCAAAAAAAAAAAAGAAAAAAGAAAACTTAGGTTAGCCAAAACAGCTGGAAAATAGCTCAACTTTAAAATATCCTAAAAAAACTACATTCAATTCAATCAGCCAAAACAGTATGTAGCTCAAACATCAGCTAAATTCCAAAATAGTCTAAAAAATCTTAGTAAAATAATAATAAAAAAAAACTAGCACAATTCCAATTTTTAAAACTTTAAAACTGTAACTTTTAAACATAATTAAGAAAAATAAAAAGGCAGGAATATTATTCCAGAATAAATCAACTTAAACCTTAAATAACTTTCAATATTTTACCCTCCATGAAATAATATTTTGTCAGAATAACACAAGTTAGAAATGGGCGCTGGATAACATTGGGTCATTAATGATGATAAAATAAAATGATCTGGAGGGCCGGATAGAATCACCCGGAGGGCCGGATCCGGCCCCCGGGCCTTGACTTTGATACGTGCTTTGGATCAATATTTGAGTTGCTGTAACTGCAGCTTAATGTTCCTTCAGGGTTTGTTAGGTAAATACTGAAAACATGTTTCTCCCACTTAAACGACGACTAATTTACATAAACATCAAACTAAGATCCTAAGTAATGATAAACAACAGTGAACCATGCTACAGGCCTAAAACCACATCAGCTTACTCACTGGCAAAGTGTACAACATGCTGTTTAAAGACAAAAAAAGACCCAGAGAAGCCAAATTGTACTTTGGAACAGATAAAAATCCATAGAAACTTTAAATAACTTTAAAGTTATTTTAGTCTATCCAAAAGTTTGTGCTCAAATGAAATAATAGAGTTATGCAGTGCTTTCCTGGTGACGGCGATTGTGCAACTCTTCAGGGTGTCACTTAGCACAACAAGCTTAAATCAGTACGTTTTCTTGAAAACTTTTACTCCGACTTGAGTGGGTGAGTACATAGTGGCTTTAACGAAAATGGCTTTCAACGGCAACAGGCTTACATTGTTTGTGCGGGCTCTAGCTTAGGTACAGAACAGCAACGAGAAATGTCCATGCAATGAGTGTTGAGCACCATCTAGTTTGTTTCAGTTCCCAGAAAATGATTCTCAAAAATGGATGGATGGATGGATGGATGGATGAACGGACGGACGGACGGATGGATGGACGGACGGATGGATGCTCACGATTTTTCGGGTGCCAGGTGGAGAGGGCTTCAAGGCCTTTTTATGATCCAGGGTGTGCATGTCTGAATGTAAGATCAATACCTGGTAGCTGAAACACAATACCTTATTAGTCACAATACAAAGTCAAACAGTGGTAAAAGTCATGTCACACAATATTTTTTTGTGTAAGACACAAAGTATCATCAAAAAGTGGGATATGTGGACTTGGTTACTGTCTTACACAAATACAACTGATATTTGCTTTCAAAGAATTCTGAACACTGTAGTGACCTCCATGCATCAAAGATTTAATAATACTTTGCCTTAAAATGGTATCACTAAATGCACTAAAACATGTTTTGGCCGTTTTGGTTTAGTGGTGTGTGTACTAGGGCTGGGTTGATAAAATACATTTGAATCGATTTAAGCTTAATAGGTCAATAATCGATTCATAAAAATAGAAATAAATGTAGCACGAAAAGCTAAAGTCCGCTAGCTTGATGCTAACGTTTAACGGAATTTCCCATAGGACGGCTAATGCTAACGCTCGGTCAACCTAAACATACATTGTTAACTAATTGAACATCCTTATAAACTCAAAAACATGAATTTTACAAACTCTTCTAAGGAAGAATTTTTAAAGTAACTATTTGTGGTCTAAAACCTAATTTTTTGTTCATTCTGTCTTCTTCTGAAATAAGATGTAATGCTATAACGCGATCACCACCTAGTGGCCAAACTGAAACATTCTCCAGGAGAAGCAGAACAATGTTTCCAATGTTAATATCTGAACATTTTAGTTAGAACTTCTCCTTTAGAGAATCCATGGAACACTGGATGATATTAACAATCTCATTATTTCACTGATACATTTTACAGTATGTGAACTGGATCAGATTAATATCAATATATTCAAAATATATAGTAAATTATTTACGTATTTCTAAATGAATGTGTATAAACGTGTAAACTCAAAATTGAATTGAATATAGAGGATTGAAAGAATTGAAAACAATCAGAATCAAATCGATCCAGGCTCTTGTGAATCAAATCATTTCTAGATATTAGCATCAATACCACAAACCTCAATGATTTACCTCTCTGGGTTTGTGCAGAATGTATCTTCATTAAGAATGCGCTCCCTTAGTGCCACTATTTCATCATATCCGGGAAGGAAAATCAGAACAGCACCTGAAAATCATCAAAAAGATCTCAGGGATCATGTTTTAAAACATGTAGGACACCAGCCCTCGAGGACCGACTTTGGACACCCTTGGCATAAATAAAAAAAAAAAAATAAATAATTGGAGTAACTCCAT
This sequence comes from Oryzias javanicus, assembly GCA_003999625.1. Taxonomy (NCBI): domain Eukaryota; kingdom Metazoa; phylum Chordata; class Actinopteri; order Beloniformes; family Adrianichthyidae; genus Oryzias; species Oryzias javanicus. The sequence goes on from ML136663.1 coordinate 60,929, forward strand.
GATCCCATAAGGAGTCCTTTTCAGAAATCAGTGGGGGTGGGACAAACAGGATTACAGGCAGGGTGGTAGATCACAGAGACCAGGATTAGGCACCCCCAATTTTGTAGTTTGTAGTTTGCCTTTGTACTCCTTATTGAATGTCTTCTATGTCTTGGCTGCTCCTTAAAGTCCCACTTCAAAGATATTTTTTTCTTTTGTAAAATAGTTCCCAGAGATCTTTTAATTGTAATTATGAAGTCCAGATAACTCCACTTTTAATGTAAACATGCCTAAGATAGCACAAGGGTTACATGAAAGCACAACAACATTGTATATGGTGATGATGCAGTCTTTTCTAGTGCACGTCACAATATAAAGAATTGGAATACAAGAATGTGAATTTTTATTTCATAATTAACATTTTTCTGGTGTTTTTCAAAAAATATATATTAAAAAACATCTCAACTTTTGTTGCAAGTCTTCACAAAAGCTGCCACAACATCAGGTGTTTTAGGTCACAACAATCATAAATATCTCCTGGAGGGTCTGCAATAGGCTACCAAAGAATTACGAAGCTGGCAGCACAAGCAAAGTGCTCAGTCTTACCATCACTGCTGGTAGAGCAGATATTGTGTAGCAGAGTCATGATGAGCTCCAGGTCCAACCACTGGTCATCAAAGCTGTGGTGGTACAGTCTAAGTAGATCCTTGTTATCTTCGTTTGTTTCAACATAATTACTCTGAATCAGAATGGACTCCTCCACTGTGCTTTCTATCTCTAGAGACCTGCAGGGGGAAGAATAAAAAATACCTATTTCATTTGATATCATGTGTTTAAGATTAAGATTGTAAGTGTTAACTGACATATCTGTACACTTTGCTACACACAAAGTTTATTTAACAGTTTACTCTGTACTTGTGGAAGCAACTAAGTTGGATTTCTTATCAATTGTAGTGGCTATTTCTTCTGTTAGTTTCATTGATGTCATAGCTGTTGATTTCTTGGCTCTAAAACCATATTGGCTATTGTCCAGTAATTTTTCTTTCTCAAGGAATTCATCCAGTCTGGTAACAAATAATTTTTCTAGAATTTTTTAGATCTGGGAAAGTAAAGATATTGGTCTGTAGTTGTTGAAAATATGTTTGTTTCCACTTTTGTGGAGTGGAATTACCTTTGTGATTTTCATTCTATCAGGAGAGATTCCGGCTTGAATTGATAAATGAAAGGATGACTGATGTCTTCTATTTTATTCTTTATGAGTATCATGTGGATCTTTTGTTACTGAAATTCTTTACAATACTGATTAATTCAACAGACTCGACTGGTCGTAAAAATGTGCTGTTTCTATTTTCTTTAATATTTTTGCCTGTCGCATATTTTTTCTCTGTTTAAATCTTGTTTGCTAGATCTGGTCCTACATTAACAAAACACTTATTAAACTCATCTGCTATTTTGTTTATTTCATTTATTTATGATTTTTCTTGATTAAAATAATTAGGAGAGGATGGTTCTATTTTATCTTTTCTGATTACGCTATTTATTATACCCCACACTGCTTTCATATAATTTCTATTTAAATCTAGCAGTTTACTGTAGTAGTCTTTTTTTTGCTATCTTAATATGGAGATCAGTTTATTATGATATGTTTTGTTTGTCTTTTCAGATTCTTGTGTCCTTAGTTTTAGAAATATTTTGTACAAATTATTTTTTTTTCTTGCAGGCATTGTATAGGCCATTCGTCATCCATGGTTTATCTTTGGCCCTCTTTATTATTTGTCTCTATAATTTACAATTTTTTTCATACAGTCTTGTTAATATAAGACACTTTGAGAAAAGCTTGATTGCAAACGTCTAAGCCAGGGGTCAGCAACGTTTATGACTCGAAGTGCTAATTCAATTCAAGTTTTCTCCTTAACATCTGTGCCATCACCAACTATAATGTGAACTCTGTTGTCATCCACCTTTCTGCTTATCCTGTCAGTCAATCAGCTTTCACTGATTCACACAGGTGGTTATGCAGAGTTCTCCCACACCTGTCATGTCAACAGTTACTAACAGGAATTATTGAAGTTTTTTTTTATTTCACCGAAGCAAACTTTTTTTTTCCTAAGGTGCACATTATTTAAACCGCCCGGTCATGAAGGCTGACACGGAAGGTATTGTGCAATGTGTGAAACTCTTAAGTTTTATTTAAAAAAAAGAGAAAAAACCTGCAATATTTATATGGGTGGGCGGGGTCAAAGCGCTGCGTGATGCCTTGCGATGCCACGGAGTATCAAAGATCATTGTAAGAAGAGAGACACTCACTATTTTCTAATCCAGAAGAATATAAATTGACGACCAAGGTGCTAATTGTTGTCACACCCCGGCGTGCCACTGTCTTTACCGCCGCGTGCCAGCTGTGGCCCTAGGTTGCCGAACCTAAGCAAGTTCCCTTTTAATTCTAAGCAATTAAAAGGATCAAAATAACAGGCGAATATGATTTCATGAAAACATGGCGCCTTTGTCCAGCACTAACTCTGAAAATCCACTTTGACCCAGATTCTCATCAGAAAGGTCAAAAATTAATGAGAGAAATATTTTTTGAGACAATAAGCTAACTAACTTTAACCATATATTAGTTAGTAAGTTCTTAAGTTAGTTAGTCCTTTATTTCGAACAATACGTACAAAATACAAGAAAACCACAGAAAATGTTCATATAAATAATAAATAAAAATTTTACATCTCAATCATGTAGTTTGAAATGGAGTATGAAGAAGTTTAAAAAACTTATTTTAATCCTACCCCCAAACAATGTATCTTAATTCTAATGTTTAACATTGTGAATTATTGTCTGAATGTTTTTGCAGAGTTACTTGACCTCTTGCCAAATTAGTTGGGACCCCTGAAAGGAAAAAATCTGCATACATTCCTATGATACTTACTTTACATTAATGACTTTTTCAATGGAAAATTATCAGAATACATATATATTTTGTTGATGTTTGATAGTCGATTTGTATTAAAGATTTTTTTTCTAATTAAAATAATCTGTATGTTTTGTCTGAATTTTGATAACAGATATATGAGATATGTATATGCAGCTAGGATTCATAATAACCTTAATCTATGTTGGAAAGATATAAATATCTGATCTTAAGTTACAAACTGGATAATAATAATACACGTAAAGGAAATAGTATGGTAGAACCGGGGTGGGGTTATATAAGTTTGCTTCCTGCCTTTCAGGCAATCTCTTAATATCTAGTTCTCCTGTGTTTGACATGTTTTCATGGATGTAAACTTCTGATGGTTGATTGTATTGCACATGAATTTACTTTTCTTTTCTTCTTGATTGCTTGAAATAAACCATTTCTAATCTAATCTAAAAAAATCAACGAAAGGCTCACTTGCAACACTGGAGCAGATCTATAGCTTCTGTTTGATGGAAATGTTTGGCAAAGTCCAAAGCCGTCCTGAAACAAGAACATAGCAACCATCACATATGTACAACTTATGGTTGGCGCTGGCTTCAGAGTTGAAGCTCATATAGTTGCGCAGCTGCTTCTCTAATCAGTATCGCAAACTGTATTTCTTTTATTTTTTAGAATTTAAAGTCTTAAGTTTGACATACTTTAAAACGGATACATTTGTAAAGTAAAAGATTATCCAAGGAAACTACAACTCAGAAACTAGGAAACCAGACATTGAAGTAGTACCATCCATTGGAGTCCCTTTTGTTGGAGTCAGCCCCAAGGCTAAGCAATTGCTGCATGCGTGTGACCAATCCTCGCGCTGCTGACATCATCAGAGGTGTAGCGCCAGTCTCACTGTGTGAGCAGTCAACTGTGGAACATAATTCACAAGGAAAGAGCATAAACCTTGCTTCAGGGGTAAGGGCACTACACAGGTACAAATTCGGTGCAACTTCTAAACTAAATTTGGGTCCTGAGCAAAATATATTTTGAAAATAAAGACTTTCAAGTTTAATTTCTAAATAAATAATTTCAAAATTTCACTGTAAATAAACACAGAGTGAAAAGTACCAAGTCACTGTGAGAGTCCTACCATTAACACCTTCATTCAGGATCAGATTGAAGAGCTGACAGAAAATTTCTTGGTCTTCAGTAAAAAAAATGTTGGAGATGCAGGAGTCTATCTCTCTCTGCAGCCAGGTCTCAGTATGAACAGAGCTCTTCTCTCCCTACAACAGAATCATAGAAGTTTCAATGAGACATTATGTTATAAGTAGAGCTGTGGATCGTTGCTCAGGTGACGATCCGATTCGATTCACAAATCAACCCCAACGATTCACGAATCGAACCACGATTCTTACGTTATAGAATGTTTATTGCTGTGTGAATGTCTGTTTATTGGATGGATGAAAATAGAAATTATTTATTTTTAATCGTTATTTACACCTTTATTTAAAACAGGAGATCAGAATCAACAAACACACAAAGATTCAAATAGAAAGAAATGCTGTTTGTCATTTTAAACTTTTTTTTGTGACCATCTTCTGTTTAAGTTCCCAGTAACAAAAAAATTAAGGATAAAAATCACTGATGTTTTGGATCATTTAAAAGAAAAACCTAAAAATTCTCTCCTCAGTTTTCTATCCTCAAAGTTCTTCAACATTTTACATTCTAAGCTTTACATATTGCTGCAGATCCCGTATGAAAAAAGTATTTTTTTCTGCAGCAGAATCATCTGATTCACGTTGTTTACATCCATCTTTCAGCAGCGCGAGGCTGCGTTTCTTCAGAATAAGATGGAGTTTTGTTAATTGCGTCAACTGTTGAAGAGTTACCATAACCAAAAGAACTAAAGTAACTAAAGCTCCAGTGCTAAAGCTAATTTTTTTTTCAAAAGTTATGTCAGTGAGCAGGACTTCAGTCTCAGTTTCTAAACGAAAAAAAGCTCTCGCTAGTTTTACTATGAAAACCGTAAGTTCACTGTCACGAAGATGTTTACTTCCGGTGGCGGTACCGCTGCTTTTTCGGCTTTGTTTTAGTTCGTAAGCTTAAAAAACAACATTAATACATCATCCCCAGATCATATTTTTATAATATTTTACTACAATTTACTATATTTATAAAGATCGCAAATTAGGGATCTTGGACGTCGCAAATATTCGTACTCGAAATTTCGGGAGCAGATCGCGAATACTCGTTACAGCCATAGTTATAAGTCTTCCTTCTTTCAGTTTAACATGATCAGTTTAGAGAAATTGGTAAATGACGACTCTTATTTTTTGGGCTGGTATATGTCTATTGGCCATGACTGTTGCTTTAAGGTTAAATTAGAAAAGCATCAAGGAAAGAGCCTAGTTTCAATCATAAAGAATTGCTTGTAAAATATGGAATTTCATATAGATATGTGTAAAAGGAGTGTAACCGCAACCCCACTTGAGGACAGAGGGATCATGGATTTGAGGAGAGGCTTGACACCAGTGTGACAAACATCGATGAATCTCTTGATGTCTATTTCTGTACCTCACTCATTCCCTTCCTTCAGGAAACAGAAGTTATAAACTCATCAGCCAAAACTGTGTTTTTAACATCTTTGGATGATGGGAAACGGGGGTGGGCTTCACGAGCAGTCCACAACTCAAAGGTGAATTTCTAATAAACTACTCCTTCGCTCTTTAATTTGGCTTAAAATGGAATAAGCATAATTAAAAGACAACTGGGAACACTTTTACAATAAAGGAAAAGATGATCGGAGTGGAATTTTAACTATCATTTGGGTTTCCATCTTTTGTTGGTAATCCTACCCCTTCCTGTGTGTTTCCTTAATCATCCTTCAACCACTTTACTGCCTTTTCTGTTTCATGCACCCCTGATGCTCATCTTTATCCAACTTTCCTATTATCAACAGAAAATTACATAAATATTAATAAAAAAAAAGATTAGCCTAAAACACAGAAGAGATTTATACAAATGTACACGTTGTGTTTCTGAAGCTGCATCATAACCTCCTGTTCTAACAGTAACACCTGTCTGTCAGTGCTCTGTCTCCCTCTCTGGCCACCAGCAGAAGCAGTAACCAGAGTACTGAGTGCACTACATCTCCCAGCAGCCCCAGCACACAGTTCCTGGATGCTGCTCCCACCAAGATATGTAATGATGTCCTGGCCCAGTGACGAAATAGGTAGAAAACGTAATTTACCGTCTGGCTGAAGGCACTGTTCTCGCCATCTTCACATCCACTGGCAGGTCGGACGTTTGGAGATAAAATATCGTTCTGCTCATCTCCAAGAGAACTTTGCTCTGCAGCACACCACTCTGACAGACCTTTTCTATCTGTCTTTTCTGAAAATGACAATACATGATACATTTCAGAGAGGACCAGATTATCAGCTCTTAACAGTTGACATAAAGTGATGAAGTGTTTACTTCTATACATGGTACTGTTTAGGGATGTCCCGATCAGGTTTTTTTTTTCTTTTTATGTGTGGTTCTGATCTGATTCCGAGTCATTTTGTTTTGATTATCTGTTGATACAGAGTTCTGATCGGATGCTTTTGTAACACATTCAAAAAATACAAACTTTGAATGAACAGATTCACAGATTTTATTTCATTTGCCATTTATTTTTCATTAACACCTTAACCTTAAATAGCTTTAACAATCAAGTAGTGCTGCCACAAACGAGTATTTTAATAATCGACTAATCACTGATTACTTTTTCTGATTAGTTGACTAATCGGGTCATTCACAAAGTGGATGTAAAGCACACATCTTAACCACCATTAGCTTTAAACTAACTACAAAGTAGATATATAACATTACCTGCAATAATACTAGTGTGAATGCTGGAAGCTGAATTTGGCAACTGAAGATGCTGAAATTGATAGCTGAAAACACTGAAGCTGATTGCCAGCTAAAATATTAAATACCAAATTACCCTAAACAACTGAAAAAAAGCCTAAGTTAGCCAAAACAGTACACAGCATAACATTTTAGGTTATATTACCAAAGTGGTTAATTCTACTAAACTAGAGGACAGTCAAAGAGAAATAAAAAAAATTTTATTTAACAAGAGCTCAGGTCTTTAATCAGCTTTTCCCAAAGCCAGCACTTGGCAGCTATTTGACGGCCATCTCTCTATCTCAGGGGTTCTCACAGTTTTAGTAGTGGAGGGTCAATTAATAACTCAACATATTAGACTGGGGGCCAATTTTGGTAAAAAAAATTGATAAACAGAAAAATATTGTTTTTAATAACTTTAATAACCGAGTGTCATTGGTACAGTTAACAGAGTATAAGAACAAGCAAATCAAGATTGAGAAATATCATCCATTTTGGTCAACAACAGACCTGTGCGATGTCTACGTGAACTACTGAAGGGCTTTCTACACCGGTGGTGTGCCAAGGTACGCTCCCCCTGCCAGAAAATAATAATCTCTGGTATTTTGTCCCAGAAAGTGTTAGAGGGAGGTGGATGATTACAACATACTTTATTCTGGGACTTTAGGGAGATTATTGTCAGATTTGCATATTTTCCCACATATTCTACATAAAACAACAACAGCTTTTTGTGTTAAAAAATTACTTTTGTTTGGCTAATAGAAAAACGTAATCATTAAAGTGACTTTATTATGGAAGCATGTAACTATGAACAAATTATAAATAGTTGTTGCTTCTACAGCAAATTTTTTGGGGGGCACAGATTGTGGCAGACAGGATCAACAGAATCTGTGCCCCCACTCCTTGTTTTACATAGAATATGTGTAGAAAAAAATTCAAATATGACAATAAACATCCAAAAGCTCCAGAATAAAGTATATTGTAATCATCCACCTTCTTTTAACACTGTTTGGGACAAAATATGAGCGTAAAAAAAAACCAAATCAACAATGCCTTAAAACAGATTCTGGCACAGGGAACGAACCTCGACACAACACCAAAGCCACAGCGTAGCCTCGCTGTAGTTGTTGGAGCTTATTGTTGTGCTTCTCACTGATAAATTTGTCATAGTTTTTAGGATTTGTAACATAGTGACGATTTATATTGAAGTCTTTGAGCATTACTCACATGACTTTATCCAGCCCATGATGTATGACAAAGTAAGTATTTTTAGCTTGGTAGCATCTTTTCTCCTTGCCAACAACGTTTTTTCTCAAAGGATCCTGCTCTGGCTCTCTCTCCGAATCACGCTCATCTCTCAAATGTCTGCTCTCTAGTGGTGAAATAAATACACTTGCTGTGTTTCCATTTACTCTGAAATTCAGCAAATTGAATTTTGGATAATAAATTCTCTTCATGGAAACACCACACATTTAAAAAAGAAAAACAACTCAAATTTATCTAAAAAAAAAATTTGTGCTCAGAGGAGGTGGTTTTTGGTGCATATCGAAACGTACATTTTTCACAAAACTGTAATGGTAACACTTTAAATAAATGTAGGGCCGGAAATCGATTAAAAAAGATTAACTGATTAATTGCAAATCTGTAAAAAATTTATTAGGATTAAATTTTTTTTTGTTCGAGTATTTGCTAACCACTTAATATCTGAAAATAATCATAATATGAAGTCTCACACAAAATTGAACATTAAGAACATTTTCTTTAACCCTAGAGTCTAAAAATCCGTTTTTATCTACTTTTGAAATGTTTGTATTTTCAATTTGAAAGACTACCTGTTTGCTTATTTGGTATGATTTTAATCAGCACAACCTCTCCCATGTAACACTATCTTCATTGTTCCATGTTATATTCACCCACTAGACATAAAATCATGCAAAAACAGAAAATGCAAAAATCTGAAAACATGGGATTCATTTTGCTGTGGAAATGCCAAAAATGTTTAACAAACTGTTTTAACAACATAAAATGAAGGTTTTAGTTGTCATTTGATAAAAACAACAGGAAAAATTGTTGCCAACAAACTAATCAACAAGTTTTTGGATGAAAATGCAAATAGATCCAGGCTAAAGTCACACCAGGAAGCCCAAAAAAATAATTTCTCACCGCTGTCTATTTGGCATTTTTCCTGGAATTCTGTTTAGTTTTTTTGTTTTTTTCCCCAGCTTTTTATTTTTTTCTCATACATTTTCTTTCTTGTGTTTTTAAAATATAATAAAACAATTTTTTGGGGAAAAGTGTGGTCCAGCTGGATTTCAGGTCGGCTCTACTGGAATCTACTCAGGTGGGGGCGTGTCTGTCCATTCTGAACTGCTCGCCACCCATGACGTCGGTGGGCGGGACTTTCGCAGTGAACCGTGGAGTTCATGCAATTTTTATACAACACGGGTGCTAGTTATTGTAGAAAATTGATGTTGGTCCTCATCTCAAAATAGAATTATGGTCAATTTTGTCATTGGATTTCTAATAGCAGACAGCTCTGTTAGGCTCCGCCCACCATAGCAGGTCCTCTGCTGCTGTATTACCGCTGACAGATTGAAATTTGTTCTCCGCCTTATTTATTAAAATAAAAGATCTCTTTTGTCTAAAAACTACAAATTAATGGCATACTATCTCTTTAATTTAATAGAATTTCTAACACAGGATGTAATGAAGAGTTTAAGTTAATTTTAGACAGAGTTTTATTACACTGATCTCACAGCTACACGGCAGGACTTCTGAGGGTGTTAATACATATTAACTAATTATTTAATATTCTATAAATCGTATGCATTAAATTGTCAGCATTCACAGCCATGATTAAATGTGCTTCTTGGTATGAAGTGGTTTTCCTGAGAGTAGCACAGCGGGTGATAGAGAAGTCAAATGGCTTCACAGCTCATTGTAAGTTGTGTATCATACGGAATCGTGCAGCTCCTCCGTAAAATCACAAACCAAGACTTCCTGTGTCTGAGGATGTCTGGACTAGCTGTGCTGCAGCTGTGATGTCATCTAAATGCTCCCCTTTTAGTGAATCAAAAAAAAAACTCCTCATCTATCGCTGCGTTTGATTGACTTATCGCATGAGTTGGTTTGTGTTTATTTGCATGATTATGATTTAATGGAAATGGTGTCATTGCAAAACTGTTTTTTTTTTTTAATTTTCTAGAGTTTCAATTAAGTTTTCTGTAAATGTGTAATGGAAACGCAGCTACTGTACCATTGACACCTGGGTGGAATTACTTTCTTGCTCCTGCAGATGTCGCGAGAAACCCAGAAACAATAAAACATTATTTTCCAATGTACACTTGGTTTAATAACCATCAGTTTTGATTACTTGAGGGATGAAAATACGCTGCACTTTGAGAACCCCTGCTCTATCTGCAGCAAGAGAGTCCCGTCCTAATTAAAAAAGAAACAAAAATCTGATCTATTTTCAGTTGAAATGCCGTTGTAGGTTGTGTTTATGTGTTAACAAAAAACAATTTCAAACCAAGTCCAAATGTACACATATCTTGCTAACCAAACAGAACTGTTTTTGTGTGCCTCTGGCTTGAACTGCTGCCGTTTTCTGTTGCTCTTTACGGCAATAAATATTCCTGATCCATCTATGATATGCAGACAGTATTTACCTGGAATGATAAGCTTCAAACATAAAGTGCTAAATAACAACAAGAATAAGTTAAATATCCATCCTGATCAGGGTACAACATCTGATTCCAGTTGAGTCTGAAACAATGTGAGCAGGTCCAATTTACAATGATGTGGTGGGATCGGGATATCCCTCGTACCAGAGTACTTTTCTCTGGTGTTTTTACCATTAAAGCTAATCAGCTTCAGAACGTCTTCCAAAAAGAGTTCCTTCACTTCAAACTGTGTTTCTTTGACTGTAAAAACAAAAGCAAACATAAGGAAGACATAATATACACTTAAAATTATCGACACATTAAAAACCTTTCTTTATTTATTGTTTTAACACCAGAAATTTTTTTTCAAAGCAAAATACACTGATGTTAAAAGCAATTATTTGTTGTAGGTTGAAGAAACTTTTTTTTATTTTTTTTCAAAAACTGCAGAAATATGAACAGAAGGTCTAATATTTGACATAAAAATCTGTATAGCTTACTGCTTTTGTTTAGCTGGTGTGTTCCTAAACCAGCTAAGAAAACAGTTTCCCAGCAGTTGCTTTAAGTTAAAATATTTAACTCAACGTACAAGTAAAATAATGGTATCTGCTGGTCTGCCATACATTTTTAACAGGAACAATGTTCAAAGACTCACGGCAGATGACAGGACAGCCCCCAAAGTACCGACTGAAAAGGTCTACATCCAATGATGCACTGGATAGAATCAGTTTCAGTGAAGGGATCTTCTTGAGCACATCTCTTATTTTTGTGAGCAGGAAGTCCGTCAGACCATCACGTTCATGCACCTCGTCCTGCAGTTCAATGACAAACAATTGTTAAACAAAAAAGTGAGTATTTGATTTTGCTAACAAAGACAAGAGGTAAAAGGATGCCCATATCATTAAATGCAAAAGACTGTAAATAACACACTCATTCCAAATGTTATTGAGGTAAATCCAAATTAAAATCAGAGAAGATTTGAAACAAACATCTTCTTACAAGTTATCTTCTAAAAAATAAGAACAAAATCTGACTTTTTACATCACACGTGTCAAAGTCGAGGCTCGGGGTCGGATCCGGCCCTCCGGGTAATTCCATCATTATATTTTATTGTTATTGATGGCCCAATGTTATATTGCGCATATTTTTAACTTGTGTAATTCTGACAAAAATAATTTTTACGGAGAGACAAAATTTAAAAAATTGGCATTCTGCAAACTTTTTGGACTATTTTGGCATTTACTAATATTTCTAGGCTATTTTGGAGTTTAGCTAATATTTCATCTACATGCTAGCTGCTTTGCCTAATTTAGGATTTTTTTAGGTTGTTTTTGGAGTTTAGCTAATACACTCAACAAAAATATAAATGCAACACTTTTGTTTTTTCTTGCCATTTTTAATCAGATGGACTTAAAGATCCAAAATTCATTCCAGATACACAATATTACAATTTCTCTCAAACATTGTTCACAAATCTGTCTAAATGTGTGATAGTGAGCACTTCTGCTTTGCTGAGATAATCCATCCCACCTCACAGGTGTGCCACATCAAGATGCAGAGCTGACATCATGATTAGTGCACAGGTGTGCCTCAGACTGCCCACAGTAAAAGCCACCCTGAAATGTATAGTTTTTTTTTTTTTTGCTCTATTGGGGGTCAGTATCTGGTGTGACCACCATTTGCCTCATGCAGTGCAACACATCTTCTTCACATATAGTTTATCAGATTGTCAATTGTGGCCTGTGGAATGTTGGTCCACTCCACTTCAATGGCTTTGTGAAGCTGTTGGATGTTAGTGGGAACTGTCGTGTCAAGCACATTCCAAACATGCTCAATAGGTGACATGTCCGGTGAGTATGCTGGCCATGCAGGAACTGGGACATTTTCAGCTTCCAAGAATTGTGTCCAGATCCTTGCAACATGGGGGCGTGCATTATCTTGCTGAATCATGAGGTGATGTTCATGGATGGATGGCTCAACAATGGGCCTCAGGATCTCATCACGGTATCTCTGTGCATTCAAAATGCCATCAATCAAATGCACCTGTGTTCGTCGTCCATGACAGATGCCTGTCCATACCATAACCCCACCACCGCCACGGGCCACTCCATCCACAATATTGACATCAGCAAAGCGCTCACCCACACGACGCCACACACGCCCTGAACAATATAAACCCAGATTCACCCGTGAAGAGAACACCTCACCATTGAATGTGAGCATTTGCCCACTCAAGTCTGTTACCACGACGATCTGGAGTCAAGTTAAGACCCCGATGAGGACGACGAGCATGCAGTTGAGCTTCCCTGAGACGGTTTCTGACAGTTTGTGCAGAAATTGTTTGGTTCTGCAAACCAATAGTTCCAGCAGCCGTCTGAGTGACTGGTGTCAGAGGATCTTGGAGGTGAACCTGCTGGATGTGGAGGTCCTGGGCTGGTGTGTTACACGTGGTCGGCGGTTGTGAGGCCGGTTGGATGCACTGCCATATCCTCTGAAACGTCTTTGGAGGCGGCTTATGGTGGAGAAATTAACATTAAATGCATGAGAACAGATCTGGTTGACATTCCTGCTGTCAGCATGCCAACTGCACGTTCCCTCAATGCTTGGGACATCGGTGGCGTTTGGCTGTGAGACAGAACTGCACATTTCAGGGTGGTCTTACATTGTGGGCAGTCTGAGGCACACCTGTGCACTAATCATGATGTCAGCTCAGCATCTTGATGTGGCACACCTGTGAGGTGGGATAGATTATCTCAGCAAAGCAGAAGTTCTCACCATCACACATTTAGACAGATTTGTGAACAATGTTTGAGAGAAATGGTAATATTGTGTATCTGGAATGAATTTTAGATCTTTAAATCCATCTCATAAAAAATGGCAGCAAAAACAAAAGTGTTGAGTTTATATTTTTGTTGAGTGTATTTCAGCTACATGCTAGCCGTTTTGGCTAATTTGAGCTTTTTTTCTAGTTTTTTAGGATATTTTGAAGTTTAGTTATTTTTCAGCTACATGTTAGATGTTTTGGATAACTAAGACTTTATTGTTGTGTTTTTTTAAGGCTAATTTTGCATTTAGCTAATATTATAGCTGGCTTTCAGCTTCAGTGATTTCAGCTATCAGCTTCAGCGTTTTTAGCTGTTAATTTCAGCATCTTCAGCTATCAGCACTAGCATCTTCAGCAGTCAAATTTAGCTTACAGCATTCACACTAGCATTATCTCAGGTAATATTGATATATATCTAGTTCATAATTGAGTTAATACGGTTCTAAAGTTTTAAAAATGTAGTTTTAGAGGGTTCAATAAATGTTTATTCTGTTCAACCCCTGACCTAAGGGGTGTTATGGATTTTGGCCCCGTGTGTGACTGAGTTTGACACCCCTGCTTTACATTAATAAGATATTAAGTAATTTGCAGAATGTTATGTAAATGCGTTCAACAAACAAATGTGTTTACTAAACTTTATCAGAGCATTCATATGGATAATAGAGTTAATGATATTATCAATGTTAAAAATGTTGTGTCCTCAGCTGTGCTTCTGCTGCCATAGCTAACTTTCATTTTGAGCAGTTTCAAAAGGTTCCATATTAAGTACACATGGATAACATTTTTTATTTTATAGCAACTTAGTGTTGCCCCGTCTATCCTTTAAATGCGTTCACATTTTGTCTGAAATTGCTAACAAAATGAGGCATTTCTTTGACTGTTTCCCATAGGGACTTTGCTTTTTTGGTGAAATGGATGCTTACCACAATAACATGAGTGACCGTTGAAAGGCTGGCGTCTCCAGCCATTAATGTTCTGAGGAGAACTCCACTTGTGCAATAGGTCAACAGTGTTTTGGGCGAGACCCTAAAGTTTAAAAAAAGTAAAAAGAGATCTGTCATTGCTCCTTTAAGAAGTCCATGCAGTAGATCCATTCAAGAATGCTGTTTGATGCAACATTGTTACAGTGTTCCCTTGTTAAATTGTGGTTTATCTTTCACTGTCTCACTATTTTACAGATATTTTTGAGTGCTTTTTACTTTTTCTGTTTTGCAGTGGATTGAGTTCTGCTTTCTGCTTTGCTGTAAAGGATTGTCCAGGTATCCAGCATTATAAGTGTTCTATCACAATCAGATCTTTGGTTAGATGTCATAACATCAGACTTGTTTTTTAATAATAATAAAAATAATACATTTTATTTATATGGCGCCTTTCTGAGCACCCAAGGTCGCCTTACAGATAAAAACAAAACACAGCTTAAAAATATGACAGTCATAAAACTTATAAAATGTATTAGAAATTAGTCCACATGAGCACAGGAACTTTGAAAACATTTAAATTAAGTCCAGGGAGCAGCGGCAGCCAAAACGGCGTTCACTCAAACCCGGAAGCAGTTTTTGAGTGTTTAATCAAAAGAAAAATGTGGGGAAATGTTAATGTTTGTCTTAGAAAAGTGAATAGTGTATAGTGAGGGGTTTTACAGCCTTAAACATCCAAATAATGATAAAAATTTAAGATGACAAATTAGAAAATGTCACTAATTGCAGTTTATGTTTAGAATGTAACTCCAGCAATAAACAGGGAACCACTGAAAATACTAATTCAGTCAATAAAATAATTTAGTCTTAATTTAGAGGTAAGAGGTTGATTTAAAACAAATGCATTTGCTAATATCAAACCAATAATGATTCAAAATCATCATTTTATTTTCCTTTAAATTGGTTATCGCAAAATCTTGACTTAAATTTTGGGATTTCATAATAATTAGTGCCGTCAATCCATTAAAAAATTAATTAGATGAATCATCCCTCTGGGTTGCAATTTGTGACACTGAAAATTGTATTATAACAATATGTAGCATCTGAACAAAAACAGGCTAGAGAGAAAATGTTTCCTTCATTTTATTTTTACATTTAAGAGTTAAGTCATATATCCCTGTAGTGTAATTTTTGCGCATGAAGCACATCAAGAGCAAAATAAGCAGAACTTTAGAGACTTTTATGTCTGCTGCATTATTCAAAGAAAACACAGATGCTGACATACAGCCTTTGGAAGCACATTTTGTGTTTCAGCATGTAAATAAATTTATACCATGTTCCAGGTGAATACTTGATTCTGACTGGCTGCTGGGTGTGGATTAAAAAGGGAAAATCCATAGTGATAATGCACTGCCATGCCTGCTTTTCCTGGCGGCTTTTGATCCTTTTGGGTTGCCATATTGACGGCACGTCCCTGTAACGGAGCAGCGTCTGCAGGACAGCTGGGAGATCTGAACCCGGACACGGAGACGTGTACCGATGCTTTCATTCAGATCTTCAAAATAAATCAACCGGATCTCTATGTGCGTAGCCTCCGTGACGAGTTTGAGAACAGTTTTTGGTGGAAGCTCCTCCCACACGCGGCAGGAACTTCAGGTTAACAGATTTTTGGATAACTGTCGAAAAAGAACTTTGACGCATGTAACCCTTCCATTCTCCTTAGCTTGTTTACATTAAAAGTGGGGTCATCTGGACACCACAGGACAGTGCGCTGAACTTTTTTTTTTCACTGATTTCGGAGTTTCACTAATGTCCATGGCAGACATAAAATCCTGTCCCACTTCGTCCACATTTGTCATGGAAGAAATCGCATAACAAAATGTGGTTGGAGCCATCTGGACCCCAAGGAGAGCGGAAGGGTTAAAACAACGGCAGTCTACAGTAGTGCTGTGGGATATGGAAACATTTTTATATCATGATATAAATTATTTTATATCACAATAACGATATATATAGGTATGATGATATAAAATAATAAAGTATATTTTGAGTTTGCTGAAAAGCTCTCACTAGTTTTACTTTGAAAACAGGAAGCTTTACTGACACTATTTTGGAGGATTCTTCAATCTGGGTGACGGTAGCCGCTCATTCTGCTTTGATTTAGTTAAATTAAAATCAAACATTATTCGGTATTTCAGAGAAATCAATATTTTACTACATGAAGATTTACTACACTTTACTATATTTATAAAGATTGTGAATCAGCGATTTGAAAGTTGCAAATATTCATACTCAAATTTTTGGGAGCAGATCTCAAGAATCCGAGTGTTCAGATACTTGTTCCAGTCCTGTTGCACAGCTTGGATTATCTCTTATTTTTGTAATCTCATATGTTCATTTTCGTGGACTTTCTTTGAGTGATAGGTTTGTTGTGTTAGCATCAGCGCAGGAATAGCCTCCTTGCTTAATTTAGATATTTCCGTCTTCCGTTAGACGTCTTGAATCCAAAATGTAATCAAATCCCAGACGTCCCCCTCTTTAGCTGAAAGAGCTTCTTCTTATGCTGCCTGCATCGCTGTGTCTGTCTGTTACAACTCGGAGGAAACTCCTTCAAGCGGTTCCACCTCCATCGTTCTGCACTCGTAGGTAACATAAGGCCTGTCGTAAAACTCGGTTAAAAGTGAGAATCAAAGAATGTAAAGCAGTTTTATGTTGCAAAACCATAAGACGGAGTTTCTTTTCGAAGAATCTCTTTTTACTTTGTCTTTATTTTCACTTATATACATTTTTTGTGTACACACTGAGGAGGTTCAGACTATTTTAATGATATATTTGGCATAGTAATAAATCAAATTAGGTATAAATGATAGAACAGAAATGTCATGATAGACACTTTTCTATCACCCACACGATATGTTTGGTCATATCGCCCAGCACTAGTGAACAGTACACGAATTTGTGGCTAGTGATCTGTACGTGACACCCTTACTTCATAGGTAATTGGTTCATCTAAAGCAGGGGTCATCAACCTTTTTGAAACTGAGGGCTACTTCATAGGTACTGAGTCGTACGAAGGGATTTCATTTTAAAATAACACATTTGCTTAGTTTTCCTTTAGCTATCCATTATTAAGAATGAATAATGATACTCCCGAATGTGAAAAACACTGATTTCTCACCATAATTATAAACAATGACACAAGCTAGGAAACAAATATCAATATTTAAAACTTAATTAATCTCAGTAATTGTTACATGTTCAGATGATCACTTCCATTTCATCATTCCATGTTTATCAATTATGTAATGTTAAATAAATTTCAACTTACACATTTTTAAACACATCTTGTTAACTTAATTAACACAAACTGCAAATGCAGCATTTGAACTAAATGAATGATCTTTGAACTGGAGGAGGTCAAAGGTCACCTAAACGTATCTCCAGTTCATGTATCATCAACAGATTTTCAACACGTTTTTACAGAATAAACTTTAATTTTAGATGCAGTGAGTTGTGCTACTTTAGAGGAGACCTGCAGGCAACGTGTGGTCCATGGGGGCAGCACCAGGTTGATGACCCCTGCTCTGAATTGTCCCTAGGAGTGACTGTGAGCGTGATTGAGGCCCTGTGACAGACTGGCGACTTGTCCAGGGCGTTTCCTGCCTTGGCATCTCCGTGACCCCGAAAGGGACGAGCAGTTAAGAAGATGAATGAATAAATGGATGAATGAAGAAAGGCAGAATTTAGAGTCTCCATTGAAACAATTTCCTCTAGAACCAGCTCACAAAGCGGTCCGAGTCCCAGCTCCAGGTTCGGAGTTTGAGGAACCCTATTTATTTGGAGCAGCCAAGCACGCCAAAAACAACGGGTTGGGTACACCCAAAACGTCCATTTTTGACGCAGAGGGTCTTTTAACCGTTCGTCAATAAGTGTTAACTTGAGAATGAGCATGTGTTGAACTAGAAAAGGGGGGCTCAAGGGCGGGGCTACTTGACTTAGCACCAATGGCCACGCCCATGTAGAGGAGATGTTGGAAACAATGGCTTCAGATCAACATGAAAAATGGCTTTTTAAGACATTTAGGTTGTGGGTTTTTGGTTAAAAAATCATAATCAAAATTAAAACCCTACTGGGAACGCTTTTTAAAAACATTGTCACTTTAAACAACCCCCCTGTTGGTGTTGGAGGTACCTGCTCTCCAGTCTGATATGGTAACCAATTGTCTGGCCGACAGTCTCTCCTCTCTCAGCTGCCACTCTCTCAGCCACAGCAATGGCGGCTGACCGCCTGGGCTGAGTGCAGAAAATCCTACAGGGTTGTGCACTATGGTTGCAGTCATCCAACAGAAATTGTGGAATCTGGATCAAAAAATGCTCAGAATTAGCTTGACTTCAATGTGATTGCATTGACTCATTTTAATATGTAGTGCGTAAAAATTTTGGAGCCTGCAACCAATGAACAATTCTGATCATGTGCAATATCTGCAACTCTGTGTACAACAATATTGATTTCTTTTTGATTATTAACCACTTGACTGTGAAATAGCTGTACATACCTTCACTTAACTGTGCAATAAATGTCAATATGCGATATATTACTCATTACTCTTTTGTATATTGTATTTTACTGCTTAGCTCTTTTTATAATGTATATGGTATCTTACCGTTTTAGCTCTTTATAATGTATATTTTATCTTATCTTTATTAGTTATTCCGACTGTATCTGTGCTGTTGCATATTGCAATTTCCCCATTGTGGGACTTATAAAGGTTTCTTAATCTTAAGTTTTATAATTATAAGACCGTTTAACTTACCTGGGTAGTCTTTCCTGAGCCAGTTTCTCCCAAAACAAGCACCACCTGGTTCTGCTGGATAAGTTGTAAAATCTCCTCCCGGTTTTCACAGATAGGTAAGGTTGATCGAAAATTGTCCAGTTCTGAGGAACTTCTCTTTTTTGGTACCATTGGAATACCGTTATATAGGCATCCACTGGCTCTGTCTCTGTCATAGTAGCTGTCTGGAGAAGGAGACACATGTATAAGAGAAGGTTTGGGTTAAACATCACCCAAAATACAATACCTAAAAATAGTTATTGTGAAGCAAATGTATTGATGCAATAGACAGCTCATTTTGTGTTTTCTACTGTGTTGAGTGTGTCTTATTTATTGGGACCAAAACTGAAAAATTCTAAAAGAAAAGCATTTTTCAGTGTGACATGCAGTGTTGGAGGTAATGGATTACAAAGTAACTAATTACTGTAAGTTAATTACTTTTGTCAGTGACAGAGGACCGTAATGAATTCCAGTTCAAATTTGGGTAATAAATTACAGTTACTGATCTACAAAAATCCTCGTTACTCTGTTACTTAGGTTTTGCAGACTCTGATATTTTCTTTCGGTTATATGAAATGAAAGTGAGAAAATGAAAGACAAAAAAAGCAACCGGCGCACATGCATCGCACACGTGCTGGAAACTGGTTTAGTTTTTTTTATCTATTTAACAAACCTAACAATAAAATATTTGTGTGTTTTAAATCCATGTATCATTTGTTCATTCGTTTTTCAAATTAAAATTGGACAACGAAAAAATGAAAAACAAACTGTTTTATTGATTTCTGATTTAAAATAAAAAAACAAAACCGTCTTTTTTAATTTTCCAATTTGCGCATTAAATCGAAATTGGAGCAAACTGATGATTAATGTTCAATTTTATTGAACATTTAATTTTATTTTTGGTATTTTTGTCTGAGGGTCACCCGGATTTAGAGTTTTTTTTTGTTTTTTGTTTTTAACCCTTTCAGAACAGTACCAGAGATGCCCAAACCTCTCAGCCTGAAGTAAAGTCTTCTTCTTTAATCTACTATATCAAATGCTGCGTCAGATCCAGCACCAGGACTGAGTTTCTGACAGTCCAGGTTACGTCTACCATCATTAACTATTTTAACCACGGAGGCTCTGTGCTGTGGTTTGTCCTAAAACCAGATTGATACTTTTCAAATATACTATTTCTATTTAAAAACTAATATTATTGTATTAAAACTGTTTTTTCAATCATTTTACTTAAAAATGGTAAGTTGGATACTGGTAAATAATTATTTAAGTTGTCAGGGTCTAAATGACTTTTCTTCAGCAGAGTGTTGCCGTTTTTACACCTGTCTGAAGAGAGTCATTTACCATGTTTAGGAGCTCAGGTTCAAAGGAGTTATAATACGTTTTTAAAAGTGATGTGGGGATTGGGTCTAAAAGGCAGGTGGTTGGATTTAACTGGGAGAAAACTCGACCAAGTGCCTCAGTATCAACCAGGACAAAACTTTCCAGTGTTTCCTCTGATAAATACAATGCTTTAGAATCATTAAAATCAATATTTTTATGAATTAAAAGACTAGATCTAATAGCATTGAGGAAATACAGGAGGGAGGGGTTACCATATTTGCATTTATCAATGAGCAATGAAACAATTTTCAAAACAAGAATCCACGCAAACCACTTCTGGGTGACAAATGTGTAAAACGAAAAGAACGCTTTGTATTTGATTTCTTTTTATTTTTTTTTTTCATTTTAAATCAGAAAACGAAAAAACTGTTTGATTTTTGTTTTTGATTTTTAACTGAAAAATTAATGAATGAATGAGACACGGATTGTTTAATTACCTACAAAAAAATGGAATAGTATTTTGTCCTTGTAGAATGCACAACCTAATAAATGTAACAAATGTCATGAAAATGTGCAGCTTTCAGAACAATATTAATTGTTTAAATTAAAATAAAGACAAGATAAAAAATTACCAGATTCAATGGTTGACAGGCCACTTCTGCTGCTGGGCTGTTTGTCCATGTGATCTCTTTTGGAAGACGTTAACCTCTGAAGCAGGCTGTGGATAATTTCCTTGGAATTCTGGGAAACTGTGAGGGGAAGTTTAGGCTGAAACTTCTTAAAAACATCCCTCTTCCTAACGATGAGAAGACAATTTGGTTCCTTCCTAGTTAAGAAAAAAATATGGAGTTTCTTAACATCTTCTCCCAAGATGCATCATAAAAACATACATGTATGATCTTTTTCAGGGTTATTTTGAAATCATGACAGACATTCATATCTACACACTCGGGTCTATCAACCTGCAGTCTTCTTAGTCTTTTCTCTCTACTTGAAACAACTAGTTCTGGAAAATAAGTTTTAATTCATCAAAATACATAAAAAAAAGAAGGAATTTGATATCTAAAGGTGCATTCACACCAAACACCATTCACGCGGCGGAGGCAACAAGTTTCAATGATAAGTCAATGGAAAAGGCGCGACATGAGGCGATCTGAAGTCCCGCGACGCGATTCAAGCGACGGGCGTGAAGGTCTGTCAGCAGCTCGATTTGAGCGATACGGCGCAAATTTAAATATCTGAATTCAGACAGGTCACTGTGTTGCATCTACCAATCAGGAACTCAGCTTTGTGACGTTTTCAGTGACTTTCGCTCCCGCGGCGGGGCTCACTCACTCCACACCCCTCAGCAGCAGACAGAGAGCTGCTGGGGGGGTGAGGAGGCTGCCGGCTCCGGCCTCATTGAGACAGTGAAAAAAAGAAAAAGATCTCCTAATTTTATCTGTCCCCCTTGGCTTAAAACGAGACAGAGAGTCTTCAAGCTCAGCCACAGAGACACAGAACCACAGCGGAAGCAGCTGTCATTCACACACAGGCCCCTTGTACCGGGAAAATCTTTTGATAATAATCATTAAACCCAAACATGGAAACAGGATTATTCATGTTTTTGTAGAACTCTTCGCAATAAATAAACTTTATTTATTTCTCAACATCATCTGTGTCTTCCATACGTTCTAAGTGAGATATCCACAGAAACAGTTCCTTATATCATCCTAAATGCACTAGCTGGTAGCTCCTCCCACACGCGGCATCAAGCTTAAGAACAAATTTTTTGAGAGGGGATGAGCAGCGAATTGCGGGGCACGCAAATTTGTCATGTTCGGTGTGAATGCACCTTGAGACCTTCTAACCTTGGTCATTGACCTCTACAGCTCTACTTGCTGCTGATTGGCTGACTCAAGTGACTCAAGCGAGCATACTGTGCAGGGACAGCTGGAAAACAGGTGAGGTGGTAAATCTAGTCTAATCTAGTCCTGAAAGGGGAACTTACCCTTTGTTCCTAGAAATGTATCCCAAAGTCTGGGCCAACTGATGAACATAGGATCTCTCAGCAGGAGACAAGGAGGAAGGAAATTCAATCTCTGGTCAGTCAAGAGAAGAGAGGAAGAAATGATTAACACCTTCCATACAGACCCTTTCTAAAAAACTAGCTCACCATGAAACAGTGTTTTCATTTTCATAATTCCATTCAAAAAGAGAAAAAAATAAAAATACAGACTTTAGTTTCAAGTGTTTATCGTTTTTTTTCTTTTTTTTAATTATTTATTTATTGGAACTTAAACAACCAATGAAAACAGGATTTCAGAAAAAATTAAAACACTGAAGTTCTCATTAAGTCCTCTTAAACAGTGATCCCAAACCCGGCCTCCTTATATACTTTTGGAGGGTATCTCTAGTGAACTTGCTACAGATAATTATTATTGCCAGAAAAATACATATTTTAAATTGTTAACATTTAAATTCCTTTGTTTCTTCTTCTTCGTTGTCTCAGTCCTACTCTTGAGGCTTGTTTCGGTCCAGAACGATTCAGCTCATCTGGACAAACGTTTCCACTCAGTTTAGAGTTTTTTGTTTTGTTTTTTTATCACAAATGACTTGTTTCTTTTTTCTTGCTGAAGAGGGTTTCAGTCACCTGTAGTCTGAACCGGCTGAAGAGAATTACATGTTTTTATTAAGATGGAATTAATGTAATTTTTAAATGGTTTAAACATGTTTTTAGAGTCACATAACCATAAACTCAAAGTATAACATGCTGAGAAAAAAAACAAGGACAGATTTACTAAAGGGAGCTGACTGACAGAAGATTCTGCCTCAACGTGATTCATTTTTTATATGAAATCATAACAAAAAAATTAAAAAAAAATTTTTTTAAACCCCCATAAAGTTTGAATTATTGCCCAGATGCAGCACTCTCACAAAGAGCGAGTTTTTTTCAGCTCAACTCCAGATTTGTAATGTTACAAACTATCAATAATGTTCGATAAAAAGTGGATTCATGCGTGTTTCTAAAACACAGTTTTAGGTCCTATTAGTTTATTTTCTTGCATTTGTCAGCCACGCCTTAAATCCGGCTTCATGAAAATATCATGTGACTTTAAAGCGTTCCTGATTACCTACAGGTGACACAGAAAACCTTGTTAGCATGATAGCATGAGTGTGTAACAACAGCGCTGCCTCCAAATCCAAACTTTTGTTAAACGTTCCTTAGCTGCTGTAAGTCCATCAGCTTTATCCTCCAGTTCTGACAGGATTCAAGTGAAAATTGACTTGTGTTTCGCTGTTATATCAACCAAACTAGATGCTACGGGTGAGGTGACTGCAGGGCTGGGGGGAAGTGTCTTACATCATGTTAGTCTTTATCTCGCGAGGAATCAGACGGCGGAGGAGGAGAGGACAAAAGAAATTCACCTAAAGAGAAGATCAAAAACAGCCGTATTTTCTGGACTATAAGCTGCTACTTTTTTCCTAGGTTTTGAATCATGCGGCTTATACAAAGGTGCGGCTATTCTGTGGATTTTTCTTCCACTGCTCGGGGAGCTCTAACCGGAATTTGAATCAAAAACAAGATAGACAAAAAATCAATGCAAATCAGAAAAGCCAACGCTACTTCTTCTTTAGCAGATAGAACACTCGTGACAAATGACTAACTGGTAATTATTTTTCAAATTCTTCTTCATCGTGGAAATCACACAAAGAAGTTTGTGTGGTGGACATTTTAAGTTAAAAGATATGGAGCTTTGCTATCTAGGAAGGAAACCACTCTGCTGCACACAAGTGTAGCATCAATGACTCTATGGTGAGACGCTGGAGACGGCAAGTACATACATGTACATTTAAAGTACAAAATTGTAATAGTAATTATCTTATTTTTCAACATAGATATCTGTGGCTTATAGCCCAGTGCAGCTTGTATTTTATTTTATTTTATTTTATTTTTTTAATTGAGCAGGTGCGGTTTACAATATCTCACAAAAGCGAGTACACCTCTTACATTTTTGCAGATATTTATTTAAACCTTTTTCATGGGACAACACTGCCAAAATGAATTTTTGACAAAATGAAAAGTACTCAGCGTCCATCTTGTCTAACAGTGTAAAGTTGTTTTTTCTTCCAAATAAATCATAACAGAGGCATTAAATAGCCAAAAACCTGGTAGTAAAAGTGAGGGGTGTACTCACTTCTGTGAGATGCTGTATAATACAAGTGCGCCTTATAGTCCAGAAAATACGGTAGTGACTAAGCCTGGGAAGTGTTTTTTGGAAGTGTTTTTTGGAAGTGTTTTTTGGAAGTGTTTTTTGGGCCCTTCTCTCTCATTTTTTGAAAATCTTGCTTACTTTCCATACGGAAGACTTGCAGTTCTGTTTTGCTGTCCATTAGCATGGAGCTAACCACGTTAGCATCTTTACGCTTTTGTTGAAGGTCACCCATTCTCCGTTTTTCTTGGTGTTTTTTGCGTTTGGAATACCTTCCAGTCCTCGCTCCCTCATTCATTCCTCCAAAAGTGAGCAGTCAAACACATTAGCGTTTGCATTAGAGGGATTTTTCCAGAATTTTGCTGTCAAGCTTTCAACTACACATTCATCTTGGTTCCCAGACGGAAGCCCCAATTATTACCTTTTCTAGAACAAATTTGAAATAAAGTATTAAAAGAGAATAAAATACCACCCTCATGGAAACAAGCCACTTTATCAGAGTTTCTGAAAGAAGGAAAGGACCCACTTAACTGAAAACAAGAGCTGGAGACGTGTGCAGATGTAAAGCCAACCATTACCATATATTTTGAGATTGTCCCATTATAGAATGATTTTGGAAGGAAGCACATTTTCACATAATTGCATTCACTGTTCCCTATTTTATTTTTTGTTAAATGTTTAGTTTAAATAAGAAATATAGAGAATGAAGATATAAATCATGGGTCAAAAGTGAATTTGAATGTACTGTTTTACAGCTTTCTCAATATTCATACATGAAGATTGAAAAAAATAAAAGCAGTTGGTACCTTTTTCTTCACTGAAGTAAAACCTCTCCAAAGAAATGTTTATTGCATTCTTGACTTCCTCATCGATGTAAATTTCAACGGAGCATCTGGAAGTTTGGCTCTGAAGCCAGGAGCTGTGGCTCTTGGCTGACATCGCACTGCAACACAGGGTGACATGTTCTCAAGTGTTACAAAACATACCTGTAGGTCTTTATCTTTTAAAACTAAACTGTTGATAATTTCTTGTCAAACCACAAAACCTTTTAGATTGAAAATATTTCTAAACCCTACACTAACTGGGTCAAAAAAAGGAGTCAATTTTTACATATTGGTTTTATAAAAGTTCATGTCAACCCGTCATTCCCAGAACTTTTACTGTCTTTAAGATAATGAAGACAAAATTAAACTTCCTCATTGATAATTTTCTGGTCACATGATCTTTGATAAGTTTCACTGATACATTCAATTTCATCTTTATTACCACTAAGAAATATTTTTTTCTTCAATTTGATCTTTTGCATCAAGTTCACAATAAAATTCAGAAACATTTTGAGACTTTTTTGTATCATCACGCACTGAGCTACCAATTTGAATTTGACTAGAAATTTATATATTATAATATTTTTTCTTTTCCAAGTTAAAAAAATATTTAGTACCCTACAGTTTCTCCTTGTTCTAACCCAGGGGTCTGCAACCACATGTAGCTCTATAATCTCTCCATGGTAGATCTTTGTCCTAACATAAAATAATTCATGGAGACTGCTGATCCAGACATGTCGACCGTCGGAGTCAGCTGCTCCCTGATAATGGCTGCTTAACCAAAACTACCTAAAGAAAACGAATAAACAAAGCCTGCAAACTAAGACTACCAACTCCAAACTAAACTAACAAAACCCAGCAGTGGAAGACTGCTGAGGACAAAGGGGGGAAAAAAAGAACAAAAATAAAATATAAAATGAAAACCTAAAATAAAATAGAATTTTTTAAAAGTAAGGATTACTTAATTCACATGTGTAATGTATAAACTGATGGCTGAGGTGCAAATAAATGATAAACTATGTCGGTTTTTACATCCCTGTTGACCTGAAGATGTTTTGTTAGGTTAACACTACCTCCAGAATGAATAGATTTCAAACTTTGGTAAAAATGATTATATTTAAATTTTGATATTTAAATGTATTTAAATGTTATATATTTAAATCATATTTAAATGTTGATAACAAAATGTTGACACTATGAGTTAAAAGCACATATTATCTTCTGCTGCACAACATT
The DNA here is from genome assembly GCA_003999625.1 of Oryzias javanicus. Lineage (NCBI taxonomy): Eukaryota > Metazoa > Chordata > Actinopteri > Beloniformes > Adrianichthyidae > Oryzias > Oryzias javanicus. Next base: position 87,508 of record ML136663.1, read on the forward strand.
GGATGTAAAAAAAAACCTTTTGAGAGATGCAAGATCCTTTTTTTATTTCTGATTTTGTTCATGCCAAAAAATGGGCATTAATCATATTTATTATTAAAAAAAAGGTCATGAATACAAATCCAAATTTCTTAAAGACTAAAGTAAGACTACACGGCTCCTTCTAGGTTTGGATCAGTAGAGATCGAGCCCAAATGGCTCTTTTACTGTTAAAGGTTGCCGACCTCTGTTCTAACCATTTCCCTCTTGATCCAGCAAAAGCTCCTCAAGCCTTTTCTTCATGTAAGCAGTTCAGCTCTGATTGCAAAGAGAAGAATAATTGTTGTTCTTGTTCAGATAGATTTGTCTTCCCATTCATATGAATTATTTTTGCGATTAATTCTCTTTTGCTTTGATTTAATGATTGAATTTCCAAAAGATTATTCTAAAGATCACACTTCAAATTTCCTTATCTGCCAATGTGTTGCATATACTTAATAATTAAGCGTACGAGCTTGTTTCCAAAGATTGTATATGAGTTTTTGAATTTCCCTGATGATTTCCCTGTATAACAGAGAATTTATCTGTCAAACCATTGACAACAAAACAGTGATTTATTTTTCTAAAGGATTTATTTTTTTATTCCAAACAAAATACCTGTGTGGACTAAAGTTGTGTTCATAAATCAATATCCAAGATAAAAGGACTTGCTTATGGATTTCAGCTAATTTTAAGGGAATTTTAACAACAGAAAAATTGCACTTGATTATAAAATGTATCCCACCAAGATTATTGAACAAAAATGGCAAAAAAGCATTGCAAATGTTATCATTGTTTTTCCAAAATTCTATAATTCATTTAATTTTAAAGGTATTGTTGATGGTAATGAAAACAGGAAGCTTCAAACCACTTTGGTCTCTACAACAGGTAATAATATTTTTCTTAAGATCATAGTTTAGTTTCTTCCTAATATAATCATACAGCATTTTATCTAATTTCTTAATTATACTTTTGGAAATATCAAGTGATAAGACAACATACACAGATCTTGATAGGCCTTTGATATCAAGATTCTACCAAATTAAGACCAATCTCTTATCAACCATGAATTTAATTTAGCTTGATTTGATTTAAACTTGTGATGCGGTTCTTAACAATATTTATCCATGTAAAGAATTCCTACATTTAAGATTTAATATTCAAGATAGTAAATGTCAAAGATGTAAAAATGATATTGAAACCCAAAAGCATCTTTTTTTATGACTGTAATGTTGTTTAATAATTTTTGGGGTGATTTATATACATGGCTTTCAACAAAAAATACAATTCCATTATTTACATTTCCTAATATACAATTTGGCTGTATTGACAAAAAAGAAAATTCAATTTTAGTACAATAATTTAGTAATTTTTGGTAAGTTTTTTTATTCATATGTGTCGTTTTTTGAAAGAGAGTCCACACTTTTTGTTCTTTAAAATGACTTGTCAATCTGTTGAAAAGATAAAAAATAAGGCAAAACTTTTAGATTGTTTGTTTGTTTACCTGGACTGATGAGATTTTTCCTTACTCTTTATTTTATGGATAATCTTGGTTAGAATGTTTAAGATGTTGATGCCTTTCTATTTGCTTAAGATTTCTGAGTATAGTTAGAACATTTTATTTCAATGTTATCTACATTTATATGTATTTTGTTACATTTCTTTTTGTTTTCCTCTCTACCTTTCTCTTTTATTGCTTAATTTGAATTCATTTTGTTTTCACATATATACATATCTGGTAACACGCTTTGTAATACTTTTGTAATGTCTAATTTATCAATAAAAGAAAAAAAAACTTGTGACGAGGTTCGTTGGAATCGGCGGTAATGCATTTTCTATGGTTGACGTCACGGGCACGTTGTCCATCTTCATGTACTGTCAATAGGACTGCCGAGGAAAAGTTGTTAAACATTTCAAATCTTTTCTTAAGCACATCGAATGAGTTTCCTTTGTTTGGCATGAAAACCAAAATCTAGTAAAGACTCCTTAAAGTATCAATTTCCTCAACAAATGGAGAGTTCTCAAATGTAGAATACGAGAAAAGGATACTTACCTCGTGAAGCCTCTGAGAACAGGGCCGCAGCAGCGGAAGAGGAACCACACATCCGCTGAATTTCAAAATAAAAGAAAGTTAAAAAAAAAAGTTCGATAGAGAGCCAACTATTATAGGGGTCTGCAACCTTCAGAATTTAAAAAGCCAATCCGGTCGATTTCTCACCAACAACTCAGTGGGAGCCACAAAAAGTCTTAGAAAAATAAGACACTCCTCTGATTTTATGTTAAATTTACTATTTTGATAAAAAATGCATAAACTAATGTGCTTTTGTACATGAATAAAACACACGTTTACAAGAAAAATTCTAATTTTTACCAGATATGAAATAGGTTACAACTTTTGACATGAATTCCTTTCAAAATAAAAGACATAGGATCATCTCACTGCAGCAAATGTTGTAGTAGGTTGTTTAATGTTAATAGAATTTAAAAATACAATACTATATACAGTTCATTTTATATCTTTTGTTGGAAATTCCTAAACTTAGCTATATGCAGAATTAATTTATAGCTAATCGTGACCCTTACTGTGTTTTTCAGATTATCCAGCAGAATTAAAACCCTTGAATCACTCGTTATAGAATCTGGCGTGGGTGAATCCTGGTTGTGCTTACTGACCTCGAGTTTGGTGGTATGCAGTGCTCTGTCTAAATGTTTTAGTACAACTATGAAGCTGTAACGCTTGATGAATTGTTGGAACATTGTGGGTACTGTAGTCAGGAGCCTGGTGGAGTGATACGTACGATTCTTCAAAGGTTTTTTAATGGGTTAAATCAAGTTTGATTGTTTTGTTTTGATGAGCCTCATAGTCTGATAAATAGGCTCCTTTTTGAAAATTAAAAACATTTCAATTTTCTTCAACCAGAGCCACAATGGAGGGGTCAAAGAGCCACAGGTTGCAGACCCCTGCACCGGTAGAGATAAATTTTATGTTATAACGTATTAATAAGAATCATGATTCTAATGGTATCATCCACCAAATAAAAAAAAAAAAAAAAAAAAAAAAAAAGAAGTTATACATAGTTTTTTAATTAATTGGGCTCCTAATTTTGTTAATTTTAGCTCACAACTATGGATTGTTAAATATTTGAATTATATTAACTTTAGCAGGTTTAATGGGCATTTTAGCAACTTAATTTAATATTGTAAAACATACAAATACTGCAAAAAAAATTGTGGGTTTATAGAGTACCTAAAAGACTTTATTAAAAATGCTTTTTAAATTATTTTAAGTTCTTTCTTACAAGTTATTTTAGTTATTGTAACTGAGTATAAGTACTTACCCTTTTCTGAGCATGACCTGCACTGAATAATTACTTATAAATAATAAAACCTTTATTTATACACAAGAAAAAATATTAAAAACAAATTTCATGTATTAATTTATTTTTTCAGAAATCATTGTTTTTTTTTTTGACCATTTTTTTTCCAAAAGACTGAAATGTCAAAGTCTCCCGTCTCCTCCTCCAGCCTCATGTCCTCCCTGATCAGATCTAGAAGCTCCTCACCGTCTCTTCTTTTTCTTCCTGCAGGCATCTCACTCTTTCCTTCCAGCTCCTCTCTTTCATCACATTGCTACATATCTGCATCTATTTTAATTGTTTGTTGCCTGGAGCGTGGGGAATCTTGAGTGGTGTCATGCTAATTTGGGGCAGGGGCTCTCCGGCAGGCGGGGCCCCCTGGTAAGGCAAGGCGCTGTTCTTCCGGCTGGAGCCTGCACTTCCTGCACTCCTGTGTGTGTCAATTTTGATTGGTCCTTCGTGTTAGCCCCGCCCCAACACGGCCAAAAGTTTTGAAACTGAAGTTTTCTGTTTCTAATACGAAAATGAAAAAAAAAAAAAAAGAGTTGAAAGTGAAAAAAAATAAAGACTTGAAAATTAAAATTTTTAGTTTTAAAACCTAAAAAACAAAACATTTGAAGCTGAAAATAATTAAGTTTATTCTAGAATAGCGAAAAGTTTTGGACATTTTTTAGCCAAACACCATTGTTTTAGTTGGGTTTCAAATATTTATGGCCCTAATTTGGCTCCATAGACCTGGACTTGTAGCGGAGACATCTCCATGACATGTTTACTGGTGAAGTGAGTACTTCATTACTTGAAAAGACTGCACCAATCACAGTTACAGTTTAGAACCTTACATTTATTTTGTTACCAACAGCCACTTACAAAAACAGTCTGTACACATGATTTGATGACTGCATACTGTTTCATTTATGAAACATGTTATGATAAAGAACTTTAGACTTCAAATGTGCAATTTTAATACAATGTATTTAACCGTCAGCAAATTGAACAAGTGAACAACAGTATAAGCAAATCTACACAATATAAAAAACAAACAGGTTCTTCAGAATTGTAAGCTTTTTTCTGCTTGACTCGTAGCTCAAGGTTCAGCACTTGAAACATATTTAATACCTGTAGACATTTGTTTCAAGAAAGAGACTGAAAAGTAAGAAAGAGGTAGAAAAAAAGCAGACAATCCAAAAACTTTAAAAACATTCTCAATCATAACTACTGATGTAAAATACAAACCATTAAAAGAAAACGTGGCTGCTAGAAGAAACATGAGACAAAAAGACTGGATAGAACTCTTAGCATGTTTAAAACAATTATTGAACATTCGCCATGATTAACCATAAGGTTGCAAAGAAAACAAAAACAAATTGCTCTTTTCGTTCTAAACTGTCTTTTTTCCACTTTTCTGAATGAAATTCTTGTCAGTCGCAGTAATTATTAAACACCAATAAAAGCTGCAAAAGTTTAAGTAAAAATCACTACAAAATTCAAAATATTTCAAATTATATTGAACATCAATAGACAGTTTTATATCTTTATAAAGTTAAATGGGTTTAAAAATTCATCAAGTTCTACAAATTTAGATCTTCTGGCTCAATCTATAGATTTCTCTTATTATATAAAAGAATAAATGTGAAATCTGAAAAGAGCAAAACAGATTGAGTGATGGCTACTCTTTATAAATGACTGGAAGTAACAAATAATGGAGAATTTTGATTGTGAAAGGAAGAAAGCACCTTATGAAAGAACATATGATGACAGACGGGAATAACAATGTTTTAAAGCCAAACTCTGGAATAATAAAATTATTGGGTTCAGACGTCAAAACACTTCATGATGGCTCCTCTATCAAATTTGAAATTGAGAAAAGCCTGGGAGGACATGAAGAGAGCAATGTCTTTGTCCTCAACTGTTGAATGGCAGCTGGAAGGGCTCGGAGCCGTAACTGTGAAAGAAAAGCGAGGGTGGAGCTTAGATTGGTGTGAAACAAAAAGAAGTTTGAAAACAGCTGGAGAGCTTTCACACCTCACTTATAAAAAGGACCCACCTGTCACCATTCACCCTTCTGTTCAAAATACTAAATTCTACATTTGGAAAGATAAGTGATAATTGTTAAAACTCACATTATTTTTCCTAGAAGAAGGTTTAATAACCTGGAAAAGTAGGAACTAACAAGGCACAACAAGGACTTTACTAAGCAACGTTACAGTTGACGACTTTATTTATCGCAGGGGTTTCAAACTCATTTTGGTTCAGGAGCCGCATTCAACCCATCTGATCTGAAGTGGGCCGGACCAGAAACATAACAGCAAAATAAACTTTGTTCAACTTGTTATCTGTAGCTTTGTTTTTGCTTCGTTTTTTTCTTAGTTGGAAAAAATGCTTCAAACAACCTAGTAGTCCAATCACTTATTATTACACTTTCATTCACAGAGTCCACTGGATTTCAAATAAAATGGATTTAAAAAAAAAAAAAGTTTTATTCAATTTTATACAGACTGAATTCTTTACATTTGACATAAAAGAAATCCCGATAGTAAACTCAAGAGGGGGCTAATAAAAAAATATAGATGTTTTAATCAATGAAGAATTAAACCAAATGAACCCTCTGGAAGTGCAGGACGCTCTCAGACTTCCCTTCTGTGCAATCAATGTGATAAAACGGCGTCTAAAATAAATGTTTTTATGTTCTGTAACTGATATTTTATTGAATAAAAGGTCTTCAAATAATCATGTTAAATTGAAAATACAGACTTAATTTCAAAAGTAAAGAAAAACAGAGTTTTAGGCCCTTGGTTCCAGTGGGTTAAACTTGCAAACATTTTGGCGTTAACCTCCCTTTCTCTCCCAAAACTCTGCATGGTTTGGCCTTCATCATGTTTATTACTTGATCTCGAGTTCCCTTTGCTCCCCCTAGTGGTGGAATTGCATATTGCGGTCAATTCTTTAAAGAACCATAATTCACCACCGGAATGGGCTACAAACTTGCTTTCTTTTTTGAAAATTCTGACATTTTTTTCTTCAAAACTGGGCTGGATTAAACCACCTGGCGGACCGGATACGGCCTGTGGGCCATATGTTTGACACCCCTTTATTGTGTTGCCAACAACCACATGCTAGCTGTTTAGACTAATTTAGTTTTTTTTTTTTTTTTTTTGTTTTTAGGCTATTTTGAAGTTTAGCTATTTTTTCAGCTACACACTAGCTGTTTTGGCTACGTTTTTTTTTTTTAAAGGTTTTTAGGCTAATTTGGCATTTAGCAAATATTTTTAGCTGGCTATCCGCTTGAGCGTTTTCAGCTAAAAATTTTAGCATCTTCAGCTGCCAAATTTGCTTACAATACTTCCATTAGTATTATCGCCGGTAATACTACATATTCCAGTTCATAATTATGCTAAAAAGTTATATTTTTAAAGTTTAAAAATTTTGTTTTAGAGTGTTCAATAAATGTTTATCCTGTTTTTCCCGCAACTTAAGGTGTGTTTTGGATTTCGGCCTCTTGTACGATTGAGTTCGACACCACTGCTGTGGGGCAATCACGGGCAAATCGCATCATTTAACTTGAGTTTCCCTTGACGAGCACATCACTTCCTCCTCTTTCTTTTCTTTTGATTTGCAGAACTGCATGTAATACCAGAATAGTAAAGTTCACACCATAATAGAATTAGTTCAAGTTAGTTTCCCTTTATTGGTCAGGTGCTCAACTCACCTCCAGTATAAATCTCTTGCGGTCTTCTAGGTTGAGTCCTTTTACAATCTTTCTGTTGAGATAGAAACAGTGAATGTTGTTTCAACCAATATCGAACAATCTGACAAACATAGAGACAAACAGAGATATAACCAATCCCTTAAATTACTGTTTTGACCTCTTGGTGGGGAACATATTGGGCAAGAATTACCATCCTACTTCAAGCCAAAGAAGAGGATCTCTACAGGCCTTTGTTGTCCTGTAGAACTGGAGCCTGGATGTCTTGAACATGCTGAATGTTTTTAATTGCATACATTTCTAAAATTCCCATTCATTTGAACTGGGCTAAAACAAACAAACAAACAAAAAAAAAAAATCGCATAAATTGTGTAAAATCATAAAAACTGAAGTTTACGAATACCACAAATGCAAGCGATAATTTCCTTAACGAGTTGAATGTTTTGATACCAAGATTGCATAAAGTTTGAGTTTTTATATGCAAACAAAACGTGCAGAAGAAAATTGAATAGTAAGATGCAACTGTTCTAGTTTAAGTTGCTGTTGTCTTTCTATAAGTTAAAACCAGTCTGACCATTCTCCTCTGACCTCTGTATCAACAAGGCATGTCTGCTGCTCACTGGGTACATTTTCTTTTCCTGACCATTCTCTGTAAACCTTAGAGATAGTTGTGGGTAAAAATCCTGGTAGATCATTGGTTTAGAAATACATTGATATTCTACTATGTGTTTTAAATATATTTATATTAGTCTGATCCAGTTCACATACTGTAAAATGTATCAGTGAAATAATGAGATTGTTAATATCATTCAGAGTTACATGGATTCTCTAAAGGAGAAGTTCTAACTAAAATGTTCAGATCATGAACATCGTAAACATTGTTCTGCTTCTCCTGGAGGACGTTTCAGTTTGGTCACTAGGTGGCGATTGTGCTATAGCATTAGACCTTATTCCAGAAGAAGAAGAAAGTACGAGTAAAAAATTATGTTTTAGACCACAAATAGTTACTTAAAAATGTTTCCTTGAAAGAGTTTAGAAAATGTATGTCTGTGAGTTTATAAAGAATGTATGTTTAGGTTGACCGAGCGTTAGCATTAGCCGTCCTATGGGAAATTCCATTTAACATTAGCATCAAGCTGGTGGACTTTAGCTTTATGTGGTAAATCGATTTAAATTTTTAAAAAACAACTATTGACCTTTTAAGCTTATATCAGTTCAAATCGTTTAATAAATTTTATGACCCAAGCCCTACTTTCTTCTCTATTCTGATGCTCAGTTTGAACTGCAGTAGGTCGTCTTGACCATGTCTACACGCCTAAATGCATGGAGTTGCTGACATGCGATTGGCTGATTAGAAATTTGAGGTAACGAGTGGTTGGACATGTGTTTCTAAAAAATTTACTAGTAAGTGTAAAAAAAAAACTTCAAAAAGAAAATGATGTCAAATTTAACATCAACATTATTTTTGTACGTTTCTTAAAAACATTTCTTAAAACAGTTGAAGATAGGCTCCAAAAAAATAACCAAAAGTGAACTAACCAGGAGTTTATGCTTGGATAATGTTTTGAGTTTTTACCTGGTTTAGCTCATATTGGCTTGTCAATCCCAAATTCTTCTGCTGCTTCTCTTTTGCGAAAATCTCCCCAGCAACAGCTTCTGTGCTTGCAAAATTGCGAAATTTTGCCCTAAAACAAAAAAGATAATCAGTCATGATGTTTTCTGATATGGTTTAGTGTGGGGACCCTAACAATTGTGACATTTCTGAATTAGCATTAATAACCAGTTCAAAAACAAATGCAATTCTTACATAAAACTCACACCGGGCTCCTCTTTTTTGACACATGTCAAATTCCATTCTAGGTGCTTTTCTAAAAACATGTTCATAAACGTGATGCTCCAGCTGCATGTGGGAGGAGCTACTGTCGAACATTTTTAGCCTCATCGCTACCTGGAAACATTGACTGCATGTCATGGAAGAAACGGATGATCTTGAGATCAGATTATGTCAGCAGGTAGATCGTTGATGCTTCAGTGAAATGAGAAACACCTGTGTTGGATGGGCGTGGCTACAAACAGAGCAGGGAGGCTTTCCTTCATTTAGGCAGAAACCAGCGTGGAGGACAGCAGACGCTCAGAGCCCAACGTGTGGTGCTGGACGCTTGGGCACAGCCTGTGGAGCGCAAGGACTGGGGAGACGCACCACAATCCGACGTTCGGGAGACACAGAGCGGGTCCAAATCGAGGCGTTGCCAGCCGAACGCCGGCAGGAGGAAGACACGAGGGGGGAGGCGGCTCATCCGAAGACGTGTTTTTCGTGCACTGCCGCTTGGAGACGTAGAGGGGTGAACAGGCTTCACCCCTCCCAAAGTTAAGTGTCCCACAGTTAACCGGATTTGTCGCAACAGCCTGCAGCTCAATCGCCAGTGTTTTTATTTGGGTTTTAGAAACGGATTTTTATCATTGCATGACCTGGTGTGTTCTTTTAAATCTATTTGTTGGTTTGTTTTATTTCATGCTCACTGGCAGCACAGAGTGCAGGACTGTATACCGACTGAAGAGACTGAGGCTGGGACGAGAAGAAAAGCGGACCATTGCATGGACAATAGTCACCTCCAGTTTGAATTTTTTTTTAATAATTGTTTTTTTTTTTACCTTTTTAATAATGCTCATTTTTTTTTTAAACAAATGGTTTTATGTTATTTTTAGACTATTGTATTAAACATCTCTTAAGAGTCAAGGCTGCTGCTGTTTTTGAAGTGACTGGTAAACTCCCCAGCGGGTCCCTAAAATTGATGTAATTTCGGGGCTTTACCCTCGCCCCTCTGACAATTACTGTAAATGTTTTTGTACAAAAGGCTCGAGTCAGGACAGTCCGAATGTCCGACTTCATGAGATAATTTAGAGACATGTGTCAAAGTCAGGGCCCAGGGGCCGGATCTGGCCCTTCAGGTAATTCTATCCGGCCCTCCAGATCAGTTTATTTTATTGTTCTTAATGGCTCGATGTTATCTATTGCTTAATTTTAACTTTTATACTTTTGACTAAATATATTTATATGGAGAGTAAAATATTGAAAGTTATTAAAGGTTTAAGTTGATTTATTCTGGATTATTCATATTTATGTTCAAAAGTTACAGTTTAAAAAACTGGAATTCTACTAGCTTTTTGGACTATTTTGGTAATTACTAAGATTTTTTAGGCTATTTTGAGGTTTAGCTAATATTTCAGCTAGATGCAAGCTGTTTTGGCTAATTTAGGCTTTTTTCAGGCAGTTTTGGAGTTTAGCTCATATTTCAGCACCATTCTAACCATTTTTGCTAACTTAAGCTTTTTTTGTTTGTTTGTTTTTAGGCTAATTTAGCATTATTAGCACCTTACACAGCCTCAGTTTTCAGCTGTGGTGAACCTATGGTAACAACCCATGTGTCATTTACAACCTTAAGAGCTAAATGAAAGGAACAGATGTATTTGCTTTGTATTTCTGATTGAGATAACTATGTATTTTCCTGTTCACATTATTAATATTTAAAAGTTTACAGTAAAGATTCAAGTAACATTTTTTTTAACCCAGATTAAATGTTGACAAAAACATTTTCTGGTCTTCAAATATAAAATTCACAGAATATTATTAGATGTGTTTTGATTTATGTAAAGAAACAAAAAGTAACCAATTTCAATGAAATCTTCATTAAATAGTTTATTTGATATTATTAAGGTTAAAAAAAGCAGACCGATTCATTGGCCCTCACATTTGTATCTGTCTTTGCAACAGGTTTGAATTGAACTTTCTTCATATCACGTGGAGAAATACTGTATATTACGCCCCTGCTTTAATCACACACATGCAGGTCACACATCATGGAGGGATTTTCTTACCGAACGCTCTCTGGCAGCTTGTAGTGAAGGTTTCGGTTAGTTACCACATCTTCAACACTCTCTGTCATTTCACCCTTGGTTTTGCTGATCCAGTCTCGAAGTGGTCTGTGAAGGGGAGACAGAAAACAGTCACGTCAACACCAACAGGGATCAACTGTAACGCAGCTAAACACCAATTTTTTTCCCCAACAACACAACATGCACACAAGTCTACAAGGTCATTTTATTTAACCATTTATGTAAAAATGCTTACAGAAAATGCTAATATAATTTAATGCATTTTTAAATTTTGAGGACATAATCAAATTGCCAAAAGATAAATTATCATTTGAAATGATTTGAAGCTTGAGCTTAATTAATACGGTGAAAAAACAAACTCATGCCATGTAAAATACATACTTGTGTACAAGTTCCATTCACATACAGTAAGTCAGGGGTGTAAGTCAATTGTACAAGAGGCCGAAATCAGAAACACACTTTAGGTCGCGGTCCAAACAGGATAAACATTGACTGAACGCTCTAAAACTGCATTTATAAACCATAACTTTTTTACATAATTATGAACTACATTAGCTGAAGTAATGTTAGTGGGAATGCTATAAGATGAATCTGGACGCTGAAGATGCTAGTGCTGATTGCTGAAAATGCTGAAATTAATAGCTGAAAACGCAGTAGCTGATAGCCAGCTAAAATATTAGGGAAGTTCTAAATGAGCCTAAAAAAAAAACAAAAAAAAAAAACAAAACAGCTTAAATGTAGCTGAAAAAAATAACTAAACAAGAAAATATCCTTAAAAAAAGGAAAAAAACTAAATTACCTAAAACAGCTAGCATGAAGCTGAAATATTAGCTAAACTCCAAAATAACCTAAAAGAATCTTAGTAAATACCAAAATAGTCCAAAAAGCTAGCAGAATGCCAATTTTAAAAACTTTAAAACCATTGCTTTATAACATATTTATGAATAATTAAAAGGCAGGAATATTATTCCAGAATAAATTAACTTAAAAACTTTTTATATTTTACTCTCAATAAAAAATATATTTGGTCAAAATTGTAAAAGTTAGAAATAAGCGCAAGATAACATCGGGCCAATAATAAAAAAAAATAAAATGATCTGGAGGGCCGGACAGAATTACCCAGTGGGCCGGATCCGGCCCCCGGGCCTTGACTTTGACCCATGTGACATAAGTAATGAATATTTCCATACAATAACAAAGGGCACTTGGTATTCACGTACCTGATAAATGGGATGGCCATGAAAAACCTGTTAGGGGCAAGTCCAAGTTTAGACTTCGGGGTCATATCGTTCCGGTGACAAGGCAGCTTTTCAATGGAAAACCATTCAATATTCTGCACGAGAAGTAAAACTGTCATGAAACACGCAGTACATAAAATACTGTAATAGTCCTGGAAGTTTTTTCATACCCTGATTTCCTTTCTCGTTTTGGGGTTGAACTTTGTATCCTTTGACACTCCTGGTATAATGTAAAGCCGAACCAACTGGTCTGTAATTTTCTGTTCAATGTATATGTCTTTGCAAATAAGTTTTTTTATGTCAAAACCTGTCTCTTCCAAAACCTGTAAAGTACATAAGGTCATTAGTTCTGAGAGTATAATAAGAGTAGAAGTTGCTCAGTAACACGACTGTTGTCCCTTACTTCACGAACTGCACAGTCATGTGGAGCTTCATCCTCATTAACCTTTCCCTTTGGAAATCCCCATCCAGATTTTGCAAGGTAGCCCTGAACAAGCAGGACCTGAAAACATAAAATACAACACAGTGGGAGCAAATAAAGGAGAGCAACAACAAGCTTCATAAAAGGTAGCTGAATTACATTTTTTTAGCACAACGTTGGTGACAACATTTCCTTTTGCCTCACCAGGGGGCCCATTCCCAAATGAACAGCCCACCATTGGGCCCCCAAGGCAGACCCGCCCGCCCCTTCCAGGCAAGCACCAGCCCACCCCACATTAAGTCCAGCAGAGAGCAATACAGGCCCCCTGGCAAAACCCTGGAAACCAACTAACACATACAAAATAACAGGCCAGATCCTAGTCTAAGACTAGACTTAATGTAACGACATGAATGGCTAAAAACAGCATAATCATCATTTAAAGACCATTGGGAATGCTTTGAAAATAGATCAAAAGAGGATTAGAGACAGACCTTTCAAAATTGTAAAGATATACATCTTTCCTGTATTAAATGTGGTTTGTTTCAAGCCAAGCTACTTTTTTGCTCTGATTTTTTTTGGGATGAGTCTGTGAAAGTTGTCATTTTAAGGAGATGTCGTGAAGTTGAATCACGGCACAAGGACCTAAAGTTTCCTTTCTTGATATGTTAAAACACTCAGCAAAGTGGCTTTGTCAGTCTGAGAGAGTTCACTGTCTAAAAGATTCTTCACCCACTTCAACCTCTGGATTCTGTTGCACCTTTTATTTCTCTCTGCTTCAAGCAGAAGACTGTTTCTGAGACCTCCCACCGCCTACTCACTGGTGTCACCATCACAATTTTCCAGAGAACATATTTTCCATTTTATAGGCATGCAATCCATTTTTCTACCTTTTGATTTAAACCAGACCTCTAACGTCAAGCATTTCTCAAGTCTTAGCAGCAGTTTTAACAAGATTACGATAAATCACATGTGTCAAAGTCAAGAGTTGACACGTCAGAGCTGAGCTCAAAAAGCCAAAATACAGTATGTGTGGTCAACAGCCATGACCAAAACTCATTGAAGTTTTAAGCTGATTTCCCAACACAAATTCCTTCCACCTCTAACAAATGTTGCACCAGCTAATTGGTTAAAAAGTCCCCAATAATAATTGATTTTCAGCCCTGAAGGGAAAAACTCTTTCTGGGTTGGACATAACAGCACAAAGCAGAAAGTGTCAACTAAAGTGCATTAAAGTCATTTTACTGTGAAGGAATCGGGTAATGTTGATCGACACTGCATAAACTAATCTGGTGCAGAGCAAAGACTTAGTCTAGATTTTTGAAACAAAGCAGGAAACTTGATTTTTAGAAAAGAAATGTGATTATTTGTTTATGCACTATAAAGAAAAAAACATAAATTTTTATCGCAGATTCCACCCAACCAGTTCTGGCTAAATAAAGTTTTTTTTAACCCTCAATTCAATTCAATTCAATTCAATTTTATTTATATAGCCCAAAATCACAAAGAATTTTGCCTCATTGGGCTTCATGCAGGTAATTTTACAGTTGCAAAAAATAGTCATGAACAAGAAAGATCACTAAAGACTAAACAGACTAAATAAACTGGATATCCCTGCTCTTAGACCCTCCCTCTCGGTAAGGAAAAACTCCCAAAAAACCTGAATCAGGAAAAACGAAGAAACCTTAGGGATTCCCACATGAGGGAGAGATCCCATCCCAGGACGAACAGGCAATACCAGAACTGGTAAGGGAAAATTAGCTTCTAAAACTAGGTATTTGAATAGAATTCATTCAGATAAAGCTGCAGATAGAGCTGAGGGACGAGTGGAGATGAAGTCCTCAGTCAGATGATGCAGAAGTGCAGTCCACGGCCAGGAGCAGGAGCGTGGGGGATCCACCTGGGATCTGAAATCACTCCCGCTACCCAGAGGGGAGTGAGAGAGAAGAACAGAGCTCTCTGATGGGGCCAGATGACCCCACCTCGATATTGATGTGTGGTGTGGTGTCTTGTGGGGTCCAGATGACCCCACTTTTAATGTAAACATGCCTAGAATAGCACATAGATTAAGCTAGCTGCTTCATCACAGCTCTTAGTGTAATGCAGATTCTATTTGTTTTTGCACAGTTCAAGAACTTGCTGGTGTTTTAACGAAATGCAGTATGAAAGCACAAGAATCGATTTTAACACATTTCAGACCGCTTGAATATATGGAAATTAAAAATGGCAACATATTATCACAACATGAGAAAGCCAAATCAACATACACTTTCCAGGGATTCGTCCAGCATTATGGCTCCATACGTTGGTACACCCATCTTGTATTCTTTCCACTGCTCCAAAACTTTCTGCACCTCCTCTCCATGAGGCAACAAAAATGGGCAGTGATGAAAAAGTATGATTCTGTCAAGAGAAACATTATTTTTCTGATATGATGGTCATTTTTCAGAGCTTCCCTAAAAGGACCTGCCATGGCTTACTGTATTATAATTAACAGGGGAGTGGTCAAAGCATCAACTAGAATTCTTATCGCCCACACTCGGCGTGTATATGAGTGTACGTTGCTAATCAAATCATATGTGAAGTGATGAACCAGATGTAAGGATATCAGCCTTTGCAAAGTCTCTGATGCCACAATGAGGAGCTCCTGGCATGTTTTGCAAGCAGAAGTCCAAGTAGAACCAATGCGCTAATTCAATCTGGAAGCACACTCGGATGGCGTTGTCCCGCTCCTCACTTGGAATGTGAAGTATGAAACGGCTGCGGAAAAGAAGAGAAAATATGATGTGTTTTCAAGTTCAGGCTCACTTATTCTTCTCATACTTTGTCATTATTTGAGAGAAAGGGGTTTGTGAAGACCGTCCATATTCTATACGTATTGTAAATATTTACATTTTCACTTTTTTATAATAATTATTGGGCATACCTTTTTAACCCTTCCGCTCTCCTTGGGGTCCAGATGGCTCCAACCACATATTGTTATGCGATTTCTTCCATGACAAATGTGGACGAAGGGGGACAGGATTTTATGTCTGCCATGGACATTAGTGAAACTCCGAAATCAGTGAAAAAAAAAAGTTCAGCGCACTGTCCTGTGGTGTCCAGATGACCCCACTTTTAATGTAAACAAGCTAAGGAGAACGGAAGGGTTACGAAAGTGGAAAACTCTCAAGTTTCTCCAGATATAATTCACAATCTAAGTTCAAATGGCTGATAAGAAAACTCTGATGACCGAGCATTCTAGTAGTATTTAAACGCATCACTTACAGATGGATCTCTGAGACGTGAAATAAGTCTCACCACAGATTCATGTGTAACTGAGGCTTTGTGTGTGCGTAACAAGGGATTTAATTAAAAAAAAATGTGTGTGTAGTGTCAAGCTGTTGTAATTTTAATATGTGCGTGTGTAAATTGTATTTTGCAATTTGGTAGTTTTTGTAATTATGTACATAATGTATTTTATGATTTACAAATCAAGAATTACGTACACACAGATCCAAAGTTACACACAAATTAAGAATCATATTTCTCTCCATACTTTTCCTTCTTTGATAACACATCAAATGTTGCTTATCATTTTTCCTTATCCTTCATTCCTACAGTGTTTACATCATGTGGCCAACAGCAGGTTCTATTAGAATAGAATAGAATAGAATAGAATAGAAATACTTTATTCAACACAGGCTGGGAAATTATTCTGTTGCAGCATTAGACATATACAGAAGATATTGACATATAGAGAAAATGCAATATTTACAAAAGATAAGGAAATAATATATATTAAAAAACAAAAGCAAATTGTAATGTGCAGAATATAATAATAGGGAGTGTGCAAATAGAGGCAGTAGTGGACAAGTTAAAAGTTCAGACTGAGGAAACTCAGAGTGAACTGATGCTGAGTCTGATTGGGAGAGAAAGCTGAGACCCCCTCAAAAGATGGTTCAGCGAGGGGTTCATGGTCCCGGACCAGGGTTCGCTTGCATGTATTCAGACTGAAACTTTGTTCCGGATTATCGGGGGGAACGAACTCCAGTACAGAGTGGTGCTATCCTGGGCAGGTTTACATTAAAAGTGGGGTCATCTGGATGAACAAGACGGTGCGCTGAACTTTTATTTTTCAAGGATGTTTTATCTTCACATAAAATCCTGTCTACATTTGTCATAGGATGGATTACTCGTTAATGTAAGGTTTGGATCATGTGGGCCCCACAAGACAGCACAAGGTGTTAATATAAAGCAAATTTGTTTCATTCGTCCATCATAACACACACTCTTTAACAGGCTGAAAAACAATCGTATTTACTACTATCTTATATTAATTGATTTTATATCAATATCAATTGATTTTACAGAAAATAGACGTATTTAAGCCTAGCCCTTCACAATTATTTTTAGTCATCATATGGCACTTTTGCAAAAAAAAAAAAAGCTTATACTTTATGGCGTCATGTGAGTCACTGGGAGGTCAAAGGTGACTGATTGCACATGCGCAAAAAGGATAATTCAATGCTTGAAGTATCCCTCCTTTAAAATCTTTCAGAATCTACTGCAAAACAGGGACAGCTAACAGTAGAGGCTGTTATGATGCTGAAGTTAGCTTCCGATTCGCAGGAGCACTAAAGGAACACTTCACTTTATTTTTCAGATTTGCACCAAAAAACTGGACCTGTTCAAGAACTGCTGCACCCAGACTGCTCAAAGCTGGTTTAAATTATGCTGTAGATAGTAAAGAATACATTAAACACAGTTTCTGATTTGTGAAAGCTGCATTTAAATTGTGAAAATGTGAAACAAGATGATGTCATATAGTTGATGTATTTAAATTGAATGTATATATTTTGAATTAATATCAGTCAGCCCATTGTTTCTGGGTGAGAGGAATTGTAAGCAGAGGAGCAAAATGCACATATGGGAGGTAACAGGTGTTCTAAACAACAAATTTTCTTAAAAACACAAAGCACTGCAGAGCAGGAATGTCAGAAAACAGGAATCTTAACACAAAAGTAGATGTGACCAAACTAAAGACACATTTACTGACAGTTCCTGACGAGATACAGGTCCAAAGGATCAATGATAGAAGGAGCAAGCGAAGTACAAACAGGTACTTTAAAATAAACCAGGAAACAAAACCTTCCTGGATAATGCAACACATTATAGAGGTGACAGCTTTTGTAATTTATTGTTTCATGTATTCTTTACTCTTCAAAGCATAATTTAATCCAGGTTTGAGCTTTCTGTGTGCAGCGGTTTATGAACAGGACCAGTTCTTAGGTGGTTAAGTGTTAAAAACATCATCCTGTTTCACATTTTCACAAATTAAAAAAAGATTTCACAAATCAGAAACTGTATTTAATGCATAATTTACCATCTATAGCATGATTTAATCCAGGTCTGGGTGCAGCAGTTTTTGAACAGATCCGGTTTTCTGCTGGTTCAAGAGTGAAAAACAGTGCAGTGTTTCTAATGCTTTCTCGAATCGGAAGCTAACTTCAGCGTCGAGAGGCGGTTGTTATCGCGATAATTAATGGGTTCACTGAATACATCGCATCGTCAAATAAGTGGCGGTAACTTTAGGCTTACCTGCATAAGTCATCCAAGACGCTAGACGGAATATCGACTCGTTTGGCTTCCATGTTGACTTTATCGCTTTGGCTCTTCTTCCTCACGTTGTCGTTCAGACGAAGAGAATGTTGACGGCAGAAATGGATCCACGACTTTAACCGCGACCCCACATAAGGACGAGCTGAGAAAAACACGACAACACTTCTGAAAAACACAACTACCCCTGGCTGCTGCTGCTTCTTCTTCTCTTTCTTCTTCTTCGTCCTCCTCCCCGTCTTCTTCTTCTTCTTCTTCTTCTTTTTCTGTAAGTTTGTTTTGGCGGCTGGTAAACAACTGGCGCATTACCGCCACCTACTGGTTTGGAGTGTGGGTCTGAATTTTTTTTTTTTTAACAATTCCACACAGCAGAACAAAACATGTCTTAAATTACAGAACAGACTTTGTTTGTTGTTTTAATTATATTAATCAAACAGAGGGAGTATTCCAGCATGACTGCTGGTGTTGCTCAAAATAACTTTTCCTGGCTTATTCCTTTCATCAACTCTCTCTGAACAGAGAACTTCTCGCAATTTAACAACTGTTTCCTCTTCATTACAAAAATCCTGTTTACCATTAATGTTTTCCAAGTTGAATGTTCCTATATATTACCAAATATTATCATTAAATTTTGTGTGACCAATAGTCATAACAGTGACAGCTGCATTCAAGTTTTTTGACCCTTGAATCCCATGTTCCAAACAACTCTTTTTTTCCTGTAAAAAGGGCTCTTAATTAACTTTTTTAGTTCTCTGTAACATTCAGTCAAGACAAATCTGGACTCTTCTAGCCAAACGTCTCTATGGATTATAAAGTATTTCCAAGCAAAAAAATATTTATTTAGTTTCAATTAAGGATTATTATCTTGCAAAAAGAAAAACACTAATAATAATTGAAAATGTAGTCTTATGTCAGATTTAAAAATATTAAAGAAGAGTGGATGTAATGTTATTTCACCAAAAGACACTTCTGATGTCCGAATTTTTTTAATGAAAACATACCTCTCTTTAAAATAGAATAGAATTCCTATTTATTTATATATATATATACTGATTATATATCAGTATATTGTACTGATTAATCAGTACAAACTGTTTTTTTCTTGTTTATTTTTTGTTTGTGAGTTAATCCAGATGACAATATTGGACACAAAGTGTGGACGTCCTGCTGGATTCTCACAGATGTGGTCAACTTCGTGTCGCACAGTATGTTTTTCAAGGTATTTTTAAAATCATTTTTGACGTAATTTTTTATAGAAGCGTATTGCATTCAACAAATATATATTATATAAGACAACCCCCTTCAATGCAATATGTTTCAATAAAGATGTAAAAAATATTAAATAATCAAATAATTACTTTGAAGTTGTTTGTTTTTTAAAAGAATGCTATACATAGAAAAAAACCTGCGTATATTGAAAAATGTCCAATTTTTTGCCTTATTGTGTGTTCTTACAGTGTGTTATGTCATTTCAAATAGTAACAATGACATGGAGTAAAAATTTGGCCCGTGTAAGGTTATCTATTGGGCTGCTAAGTCATGGCTGTGAAAACTGCGGAGCATTTAGTTAAAACGACTTCCCTGTTTCCCATTGATTTTCTGTTGTTCCAAAACTCTATGGCTGTAATGTACTTTTGGCCTCCGGGCGACGCTGTTGGCACTTCCTTTGGGTTTCCATTTTTAAAACTAAAATTGACCCATAAAGACCCAGACTCATTTTTCCTTATAAATTAAATGATGTGGAATGCACCACAAACCAAGTGGATCACAGAACCTGATATTCTTCTGTTACACTGATGTCACCGTGGGTTCTTATGGGTTAAGATAGCATACTTTTAGTTTACTTTTTGGGTACTTATTAAAGACAAACTGTACAAGTTCATGTTTACATGTTCATAAGTTCATGTTAGTTATACTTAGATTATAGTACGAGTCTAAATATATTTAGCCTATATCTATTACTGTCCTTAAAGTCCCCCTCCAATGAAAATCATGTTTTTTGAGTTTTTAACATGTATGTGTAACATTTTTCTTCTGAAAGAGAACAAATATAATAAGAAATCATTTCGTGTTTGCCTTTCAGAGTATTTCTCCTTTTGAATCAAACGCTGGCTGAAAAACTGTTTGAATTCCTGAGCTTTGCTTATGACACGATAGCTGGCCCGGATATAGCATAGAGGCAGAGAAGATAATAGAACATCCCACTTCTGTGCTGTAGAGGATTGTAATTTAGTCAAAGGCCATACTGATGTTAGCTTTCATTATTTTCCCAAGGAATCTGAGGAAAACGTGGATTGGATTTACTGGTCACAGCAACGTCTATAATTATTCGATTATTTGCGGAAAAATTTTATTTTTAAACTGGACGGAGAAAGAATCAGAGTTTTGTAAGAAGTTATTTTTGAAGAAAGATGCGGTGCACAATGGACAGCTTGCACTTTCACGAGTAGGTTTTATTTTAGGCTGATGTTTTTGTACGTATTTATATGTGACGAGCAGAAAAAGTGAATGAAATTCATGTCTGCTCCTCGTCATCCAGTGAAGGTTTGTGTTCTTGCATCGCCTGCTTGTGTTTTAATTTCATCCAAGGTGAGATTTTTTTAAATTGGCCTCATGTATTTAAAAAGAAATTAAAAGTAAAATCCCATTAGCTGTCCCAAATCTGCTGTCTGCGTTTGATCCAACCCGCGGAGGAGCGCCGAGCTGCAGTCGGCACCGCCGCTGCTTTGTTTATCGCAGCTCCATTCAGGATCCAACGGGTGGTTTAACCGGACACCAGAACCGTTCTCCTGAACGTAACCCTTCATCTGCATCTACAAACGTCAGCACTGCACACATTTACAAACTGACGTACGATTAGACCCTCTCTGTATTCTTCATTTCATTTCATGAGATTTCTTGTTTAAGTGAATTCAACAATCAACATGTGCTAGCATGAAATCAGTTCTGAACCTCAGATAGAGCTGCTGCTGCTGCAATGCAGCCTGAATGATCATGGTTTATTTTATTTTTATTTTTTCATGGGATTTTCAAAGTCTGTGTCTCGCTAGCATGACTGGGGGGTGATAAGGGGCGGGGTTACACTGCTCAGCGCCATAAGCCACGCCCACACAGAGGAATTTTTGGAAACGAAGGCTTCAGATCGACAGGAAAAATGACTTTTTAAGACATTTAGGATGGTTGGTTAAAAACTTCACAGTCCTAATTAAAACACCACTGGAAACATTTAAAGAAAATTTAAAAATTTGTTGTAGGAGAACTTTAAACATTTTCCTACTGTTTATAACACCTGAAACATTTCTCCACGACTGCAAGAAAGACGAGAGAGAGATTAGTTCAAAATACTTGCAAGGGGAAACAGAGAAACTTCATAACTTCCCTCTCCGCTCTGAAGTTCTCTGTCCGGCCTTGTCTTCTAGTTCTGTAGTTGCATTTAGATCTGAAGCTCTGAAGGGTAAAGGGAAAGAACAGCTACAGGCTGTTTGTTTACTATCACTAATGTCCCATTCTCCATCATCCTGTTCGTGGTGCCAGTTTCCTTTAGTATCTGCATTATAACAGCTCCTCACAGCCTTCAGCTGGGGCTCAGCTCCAGTTTCTTGATACCGAGCTGTACACGACGTCAAGCAAGAAGATTAAAGAAAGAGAAGTTCAAATCACTCAATGCAAATATTTGATACATTTATGTACAACCCTATCACCTATACAGCATTGGATGTATACTTGGGATATTTGCATCATACTAAAAATGTATTTTAATACACAAATCAGTAGTTTATTAGTTTATTACTTGTAATTAATCAAATCTTAAAAGATACATTAGATATACTTCAAGGCGCTGCTTGGTTTGTTACCACCTTACACATGTTCCTAACTCAAGAGGAGAAAGGTTGAATCTCCCTCATTGAGATCAAATGATCTGACACTGTTCCCTTTTCCCTTTCCTCGTACAGAACTGGTGAAAAAAACATTTCTTCTCTCTGTTCCCGCTACCGGGAACAACACATAAAAACATACCACTGTTATTTATAAATCTATAAATTTTAATGTAATGTAATTGTACTATTATCTGTTTATTTACTATTGTTTTAGAACTTGCTGCCTCTTGGCCGGGACTCCCTTGGAAAAGAGGTTTTTAATCTCAACAGGACCTTCCTGGTTAAATAAATGTGGCAAAATGGGGTCAGGTTTTACATCTCTGATTTACAAACGGCACCCCATACAGGTGGGCTAAAAAAAGAGGACGCAAACAACGCCAACCCGGAATGCAGGAACCGGGAAACCCAAAGGCAGTCCTGACTAGACCTAACAGGCCAAGACGTGGTTCCAGTTTCAATAAATATTTTTTAAATTACAAATTAGAAAGAATTAAAAATCGTAAAAGGCTTGGGTCCACACAAACAAACCTGCAAGCACTCGGCCCTAAAAAGGAAAGAAGAAAATAAAAATAGTCAGTGGGGTAGTCAGCAGATTAAAATAATGAAAAGATTTCCAGTAACCCTAAAACCACACACATCTTCCCCCCTTACACTTGAAAAGATAATCAGATTAAAAGAGTAAAACAAAAAGGAAAGGCAAACATCCATGCAGCATTCACCAGGTATAGCAAGAGTGTCAAACTCAATCCCACAAAATACAAAGCACCTTAAGATCAGGATAAACCCTTATTGAACACAATAAAAGCACATTTTTGTAAATGTTAAAACTGTAACTTTTTAACAAATATAAGAAATAAATTGGGAGAAATATTATTCTAGAACCAACTTAAATCACTTTTCTTTTTTCTTTTGTCATAGAAGCCTGCATTATTTTTCAAATTTCACATTTCAAAGGCGGCTTCGAAATGAAAAATTGCTTTCTGAATTCAGCCGATCCACCTAAACAGTGATTTTCTGATGCAGAAAATGACTAAGTGTAAAACATAAAGTGAGCTTATTTCTCTTTTATGGGAATATCATATATTTTCTTTATAACAAAATGAATCTGTACTATTGTTTTGCTGGTGATATGGGTCCCATCATCTCGTTTTGAGCACTTCAACTCATGACTGCGTGTTTGGAAAAAGAAAAACAACAACACCTGAAAGGGACTTTAGTTTGAAGCAAAAAAAAACTAATAAAACACTCATGTTTTCCACCATAGGAACTATTAAAGTAATTTATAATGAAGTTTATGCTCTCTTTTGAAAAGTAAAACACATTTTTATAACTGTATCTTGGCATTTTCAGCAAAATATCCTCCTGAAACAGATTTTCAAGCAAAAACAAAGCTTATATTGTGTTGAGAGAAAGACTTAAATAACTCAATATTTCACTCTGTAAAAATATATTTGGTCAAAACTATACAATTTAAAAATGAGCGCAAGATAACATCGGGCCATCAATAACAATGAAATAAAATGATCTGAAGAATTACGCAGAGGGCCGGATCCGGCCCCTGGGCCTTAACTCTGACACATGTGAAGTACAGAAACACAAAGTCAATGAATCCAAGCTTTTCTTATGCTGAACTTTTTGTAAAGTAAAATGTAACACAAAATTATGTGCGTGTTAAAAGAAAAACAAGAATTGAAACCAACCCCTGCTTCTAACCGTTACAGTAAAACCTCCATCCATCCCGATAGAAACAGTTACCAAAGACAGAGAAAAGCTTAATCCAGTCTCATCCCAAAGAAGAGGAAAACAGCCCCAGAAGTTTGGGTCAAAGACGCCCCTGATGGGACAAATCAGTCCCAGCAGCACTGAGTGATCTCTGCTCTTCATCACATGAACGTCCAAAGATGCTCAAATACTAACATCAAATGTTCATTAATGCGTGTCATCACTAAAGCTCGTCAGGTCACTTTTCCTGCTGCTCCTTGACTGATGTGTTCCATGTTTCAGGATCTTAGAAATATATATATATTTTTTCACTATTTTTATTAAATCTGAAAGAAAGAATAAAAAAAAATTGAGGTAACTTTACATTATGAATAAACTTCAAGTTAAATGGTTTCAAAAGATGTCTTTCTCATTAAATGATGATGAAGTGGGATTCCTGTCCTCTGAAAAGCTTTCAAATGAATCAAACCACAGCTGCAACTCGTAGTTCAAACAGATCATCCAAAGAGGTCAATAAGATTTATACCAAGTTATTTCTTTAACCCTTTAACACCAGACCTCCAGTTCTTTGATTCACTGTAACTTTTCAACCATTAACACAATCAACGTAATTCCAGTAGATTCTGACGAGCCGCTTTTCTGTGTCTTTCTGTGTCTGCTCCTGATTCACATCAATTTGAGAACATGTTAAAAACATCGTTCTCATCAGAAGTGCTGGCAGTACCTGACTCCTCCAGCAGAGGGCGTCCGAGGCTTCAAGCCAGCTGTTTTGAAGGATGTTTGTGCGCGCGGGTGTGCACGCGCCTGCGGCTCTGGTTGTTGTCAGACTCATTGACTGTATATAGGAGAACTGGACTGAGCATGCCCCCCTACTTCCGTGTTCCATATAGGAAGTACCACTGGGTTGCAAAAAGGCCAAAGTCCCATTGACTTACATTGAGAAACAGACAGTTATTTCTCAGTCATTTTAAATGTCAGAATAACCATTCTTCCTCTGGTGCTTTCTGCTTAACTTTTTTTTTCTAATCCTAATTTTTTTTAAAAGATTTTTTTCCATTATCACAAGTTATTTGAGTTATAAATTGACCAATCAGATGGCCAATAGCTCGTTTGTGGGTCTGACGTCGAAGTCTGGGGGGTTTGAGTGACAGATGACGGGTAGCCAATGGGAGCAGACTTCATCAGTGGCGGTCCGTGAAGGACTTTTAACACCTACTTTACAATTCAACAATGTTCGCAATCATTGTCCTCTATTGTTTTCCTCAATGGAATGCAGCAGTTTAAAACAAGAGGCGCATGCTGTCGCCATCTTTTTACTCTGTAGAAATAGATTTAGAGGCTCAACGCGGGTTAAACCGGTGTAAAAACACGCTCGCTTTGCAAACAGAAGAAGTTGAAAGTTAACGCGGACGTGCGTTCAGAAAGGCCAGCATTAACAGTCACTGGTTTCAATATCGAAATAGATGATTATAACCAAGAATGTTTGTGTTTCCGGAATATATGTGGCGACACATTATTTAGTTCGACAAAAAAGAAAATATGTAAGTCAATACAACATTTGCAGCGTTGCGGGAAAGCTACGGAGAGAGAAAGGGACGGGGCGGCGCGAGCGTGATTGTACGTGCACGCGCGCATGTGTGCGGGAGAGAGAGGATGAGAGATGAAAGAAAAAAGCGAGTGTCCGGGGAAAGTTGGAGTAAAGCAATGTGCTGTAAAACAAAAGTGAAAATAAATGGTGGATTCCAGCCTCCAGCCAGACAGTGCGAGTATCTGCCTGCAGAAACAAACACCCGCGGGTTTAACCGCGAGGACGTTCGTCCGAGGAGCTGCAGCAGCTCCTCTGCTCGCCCCGACCACGGTCAGGACGAGGAAGCAGGAAAGGTTAACAGCAGAATCAAATGTTTAAGGTTCTCCCTCAAAGATTGAACAATGACTCTCTCGAGGCCGCCGTTATTAAAGTGGAAGCTGTTTACATTCCAATGTCTCGTGGTAGAGGCGTGGAAAGAGGCGGAGACTCACAATAAACTCTCTTCAGATTGGTGGAAGGTACTTCCATGACTCACAGAGACTCGGACCAATCGCTGATGATGGTTTGCAAAATGGCGATAGCCATTTCAGGAAGTGACGGTGAAAGCGGCGGCCTACTTTCGCGAGGAGAGGAGGTAATGCATTTCCAATGGGAGACCTCGTTGCTTGTTCTGTCCAGTGTTTTCACAGTCTATGGTCAGACTGCAGTTTCTCATCAGGCTTTCTCTCAGTTTTGTTGCGGTTTGATCCGGGGAACAGAAACACCGCTAAAGGTAAGTGACGCTCTCACGGCACGCGCGCGTCAAAGACAAAGGTCTGGGTCTAAAGGAAACAAGTTTTCTTCTGTAAGGAAAAGTTTCCTGAAGCTCCATGAAAGCTCCTCTGTCGAGGAAATGATTTTCTGTTCCAGGAACTGATGTGTTCATGTCTGCAGATTTCTGTTTCATGATGAGCCTCTGGAAATCTGACGGAATCCTAATGAAGTCTCTCTTGAAGTTTATGCAGATTTGATAAAAGCTCGTTGCGTGTTTGTATGCACGCGTGAGTGTGACCTCTGCGTGGATTGAGGTCCTGCAGGACTCCACATCCCGCACAGGTGCGTCCTGTTTGCGGGATCTGAAGTGCTGCAGACTTTAAAGGGACCATACCATGATTTTCTTAAAAGTTGCAGAGTGACCTGTATCCATATATGATCAGGTAAACATGTGTCAAAGTAATTCTATCCGGCCCTCCAGATATCTTTATTTTATTGTTATTAATGACCTGATGTTATCTTGCGCTCATTTCTAACTTGTATAATTTTGACAAAATATATTTTTATGGAGAGTAAAATATTAAAAGTTATTGAAGTTGACTAAGTTGATTTATTCGGAATAATATTCCTGCCTGTTTATTATTCATATTTATGTTTAACAGTTTTAAGTTAAAAAAATTGGCATTCTGCAAGCTTTTTGGATTATTTTTGCATTTACTAAGATTTTTCAGGCTGTTTTGGAGTTTAGCTGATATACATGCTAGCTGTTTTAGCTAATTTAGGATTTTATTTAAAAGTTTTTTTAAGCTGTTTTGGAGTTAGGATGTTATTCACACACAAGCTGTTTGGGTAATGTAAGCTTTTGAATTTGAAGATGATTTTTTTTCAGCTACATGCTCGCTGTTTTGGCTAACCTAAGTTTTTCTCTTTCGTTTTTTGGAATAATTTGGCATTTAGATAAAATGTTACCTGCTTATCAGCTTCAGTGTTTCTAGCTATCATTTTCAGCATCTTCAGCTATCAGCACTAACATTTTCAGCTGCTAAATTCGGCTTACAGCATTTACATTAGCATTATCACAGGTAATACTATATATATAATTCATAATTATGTTTAAAATTTACGATTTTTAAGTTTTTAAATGTACTTTTTGAGTGATCAATAAAGGTTTATCATTTTGCTCTGTGACCTAAAGTGTGTTTTTAGATTTTGGTCCCTTGTTAGATTGACACCCTTGTAATATGACCTTTGGAACCCTAAGAGACAAATTATTTAAAAAATATGAGTTATTTTTAGTGAGTTTTTTCCTATCCGGAAGTAAAATCACTCGATTCCTGAAGCTCCACCTCCTGCTGTGTGCGGGTGCCGCCTATTTCATGACGTCATCTTAAGCCTGTCTTTCTTTGTCTCCCCATGAAAGTGATCAGTATCCAAACTTTTTCAAAGATGGATGCACATACTATATATCTGCCTTTAGTAGTCCTGGCCATCGCTACACTGGCTCACAACATAAATACATTTGGCATCTGCATGACTGTGCCTGACCAGGGGCCTGGGGTCTTAAAGGAGCCCCACCTCTAAAGTGATAAATACCAGTTTGAGCTGGAATTTATTGAAGACAGGACACAACTGGATTGACTACAATCCAGAAAGAGCCACATTGAAACTCTCCTTTAAGAGAAATACTATGATCATTTATTTGTATGCTGCAGCTTTTATGATGGACATCTTTTTTTTATAACTTTAACAGAAATGTACAGAAACAAATTTCAGTTTTAATAAAACAATATAGAAAACTTTATTACTTTTGTCTGAAGTTTGCATGACATAATTTCAAAATAAAAGACACCCTGTATCACATTTGATGATTTTAATGCATCAAATATAGGTAATGTCAGGTCAGTAATGAAGAGAAACAAAACATTTTGTTTAACCATTATTGGTGCACCTAACCTAAGTTTTCTTTTTTTAGTTTTTAGGCTAATTTGACATTTAGCTCATATTTTATCTATCGATCAGCTTCAGTGTTTTCATCTGTAACTTCAACATTTTCATCCATCAATTTCAGCATCTTCAGCTATCAGCACTAGCATCTTCAGCAGCCAAATTCAGCTTCCAGCATCCACACTAGCATTATCGCAGTAATGCTATATATCTAGTTCATAATTATGTTAAAAAGTTATGGTTTTAAAAAGTTAAAAGTGTAGTTTTAGAGTGTTTAATAAATGTTTTTCCTGTTCGGCCCGCGACCTAAAGTGTGTTTTGGATTTTTGCCCCTAACGTGAATGAATTTGACACCATCCCAATGAAATAATGCAGTATTCATCTAAAACATAAACACTTCAATTGCTTAATTCTCTGCCTTAGTACATCTAAACAATTACTTAAATTGATTTATTGAGTGAAAACCCCATCAAACGCATCACTTCCTGTCCTCTGGGTTTGTGACCTCTGCTTCCTGTTCTGGGCTGACACGAGCAGCATTCGCTCCAATCTCTCTCTACTGGAATTCGTCAGTCGGACATGCCGTCTGTTTAGAATCAACTCCAGAGAAACTGACTGGTTGTCTTATTTTGTAGACTGCTAATTTTATTCTTATTTCCAGTGGGTCCAGGGGGGTTCTGGCTGCAGGGGTTGTTTTTGGTTCTGATGCAGACGGATCTCTCATGGTTGCCTTTCCTTTAAGAATCTATGTGCAGAACTTTTCTTTCCTATATGTATCTGGAATTTGGGAGGGATGGGATATTTTTTGGAGTGGGTTTTTTTTTGAGAAGGTGGTAATGATTTATTTTTTTACCATCTAGATCAGGGGTGTCAAACTCAATCGAACAGGGGGCTAAAATCCAAAACACACCTTAGGTCACAGGCTGAACAGGAAAAACATTTATTGAACACACTAAAAGTAAATTTTTAGAACTTAAAAACTGTAATTTTTTGGCATAATTATGAATAATAAAAATGCAGGAATATTATTCCAGAATAAATCAACTTAAAACTTAAATACATTTCAATATTTTACTCTCCATAAAAATAAATGTTGTCAAAATGATAGATGAAAAAACTGCAAGATAACATCAGGACATTAATAACAATAAAATAAACTTATCTAGAGGGCCGTGTCCGGCCCCAGGGCCTTGACTTTGACACGTGTCATCAAAGCATTTAGGTTAAAGTACTTTATGGACACAGAGCTCTTGTTTTATGAGCATTTCTGGTTTTCTTTATTTAATTGAGCAAACTTTCATGCTGAAGACGTTGCAAACATTGAAATTCACGTAAAGACTCTGACTTCATAGTGAGTTTCTTTTTTTTTTGGTAATCTACTTTTTATTTCAGCCTTGTTTTACAGTTTTCACAAATGAAACGATATCACAACTTCCTGTAAAGATAAAATAAAATAAAATAAAATAAAATCAATCAATCAATCAATCAATCATAATTTTAAAGAAAAACCTAAAGTGAGAGACAATACTCAGAGAACAGAAACAACAAAACTGTAGCTTTAGGACTTCATGGTTCAAGTCCTTTTTAATTATATAATAATAATGAGTCCAATAGATCCAATTCTATTGTCCATCATACATTCAAAAACACTCAACATATTTAGACATTGCACATTTCAATTCATATAAAATCAGATCTGGATTTTTGAATATATTAAAGCCATTTTTTCCACATGGATTTAAATATGTCACTCCAACCACAATGAATATGTCAGTTTCTCCAGGTTATAGATACTCAGCATCACATCAACCCATGCTTCCACTGTTGGTGTTGCCCCCCCCCCACAGCGCCATCTTCTGGTGACTGCCTTTTTGTAGGCCAATAACATCATCCTCAGGACTTTGTATAATCTTCAACTCTATTTGAGTCTATTGACTTTCCTAAATGCATCACTTCAAAAGAGAGAGGAAGTTTAATTTGAAAGACTGTCTCCATGATTTTTTTAACCGCAGACCAAAATGGAATTATCAGTGATCATGCCCAGCATACATGGAAATGATCAGCTTTAGGCGCACCACACCCTCTCCAACAGTTTTTAACACCATCTGTGTTTGTAGTTTTCCACTGATGTTCATTTATCTCTCCCCACTCATCTACAGAAATTCTGTATCTTTTACCTCAACCGAGAGATTTTGAAATAAATATAACAGCCTGGGAAGTATGTTCATTTTTATCACCTCAATTCGTGAAGTTAGGAATGGTATTAAACTCCATTTCCCCAAGACTGTTTTTATCTTTGAATTCTTTTGTTAGGTTAATACCTAAATACTTTCTTGATTCTTGGTTTGGTTCATAATTAAAAGTAATGACGTGAGTCTCCTGCACATTTATTTTGTGTCCTGAGATTTTACCAAATTCTGTGAAGGTTTTCATGAGTATGAGTTTTCATCAGAGTTTTCTGATGTATACCCATCTGCACCAGGGCTTTTATTATATTTAAGTTTAGAAATTGCTGATTTTATTTCCTCTTTTGTTATTTCAGATATCAATATATTATTCTGTGCTTCTGTTATTTGGGGTAATTTGAGCTTTTACTTTTGTTTACACTCTCTCTAACTAGTTTTTATCTCTCCATTGTGGCTCCTTGGTCAAACATAAAATAATTCATGAAGACTGCTGATCCAGCCATGTCGACGGTCTGAGTCAGCAGCTCCTTAACCAAAACTACCTAAAGAAAACAAATAAACAAAGCCCACAAACTAAGACTACCAACCCCAAATTAAAATAACAAAACCCAGCAGTGTAAGACTGCTGAGGACAATGAGGAAAAAAAGAAAAGAAAAATAAAATAGTAGTTTTTTAAAGTAAAGATTACTTCAACTCCTTTATACATGTCCTACAGTATGAGATCAAAGTCAAGAACATGTTAAAAACATGATTTTCTTCAGAGTGAGTGTTTAAGAACTTTGGTTCATCCTAGAGATAAAGTGTTTCGATTTAAAGGGTGGATCAGAAGGTTTGAATGTAATGCTGATGCTCTGAGCTGTTTTGCAACCAGCTCCTCTGTCTTCTCTTAGAAAGGGGGTGGGAGTGTCCCTGTTGAGTGGGCAGGGCCTTCATGGCTGCTGTGGGTTATCTGGGTGAACCCCTCTGAGAATGTGACATATGCCACATGTTTCCACCACAGCTCCCCGTCATGGCTGCTGTTCTCACCGTGCTCCTCTGCTGCTGCCTTCACGCCATCACCGCTGCAGAACCCAACTCCAAGAAAGGTAAGAACTTCCAGCTTCAGCCCAAGTTCTCCTCCGTTTTGGGGAGGATAGAAAGTCCTTCTGCCCACTTCATGCTCAGGTTTGAATGAAAACTTTTCTGTTAGGAGACCGCAGCTCTGTGTTGTAGTGAGCATAAATAACTGCTCTCTTAGTGAGTGGTTTTGGCATTCAGATGAGCACAAACTGTGTTGCACAACACTGCAGTCCTCAGCCGAGGCCGGCAGGCTCATTTCCAGGGAAGTAGCTTACCAGGAATTCTGCAGAGCGGAGAACGCACTGCAGCCCAACAACGGGAAGCCGTGCAGAATGCCCATTTCTCTGCAGAGGCTGTGTTTTCACACACGGGTCATGTTCTGCTCACAGGTGGACAGTAGTCTGCTGGGCAGCTGCTCATGGACACCCTGGAGTTTGTTGTTGTGTAAGAAGGTTGGAGGCATCTGAGGACACGCTCTCCTGCTGGCGGCTTTCTTACTGGGCTCTGGGTCTGCAGGATTGTGCCTTTGCTGTTCAACAAGGGATGTGGCCATACAGTTGCCAGGAGAAACGTGATACTGAGAGACATCAATTTGTTCGGCAGAAATGAGCAGTGGAGGTCGTTTAAAGCGAATGACCTGCAGATTCTTGGAATCTCTACCGTCTTCTCAGATGTGTTTGAGAAACTCGGTCACTTACACGAGT
This sequence comes from Oryzias javanicus, assembly GCA_003999625.1. Taxonomy (NCBI): domain Eukaryota; kingdom Metazoa; phylum Chordata; class Actinopteri; order Beloniformes; family Adrianichthyidae; genus Oryzias; species Oryzias javanicus. The sequence goes on from ML136663.1 coordinate 119,505, forward strand.
CGACTGCTGTCACGGTGGTTTATGGCCGCATGCCCGGGGGGGGGATCATTTAAAACCAGGGTGGGGGGTTATAAGGTTTCATCACATTCTGAAAGCTCTCTGTCCTTTTTATCAGTCACAGCTCCTCGATCGGGGCAGGTGTCCCACAGCTGCTGGGACTGATTAGAGACAAAACAAAAACCTGATACAGCAGGATCACAACTCACTTAACACACACGTGAATTCTATGGAAGCGTTTGTGACTCATAATTCAAAATGGAAAAAAAATACTGGAAGCGATTCATTTTCAAGATGTACCTGCATTACAAAAGCAATTCTCCGAACAGCTTTTTCTATTTCTTCTTCAACACCGCTCATTCTGTGACATAATTAAACTGATAAAGAAAATGCCATTTCATATTTCATTTTCAAAAATGAGCAGACCATTTAAGTCATTTCAGAAGTCCCACATCATGACCTGCAGCTCCAGTAATGATAATCCTGTTCTCCAGCCCCACCCCTCTGACTGGATTTTCACATTTCGGCTGTGGGTGAAGTCAGCCGAAGTGGGCCCCAGGTGGGTTTGTACGCGGGTTCTAAACCCACCTGGAGCCCACTACTTCAGCCCAAAGGTAAACCATATGGGGCCCACATTGAAATGCTGACTGGGACGTAGCTGAAATATTAGCTAAATGGTAAATGGTGTATACGTATAGCGCTTTCTACCCTCCTTCAAGGGCCCAAAGCGCTTCACAGTCACAGACCCATTCACACATTCATACACTGGTGGTGGCTCCGCTGCCGAACACTGGCACCAACATCCTACCAGAGGCAAGTTAGGGTTCAGTGTCTTGCCCAAGGACACTTTGACACGTGGGCGGGCAAGGAATCGAACCCACTATCTTCCGATCATGAAACGACTACCCTACCACTGCACCATGGCCTCCCTAAACTCCAAACCAGCCGAAAAACTAAAGAAAAGTCTAAATTAGCCAAAACAGCTAGCGTGTAAATATTAAGCTAGCACCAAATCAGCCTCAAAAAACTTAGCCAAAACCTCCAGAATTTAGCTGAATAGCATAATATCCTAAAAAATCTTAGTAAATGCCAAAATAGTCAAAAATGTAGCAAAATGCATTATAACTGTAACTTTGTAACATAATTATGAATAATAAAAAGGCAGGATTATTATTCCAGGATAAATCAAATCAAACCTTAAATAACTTTCAATATTTTTCTCTTCATAAAAATATAATTTGACAAACTTATACAAGTTAGAAATAAGCGCAGGATAACATAACATAGCCATTAATAATAATAAAATGAAATGATTTGGAGGGCCGGATAGAGTTACCCAGGGGGACAGGACCCGGTCCCCGAGCCTTGACTTTGACACGTGTCCTTTAACAGTCATGACTGTTATCATGACTGAAGCTGCAGATCATGTAGGGGGCAGCACAAACAGATGGTTTTCGACCGTTATTTTTAGAATTAAACAAGTTTATATTCCTTTGTCAAGGAGCATAGTCAGGGTTTGGTTTCCCTTTAAAACCCCTCTCTTTAAACCGTTCTAACCAGAGCTGTCAGACTCCATGTTCCAACAGTATACTCTGCAGGGCTGTCACGATTAGTCAACTAATCAATGACTAATCGACTATTAAAATAGTCTACGACTAATTAAGAGTAGTCGTTACTTTCTATCATATGGAGTCAGTGTAGTACAGTTGAAAGTTATAATGGCATTATGCTAGCTTTTTGGACTATTTTGACATTTATTAAAGGTTTTTTTAGGCTATTTTGGAGCTTAGCTAATATTTCAGCTGCGTGCTAGCTGTTTTGACTTACTTGGCCTTTTTTTCAGTTTTTTAGGCTTAGTTGGCTTTCAGCTTCTGCGTGTTCAGCTATTAGCTTCAGGGATTACCGCTATCTACTTCAGCGTTTTTAGGTATTCATTTTAGCATTTTCAGCTATCAGCATTAGCATTTCTTGCGGCCAAATTCAGCTTACAACATTCCCACTAGCATTATCTAGTTTTAGTTAGTTTAAAGCTAATGATGGTTAAGATGGGCTGCCACAAATAGTGACTATGTCCACCATAAACTAATTAAGGAAAGAAGCTGCATGATTCATTAAAAATAAACTATCATCTTTATTTTTAGTTAGCATAAAGCTTTAACACTTCAAATTTAACGACCATGATGGTTAAGATGTGTGCTTTACATCCAGTTTTGGATGACCCGATTAGTCGACTAATCGGAAAAAATAATCGCAGATTATTCGACTATTAAAATAATAGTTTGTGGCAGCACTATTACTCTGACTGTGTTTCGCTGGACATTGCTTTGATGAAGTTTGATGGCTAACAGGCAGCTTTGTGTTTGTTTTCTCTTCACATTGTGCCCATAAAGCTTGTTAGGTTAGTTAAGGGTTTTGTGCCGTAACCTCTAATGAGGAGACTCTGGCCGCCGTGCCGCTGAAGGAAATGGCTTTTCTAAATGCAGCGCATGAGGCATTTCCCCCAGAGAGAGTGCCGCTCCATGTATGAACAAGGCTTTCTGAACAGCCTCTTGTCCTTTGCATTCACTGCAAAGACATTAATGTCAGCTTCCCACCAGCGCTCTCTCCCAATGGTAATGGACGCAATAAAAGAGAAAGCACACATTAATTATCATCAATGGTTTGTGTAAACGACAGGAGACAATGAGTTGTGTTCTGGCCAATAATTAATGGGATCTGCTGGAAGTCCTCTGCAAGGAAATTAGCCCCGGCTGGTTTCCTGGTCTCCTTCCAATCTCGGCTGAAAGGAAACGCCTCGGGTCTTATCGGAACAAATCCAATGAGGAGGTTTCGGCCTGAAATGTAATGTTGGGAACATAGACGGAGAACTGAGGTAAACAACTTTAATCCGGTTTCCAGCCTGATGAGATCAGGCTGAGCTGATGTTCAGTGCAGTTGTTGGCTCACAGTGGACTCTGCTTCTGGTGTGTTTACCGAGCTCACATGAGACAGCTGCAGAGCAAACAGCGCAGCACTTACGCTGACGTCCACAACGGCTGCTCGTCTGCGCATCCGCATGCTGTTTAACAACATCCAGCTGTCCTTTCACATGTGAACATTAGTTGATCTCCTTATAGTCCAACCTTCTGCTCTGTAGGTTCACACAGAAAGTTTAATCTCATACATGAAAAACAAAAATCCAGATTGTTTTTACCTAATCGATAGAATCCACCCCAGAAAAACAGCAAGAAATTGAAGTGAAAAGAACCATTTGCACTATGTTGAATTTCCATAACTGTTATTTTATGGTTGCCTTCATTTTGTTTGGCATATTTTAGACCACAAAATAAGCACATTCCTATCCAGGTGACTGAAAAACAAACCAGCTCAGTGGCCTCGTGGAAGAGTGTCCACCATGTGACTGGATGCTCGTGGGTTCAAGTCCTGGCCGAATCATACCAAAGACTCAAAAAATGGGTCTCAGTTCATCCCTGTTTGATACTTAGCATTAAGGGGGTGGATTGGGAGTTAAATCAACACGTGGTTCATGAGTGCGGCTGTGTCTGCAGCTCACCGCTCCCCCAGGAGATGGGTCAAATGCAGAGAACAAATTTCACACACCTACCTGTGCGACAACTAATGGTACTTTAATGAGGATTATTGCTGAAACCAGTTATAAGTCTGAAAATCTGATTCTGTTGGATCTTTCAGGTTTTATATTTTATTTCTATCTTTATTTTTTATTAATTTAATTATAACTATAAAAGTTACATTATCTACGATAATGCTAGTGTGAATGCTGTTTGCTGAATGTGGTTGCTTACTGAAGATGTAAAAGAAATTTATTGTAATTGCCAAAGGGAATCGCTGAAAATGCTTAAGCTATTCGCATAATACTAACGTTACTAAACGGCTTGAAGATTCCCTGAAAAACTATGAGAAATAGACGACTGATGTATTTTTCTTAAAATTCATGAAAATTTGTTGTAAATTTGCTGAATAGCTCCTGAAAACATGCATATTTAATTAAAAAAAAAAAAAAGCTTGCGTTTTGCTAAAATATAAAGTTAACTCAAAATTAGCCCCCGAGAAACTCTAGTAGAGCTTAAATTAGCCTTGTTGGCTTGCACTTTGCTAAAATATCAACCCAACCCTGAATTATACGCCAAATTACCCAAAACGTTAGAATATTGCTAAAATATTAGCTTGACTTTCTGAATGATTGTTTAAGTTTCAAAACTGCACAAAGTTTTTGAAGGATTTGAAGAATTGACTATTCATTGTCAAAAGGACTGAAAAATTGTATAAATTGTGTAAAATCTTATAAACCGTAAAATATATCAATACAGAAAGTACAAGCTGTAATGTCCCAAACGTGCTAAACATTTTCATACCAAGATTGCTGAAATGTGTGATTGAAAAGTAAAAAGAGTGATTGAGTGTTTACATGCCTAAAATCATACAGAAAGGAGCATGTCAAGCTAATATTTTAGCAACATTCTAACTTTTTGGGCTAATTTGGCATATACTTAGATTTTTTTGGGCCAGTTTGAAGTCAAGCAAACATTTTTAAGCAACATACAAATCTTTTTTGGGGTTTATTTGAACTCTACTGGATTTTTTGGATAATTTTGAGCTAAGCTGTTATTTTAGCAACATGCTAGCTTTTTTGATTAAATATACTTTTTTAAGGAGATTTTCAGAAAAATTTCCAACAATTTTTCCTGAACTTTGAAAAAAAAAAAACACCATTTAAAATGGTGAATTTAGCCCTTTAACACCCAAGGCGTTGTTGGTGACACTAAAACACAAAATCTTTAACATATCGTAACTTTTGCACCGCTAATAATTCCTGCAGATTCTGGAGGGTAAAAGCAGCTTGTGCTGCTGGAATTACATTGATCGTGTTGACAATTAAAAATTACAGTAAATCCACGAACATAAACACTGAAGCTCCTGTGTTAAAGGGTTAAAAAATAAATACTAATAATTATAAGTATTTAAAAATAGCATAGACTTTAGATTTTAGTGAGAAATGTTACTTTTACCTGATTGAATTTTTAAAATGATTAAAGAATTTCTAAGATGGAAGTGCTGTACAGAAGTTGCTTTTACTTATAATTCAAAGTAATTATCAATTCAATTCATATTCAATTGACTATTTGACTTGAAAAAAAAACACTTTGAAGTTTAGAAGTATACATTTTGTATGAAACAGTCCAATTCAACCTTTGAAAATAGAATTTTTAAAGTTAATTACAAATTTAATTGCTGTTTTTCTGTATCCAAATTCAAACGAAAATGTATTTGACATTTTACAATTCAGTATGTATTTTGAAAAGGCATTTTTGCAAATAACATTTCAATGTTAAATTTGTTCATGCACTTTTAAAACACAAATGAAATCAGTTAATAGAGAGTTTTGTTTTTTCCCGCTTTCAAAGGCTGAATATTGTCACCATCTAAGAATGCAGCTTACTGCTGGTGTCGGGTGGAACTTCTCCTAATCCTGACAAAGTCCAGTTCCCAGGAGGGGTTGGTGATCTGGTAAACAGGTTATTTTTAACCCATCACTCTTTCTCCGAAAGAGGGAGAGGTATGCATCATTATTCACGGCAGCTGTCATGTTCTCACCCTGGTCGGCGCTAAGCCAGCCTGGACTCGTGTTAATCCTGAAGAGGTGCTGCTGATGCCCTGCAGGATGCAGTCAATGAGTTTAAAAACCTGCTCTTTATTTTACTTTACTGTCCAGCAGTTGAGCCAGCAGAAACAAACATTAAAAGTTCTGTTCTTAGGACAAACTAGACAAAAGAGAGAAAAAATCTGGATTGAAGAGAAGAAAAGAGAAAAAGAGAGAAGGAAGTAGAGGTACAGAGAAACAAAAACACCAGATTTAAAGAGATAAAAACCTCCAGATAAACAACAAAGCTTAACGTTAATGTCCAAAATGTTTAGAGAACATTACACAACATAGTTAACATCTACACAAACAAGCTCTAGTCTGCATAAACCACCACCGGACAGAACCACGTCAGACAGCCAGGGATCCCTGGACCTCCCAAGAACGTCCAGAGAACCTCCTGTTTATTTATTTATACACCTGAAAAAATCCCTCTTCAGTCTGAGCCAGAATTAAAACTAGACCCACTCTGTGGCCCAGTGGTGCAGTGTCTGCCTGATTTAAATTCCTGCCTGAAATATTAGCTAAATACCAAATTACCCTAAAAAACAGAAAAAAAGATTAGCCAAAAGAGCTAGCATGTAGGTGAAAAAGTAGATGAACTTCAAAATAGCTTAAAAAACTGAAAAAAAGCCTAAATTAACTAAAGCAGCTAGTGTGTAAATATTATCCAAACTCCAAAACAGCCTAAAAAACTTCTTACTGTGAAAACCTAATTTTTGAAGTTTTAAGTGCATTATAATGTTCATTCCTCATTATAAAGAATCCCAAAGTGGTATTTTGATCCGTTCATGCATTTAAGATTAATCCTCTAAGAACTTGCGCTGTCTGCAGCAGCCCCTCCCATACCCACAAAAACGAGCGGTTGGAAACGTGCTGATGTCAGCTCGATGTGAACCACCCCCTCCAGTCTGCTCTGACAGCTCCACCCCCAGTCTTACACAACACTCAATTTCTCGACTGAGCTATTGGTGATCTGCAAAAAAGACGTTATGACTAAAGTGTCAATTCTAAATGTTCTCTCTAACATCTGTGCCATCACCACAGTGAATCAGCTTACACTGATTCACACAGGTGGTTATGCAGAGTGTTACACTGGATGCTCTTCCTGATACAATCCTGTATTTTAAGGTACAGAGAGATCAAGTTATGAAGCAGAATGAAGGGTCTTATCTAAAGATCCTCACAGGATTTTAGCACATTTCCCTGGAAACTGAACCTAAGTCCTATCCAGCCACTTCTCGCTGTAATGCTAACTTTAATGAAAAACAAAACAACAAAAAAAACACATCAAAATTCATTATATCTGAAAAAATTGTACTTCACAAACAGCAGGTCAAAGACATTTTTTGAATGTACTTGCTCAAATTATGCTTTCATAATAATATTGCATAAAGAAAGAAGTTGAAATAGTATTGTGTCAATGTTTGTTTGAAACCAAAAGCACTGCTTTTGTGGTATGTCATACTAACAGCAATACGATTGGATACTTCAGAAAAAAATACCATCAATATTTCTACGAACTTCACAACTATTCATAAAAGTGTGTGTGCTTTTGGCTTTTTAAATTTTTGTTTCATTGTGAGACAGGAGCTGAGTAACTTGTTAGTTCATTCTGTGAAATATATTTTGTCAAATTTATATTTATGATATTAATTAGTGGTACTCTATTCTATTCTAGAAAAGTAATGATAAATATTCTAATTCTTGTATTTGTTATCAAATGTAAGAAAACAGTATTCTAAAAACAAGAAAACTTTGGAGTAATTCTCAATCAATATCAGGTAAAAACACAAAGTTCAAGGTTCAAGGATGTCATTTTACGACAACATCCTAGTTTTATCAAAAATATCTTGAACTTAATCTCTTTTTTACTTTGTTATTGTCCAACAGTCCTTCTGCTTATGAAGTAAAAATACAATAAAATACCAAAAAGGCCATAAATGTAACCTTAAAATGAGCTGGATTCCAGAAAGTCTGTAAGGGCTGATAGGTTTCACAGGAATTGGCTTCCATGGGGGTCAAAGTTCAGCCTGTCAGCTGCAGAGCCAAACGCATTCAGCAGCCTGATCTTCACCACGACCAGGAGCGGCTGCACTCATCCTGAAACCAATTCTTAGTTTTACTTAGATCAGAGATATCAATGCCAAATTAGCCTAAAAAACTGTACATGCCAAATTAGCCTAAAAAACTGAAAATAAAACTTAAGTTAGCCAAAACAGGTAGTATGTAGCTTAGAAAATAGCCAAACTTCAAAATATAAAAAACAGCTAGCATGTAAATATTAGCCGTATTCCAAAATACCCTAAAAAACTTAAAAGGAAAAGCCTAAATTAGGCTAAACACCTAGCCTGTAGCTGAAATGCCAACATAGTATGAATGCCAATTTTTTTAACTTTAAAACTGTAACTTTATAACATAATTATGAAAAATAAAAATAATAAATATTATTGATAATATTTATTTTCCCAGGATAAATCAACTTAAACCTTAAATAACTTTCAATATTTTACCCTCCATAAAAATATATTTTGTCAAAATTATACATAAATAAATTAAATAAATTATCGGGTCATTAATAACAATAAAATAAAATGATCTGGAGGGCCGGATAGAATTACCCGAAGAGCCGGATCCGGCCCCCGGGCCTTGACTTGACATGATTTACTTGCAAGATCGCTCCTGTTAATGCTGGACCATGACCAAGTCTTTCCCGCTCACCAGGGACACAATGACCATACCGGTGTAGGGACCACATGTGCTCAGCCTGTGAGATCGACTCGGGGGTTCGCGACTTGACAACGTGCAAGATTGCGATTGTTCCGGACCATTTGACCACTATTACGTGACATGGGAAATGACATAAATGCGCCATAACGATGCAGAGTTTTCCGAGTAGAACCGAGGAGGTCCGAACAAGTACGCAAATAATCACTAAAGGGGTGCAATATTTGCGATCAACCGCAGAAACCTTGACAACGAAATAATCCGATCGAGTAGAATCATTATCATTGGTCGCACATTGAAGAAAAAAAAAAAAAGAAAGTGGGGTTTCGCACATAATTTTTTTCAAAACACATCCTGCCAGTGTTGAACTTCTTTTTGGTCGCATGGGCCGGAGGAAGTCCAGCTAGAACAGCGATCACTTTCTTAGTGACATAAACACTGAGGAGAATTGTAGAGCTAAATTGGGGCCAATATTATTTGAAACTGAAATAAAATATTTTGAAAAAAATATTAATGTTTGGCTGAAAAAAATAGGTTTCAAAACTCAAAATTTTAATTTAAAAACTTTTCTTTTCAGTTTCAAATCTTTTTTTCAGTTTCAAATCTTTTTTTTTTCGTTTTCAAATCTCAAAGTTTTAGTTTCAAAACTTTTGGCCCCATTGTGGCGCGGTGGGGCGGGGCTAACACGAAGGCCCAATCAAAATCGATGAAAGTGGTGACTTCAGGCTCGGTTCGTTCACTGACTCATTAAACTGTAATGATTACGGACAGATAATGGCTGTTTTGTCTGTACTATCATAGTCTAAAATTGTCCTAAGACAGGTGTAAAAAGTAGAGTTTTATCACGTACAAATTGTGCGGCCAAAACTGTTCTATCCCATTCAAAGCTCCATCTCATTGTGTTAAATACAGGCGTTTAAAACGTCCTTATGTTTGCTGAAATGGCGATGTGGTGTGTTGTCTTTTCTAAGCCTACAGAACACTGTTAAATACATGGCGCTGGTAGCGCAGCAGCACTGTGTAGAATAAACATGTTGCATATGGCGCTGTCAATGAAAAATAATAAACAACAGCCCGAGCAGATCTAAGCACTTTTTTTTCTCTCTTTTTTAAAATAAACTTTATTATAAACATCAGTTTCAGTACAGAAAAACTGGAAAATAGCTAAGTCCTTTGTCTAAGTGGCGTTACCGTGGTGTGATGTCATCACTAGTCGCAGACCCCTGAGCCGATCTTGCAGGCCGAGCACATGTGGTCCTTACACCGGCAGCATCACAGGCCGGGGTGTGTTTTTAGTCTGCACACCTGCGATTTTAAAGCCCCTTCCTTTGTGAGAACACAGGAAAACAAATAATCGTTTTCCACACCCAAAGGCTGTCAAAAAATCCAGTAATGCCTAGATACTGATTTCAAAACTGTTTTTGGAGACTTTAATGTTACTTTTGTTACGCACTGTAAAAAGCAAATGTTTGTCTACTTTCTACTCAAGACACAAGTTTTAGACAACTTTTCACTCATTGTTTTTCTTTGCAATTTTTTCCTTTTATCAAATGAAACATTTTTTTCTTGAAATGTTAAGTTATTGTGTCATTTTCACACGTTTTGATTATCGTCTTCCCATTTTAAAACTTAAAGAATGACACACAAAGTTCATGTCCTCTTCATGAGTTTCCAGCTGGACTCACTTTCTCCTCCATGATGTGTTTTGGTCCAGAGCCAGTCCAACATGTTTTTGTAGTTTCTAGCATGAAACCACATAATGGTACCTAAAAAAGCATGTGGTTTGTAGGTTAAGGCTGATTTTTTTTTTTTTTTTGGTTTGTTTTTTTGTGGCATGGGCCGTCCGTCTCAGAAACATGTGTCTCTGGGTTCATTCAAATATTGACAAACATTCATAAACAGCGGAGACTGTGTGGAGTTGCAGCCTCAAAGTCAATCCAGGACAACTTCTCCAGCATTTCACAGGCCGAGCAGACAACTCCAGACTACAGAAATCACAGAATTTGCACATTATGTTGTGTTTAGCATCCCCTGGATTCCGTCATTTTTAGAAGTAGATTTGATACCTTATCCAAACTATTTGTTCTTGATTATTTTTTATACCACTTACTGTTTTACTCTCTCTCGTCACTTTTTAGATGATTACAAATCTGTTTTTTTGCTTGTAACTGTGATGAGGTTGAGATAAGTCTTTAAGCCTGTTCAAAAAATATCAAAGGCTGCATCCAATCAAACAAGGTGATGACAGACCCTTTTCACATGACATCACACATCACATTATTTGTTTTTCTTTCTTAGATCGTTCACAAATCAGAGTACAGTAATCCTGTCTGCAGTCAGAACGCAGCAGAACAGCTGTTTCTCCGAATTCCTCTGGATGATATTAAACGAGTCGTGGATTATTTCTCTCTGAATTTGTGCTGATCGCAATTCAAATATATGAAAATAACATCAGCCACAATTGAACCTGTTAAAATAATATCAGCTCAAATAAAAAGTTAATATTTTGAATAAAACCTCAAATATTGGAGGATTATTCAAATTTGTATTTAGATTTGTGAACGATCTAAGACAGGAAATGAAAATTCAGTTCAGCAGGACCTTCATCAAATAAATATTGTACATTTTTCTGTAGAAATCAGTAAGGTTACCTTTTATTCTGTATGTCAAATTGTGTTAAACAGCGTTCAGTTCTTTGGTTTCCTGGTCTAAATCATTAACTGTATCACGTTCACGGCCCTGTCACCATTTTGTCTGACGTCACTGTGAAAAGGATCTATTGGATCATCCAGAAGATCCACAAGTGAAAGTCCTAAGTTTCTTTTTAGACCCGGATCCAGCCTGTAATCTGGGTCTGCCAGCCTCATCCCAGATCAAATCCTAGTGATACATGATTGGATTGTTCCATTCCCAGGCCTGTTTTTACAACACCACTGTTGTATCTTTTTATAGACCCATCCATGAGTGCACTATTGTGCATCAACCCAAGAGTGCATCTGCATTGTGTCAGTTTACACAACTGTCATTTCTTTGACCTCACAGGACAGATGAGTTGATAGTCACAACGGGACAATCTTTCTCTCCCTGCACAGTTTGCAGCAGGAACTCTGGTCACACAGATGGTCGGGTTGTTCAGGCTGAAGTCTGAAAGCTCCAGAAAATGTCCTGAATTACATTTGGTTTCAAGTTCTGCAAGCAGCAAACCTTTTTTTTCTGTGCATTTCTGAGTAAAACAAGAAGAAAACAATCATTCCTGGAGAACAGATTCAGACACTGAACTCTCCAGCTGCAGCTTTCCCTGGAACCACAGGAAAAAGACTTCCAGAAAAAGCTGATGGTTCCCTGTGTTTTGTTGTCTCTCAGCTCTGCAGTCACTGCTGCAGTCCTCCTCTGATTGACAAAGCAGCAAGAGCTCCCCTCGTCTAGGACAGAAGTCTTCATGCAGGCATGACGTTGATGTGCCCTTCCTTGTGATGATGCTCAGCATCCTCCCGTCTCTCTGTCCCTGCAGTGAAGCCGCAGAAGCCTCCACACCTCACCGGCTGTGTCTCCACCAACATGGAGACTTCCGCTGCTCCTGGAGTGTCGGCGCTTCCAGAACCTTTCAAGCCCAGAATCTGCGCCTTTTCTATCTCAGCCAAAAGTGAGGAGAAACACGTGTACTGATGATGTTGAGCTAAACTGTTAGCTATATACCAAAATTAGCCAAAAAAAAAGAAAAAAAAAACTTAGGCTAGCCAAAACAGCTAGCATGTAGCTGAAATATTAGCTAAACTCCAAAACAGCCTAAAAAATCTTAGCAAATGTCCAAATAGTCCAAAAAGTTAGCAGAATTCCAATTTTTAAAACTTTAAAACTGTAACTTTTCAACATAATTATGAATAATGAAAAGACAGAAATATTATTCTAGAATAAATCAATTCAACCTTAAATAACTTTCTATATTTTACTCTTCATAATAATATAATTTGTCAAAATTATACTAGTTAGAAATGAGCGCAACATAACATCGGGTCATTAATAACAATGAAATAAAATAATCTGGAGGGCCGGATAGAATCGGGTCGGATCCGGCCCTCGGGTTTGACTTTAATACACGATTTAGATGAAGATCTGCAGCAGAATTAGAGGATTCAAATGGTTAAATGGATTTTAAAAGAGGAAGCATAACATTCATTTTTTTAAAACGCTTTTTTTTTTAAAAGAAAATCTCTGCTCAGGCGTGCCGGGTCCTTTCATTGAGTAATCACCCTTCTACCCCCGTGTTAAATCATGTATGAACTCCCGTTAGCTGAGGTTCTTGGAAAGCTGAGTTCAGTTCTGTTCTGTCACTCAGATCCGATTACTGTCAGACCTGTTAGGTCAGGAAATCCCTCAGACAGACTCACTTTGTACAAAGTGCAACAAATGATTGACATTTGAAACTTTTCTATAAATTATATAGGAAACACAATGCATACCTGATGCATGGTTGTGATCATATTCAAATCTACACACAAACTTATTTACACAAACTGTTAGACTCTTCGGTCTGTGTTTATAAACGGGACCGTTAGCACCCGTTGTACATGGGCTGGTCCGTGGGAGCTGAGGACAACCGCGCGGGTCCTGATTGTCCCGCAGACGGAAGAAAGGGCTCAGTGAGGGCTCCATCCATGACCCCGGAGTGGCGAGGTCTGGGTTGGCGTCCGCTTTGAAGCACTCAGAGGCCGAGACTTATTATACAGCCGGTAGAACCGCAACGCCGCAATTACGCTACCCTGTCCTCTGGCTCTCTGTAGAAGAGTGTAGGCTGTCAAGCTACCTCGCTCCACAGTGATGAGGAGACGTTGAGCAGTGTGTATTCTGAAAACCATCACTCTGGACATGAGATCGATGAGGCAGGAAGGTACAAGGCAGCTGCACGAATCCAGTGCTTCCCATTCCAAAAAAGTCCAGGATGGAGCATTGGATGTCATTAAGTAAGTTATTAGGAGGACAGAGGACCAGGACCTTGTGCCAGAGCATCGAGGCGATCGGGTTTTTGGTAACCAGAACACGTCCTCTGAAAGATAGCTGGGGTAGCAACCATTTCCATGAAGACAACCTGGCATGGACTTTATCCAACAACCCATCCCAATTTTGGGCCTGAAACTCTGCAGAACCAAAATATACAGTAAGGCCAACATTTTTAGACCTCTAGTTTCCCAGTTTGTATAGCCTGGTGAAGTAGGAGGTCTGTTCCTTTCCCATTCCACGACCAAACAGGCTTCACTTTTGTTCCAATTGGTTTGGATAATGAGGCTTTAGCAAAACAGCTTAACCTCTCAACCAAGTTATTAACATCATCTTGATGAGACATAAAAACAGTTACATCATCAGCATAAGCACTAACTGTTAAAGGCTTGGAAATAAAAACCCTAGGCATAAATATCCCAGTCATGCGAGTTTGCAATCTACTCAATAAGGGCTCAATGGCCACCGACGCCAGTCTGCTTTGACCAGCCCCTACCTTCAGTAAACATTCAACACTGTTGTACATTATTTCACCCATGAAGTGAAGCCAAATGCATCCAAAACAGGAAACAAATAGTTGTGATCAACTCCTGATCCAAGGACACCACACCAAAGTGCACATCACAGAAATCTCAAAGAAGATAAAGGTTATCCAAAATAGCCAGGAACTGGTCTAGAAACTGGTCAAGTCTCTGTGATTATTCACAGAGACTTGGTCTCTGTGAATAATCAAGTCCAAACAACCCTGACCGGCCGAGTGAAGAGCTTCACAGCCTTACAGCATCTAGAATCCAACATCCCAGATTTCACTTACCGCAGGCTGTTTTAAAAACACATTCACTGTGATAAATGAAAAACCAATGGATTGAATGTATTGATCACAGCAATGTCAATAACCATTGGAGAATGAGCTAAAAGAGTCTTTGGTGAACTGGAAGGAGAAAGAATCAGGATTCTGGAGGAAGCTCGGTCCATGAAGATCTGAGCTGACATCCGGATCAGAACCATACGGCTGAACATTACCCAGATTGATGGATATTTTTACGTAGACGGGAGGATCAGGGGCGGAGCACCAAAAGCCACGCCCTCTCAGAGGAGCTTTAGGAAACAGAGGCTTCAGATCAACATGAAAAATGGCTTTTTAAGACATTTAGGTTGTGAGATTTTGGTTAATAATGTCATAATCATCATTAAAACACTACTGGGAATGTTTTTTTTAATTAAAAAAATAGTCATGGGGGGATTTTAAATATCTATAATCCAACTTTGCAGATTTCACCAATTGCAGGTTAGTTTTAGGACGACAAATGCGGATACACTGAAATTTCTCCAACCCCCCTAAAGCTCATACAATGGACGCATAAAATGAAAGTGTTCTTTTCAAAGTCTGGACTTCAACCTGTCATGGTCAAGCACATCTCAGACACAATTCTTTAAACATCTGAATTCTCAAATTCACTGTTAAACATGAGGCAACTTTGTGACAAATATAGCTTTAAAATGTGTTTAGTTTTTTTAACTCTACCTTCTGTAATGAAGCAGAAACCGACAACACTTCCACGTCTGTGAGAAAAATAAACTGCATTCACTGCTGCCTGGTGTAAATCTGCTTTTAGTAATGAAACCCCCTCTGCCATCTTTAACAGACAAAGCACTTTTCTATAGTACCTTCGTAAATCCTAGAAATTGCATTGATGCTCAGATTATGTTGCACCTCGCAGACACGCGTATAAATGTCACCAGATCAATTCTATAACATCCAGGCCTACTGTGGGATGGACCGCCCCCTGTGGCCTGCTTGGCTTATAACAGTCTGATCCTGACATCCGGGTCATCATCAGATATAGATATGCCAAATCCAGATAAGGTCACAGAGAGAAATACTTTCACAATCATTTTCAGAAACATGGCAACTCTGACTGATTGGTTGGAACATGTTTGGTGTAAACAAATACATAGAAATATCTTTAGAAAATATTTGTCCTCTTTTACAAGCCAAATATATTTAAAAAAAACTTTTAACTTTGAAATGTTTTGACATTCATGAGATGTTAGTTTTGGATGAAACTCAATTTTATGTGTGTGCATCTGCCATGTGACCAACAGCTTACTCAGTACTGCCCCTAAAGAGTGGAGGGAATGTCCTGAGTACAGCACTGAGACGCCACACCAGTGCTTTTTCAGTGAAGAGCACACGAGCATCTGGACTCAGTACGGCGTCCAGCTTCACTCTGGGGATCAAGCTGTTCTCTATGATGAACTTTTCTTCTACGTTCAAGATATTGGTGAGTTTTTATTCAACACTTTAGTAAATCGCAAAAACTGTGCCTTATAGGCTTTATTTCAACTTACACTTACAGTGGGACAAAAAAAAATTTGTTATCAACTAATTGTGCAATTTCTCCCACTTAAAAAGATGAGAGACATCTT
The DNA here is from genome assembly GCA_003999625.1 of Oryzias javanicus. Taxonomy (NCBI): domain Eukaryota; kingdom Metazoa; phylum Chordata; class Actinopteri; order Beloniformes; family Adrianichthyidae; genus Oryzias; species Oryzias javanicus. The sequence goes on from ML136663.1 coordinate 135,313, forward strand.
TATTTATCAACATAAGTTAACCTCAACTACGAGAGACAAAATGAAAAGAAGGAAAAAAAAGAAAATCCCATTCGGATTTTTAAAATAATTTTTAAAATTAAATTAAAATCCCTTGGTTACCTGGGCAATGTGTTTGGGATGGTTGTCATGGTGACAGACATGTTTCATCTTCAATCCTTGCTGATAGAGGGACGTTTTCACTCTAAATCTGACCAAAAAGTTCTATTGTGGTTTCCTCTGACTATAGGATTCGATGGAGATTCTCAGTGGTCTTACTTGTCTTCTATTTCCTAATTATTGTTGATTTCTTCACACCAAGCTGCTTATCTATTGCAGATTCAGTCTTCCCAGCCTGGTGCAGGTCAACAGGTTTGTTTCTGGTGTCCTTAGACAACTCTTTGGTGGAGTTTGACTGTTTGAGGTTCTGGACAGGTGTCTTTTATGTAGATAACCAGTCCAAACAGGTGTCATTAATACAGTGGAGGACGGAGGCTCCTCTTACAGAAGAAGTTACAGATCTGTGAGAGACAGAAATCTGGCTTGTCTGTTATTGACCAAATACTTATTTTTCACCATAATTTGCAAATAAATTCTTCAAAAATCAGACAATGTGATATCCTGGGTTTTTTTCTCATTTTGTCTCTCATAGTTGAGGTATACCTATGATCAAAACTACAGGCCTCTGTCAGATTTTTAAGTGGGAGAACTTGCACAATTGGTGCCTGACTAAATACTTTTTCCTCCACTGCAGCTACTGTTGGATTGTTCTTTAAAAAAAAAAGGCATAAAATGTAGCTGTTTCCAAATTCCAAGTTTTTTGTTTTTTTTCCTGAACAGGAACTAATGTTTCTATTGTTCCTTCTATTATGTTCTTTGGCAGTTTTCTCTAAATTCCAGAAAAAAAACTTAAATAATGAATTGCACAACTTGTGTTGACACCCAAACTCAGTTTTCCAGCAGTAAAGCTGCTGTGATGCTGCTGCCAGCTCTCTTTTACAGAGTCACAAAATGTCTTCTGGATGTAGTGTGAGGCGGTCTCTGGTGTTTATTCAGTCAGCCTCTCCTTATTTTTCTGGATCAACCCCTCACAAACTAGTCTCAGAGGTTTTGTGCTTACCATCCCAAGGAACTACATAAAGAGCAGTGTAGGTCTGTGTGAGAGAGGAGGATGCAGAGGAGAGGGTCGGATGGAGGTGCATGATTGACTGTGGAGCAGCTGAACATCAAGGAAGAAAACAGTAAAAAACTATATCAGGGGTGTCAAATTCAATCGCACAGGGGGCTAAAATCCAAAACACACCTTAGGTCACGGCTGAACAGGATAAACATGTTTGTGCTGATAGCTGAAAAGGCTGAAGCTGATAGCTAGTTAAAATATTAGCTAAATGTCAAATTATTCCAAATACTAAAACTTAGGTTAGCCAAAACAGCTAGAATGTAGCTGAAAAAATAGCTAAACTCCAAAATAGCCTAAAAAATCTTAGTAAATGCCAAAATAGTAAAAAAAGCTAGAAGAATGCCAATTTCAAAAACATTATAGCTGTAACTTTCTAACATAATCATGAATAATAAAAGGGCAGGAATATTATTCCAGAATAAATTAACTTAAACCTTAATTAACTTTCAATATTTTACTCTCCATAAAAATATATTTTGATAACATTAAACAAGTTAGAAATAAGTGCAAGATAACATCGGGTCATTAATAGCAATAAAATAAAAGGATCTGGAGGGCTGGATAGAATTACCCGGAGGGCCGGATCCGGCCCCCGGGCCTTGAAAAGATTTGAATAAACATTGATGTGTCCAAAATGTAGATACTTTAGTCTTAAAATTAATTATTTTTACAAGTTTTATAGGTAAAATAAATCTTTTTTGTTTTAAAACAGTTGAATTGTTTCACCCTAACTAAATCTTTTGTTAAAGTATTTTTCTCATAAAACACTTTCTAGAAAATGTTGTTTTTTTAGGTTCAGTTTTGTATTGATGTTTGCATTTGTGGCTCTGAGTCTTAACCTTGTTCAGCTTTAGATTGCATTGCTTTCATTTTTTTTTCCACTTGAGTACAAGGATGCTTCATTTTCTCTGCAGTGGAACCGGATCCTCCAGTTGGTCTGAACTGGACCCTGCTGAACGTGAGCTTGACCGGCACTCACTTTGACATAATGGTGAACTGGAGGCCTCCAGAGTCTGCAGACGTGAAGATGGGGTGGATGACCCTCAGCTATGAGGTCCAGCACCGCAGCCTCCACTCTGATCACTGGGAGGTGGTGAGTGTCTGTCTGCACTTTACTACAGGTTTAGATGTTACCATTATCACCGCTTATTCTGCAGCGCAGTCTGCTTATCTAACTCTGAAACCCCCCCACCCCCCAGACAGACCTTGTGCCGAGCACTCATCGTACCCTGTACGGCCTTCAAACCAACATCAACCACGAGGTTCGGGTCCGATGTAAAATGCACGGCATGACGAGATTTGGGGGATTCAGTGACTCTGCATTCGTGCACATCCAGTCTAAAGGTAAAAGGAGGGCCTAAAAAGAGAAACACACATTGACTGTATAAGAGAACTGGACCGAGTGAAACGTCATCCAAAAAGAGACATGGAAAAATGGTCTCTTCAAGTTACAATGACAAAACCCTCATGATCATGCTTTGTAAACCATTGATCTGTCCCCTATGGGTAAACAAAGCTCGGATCTAGGGGGCAGCAGGATGTAACACCTCCTCCCATAAATTTGTGAGCATGTGGGTTTAAAAGTCCTGCAAAAAAAAAAAAAAAAAAAAACATGTGCACAAGAAATAACAGAGAGGTTTAACAAAAGGAGCAAGAGATATACAAAAAGAGTGAGTGAGGCAGGGGCAGAAAAATATAAAAAACCCACAAACCAGTGTCCAAAACAAAAAAAAACACCTCAAAGTACGAGGAACAAAGGATAGCACCCTCCCCTTAAAAACAGAATGCAAAGAAACCTCAATACAAACCAGGTAAAACACAAGGGCAATACAGGCTGCTTAAAAACAGACCATCCAACAAGTACTGCCCAAACAAAAATGTAACTGCTCATACTGGGATAAGTCCCCAAAGCTCAAACTAAGTGTCAGTACGAGCATGAGGTACCAAAACATGCCCCAAACTAAGTACTGGCAAAGTCTGAAGGCCCAAACAAGTAAAAGCACAGGGCACAGAGAAAATGCACCCCAAAATGAGTACAGACACGAGCCATCTGTGTGCGGGTCCTGTCCCAGACGAGGGTGGATAACAGATCCCAGACGAGGTCCCAGGTTACGTCCCCTATGGGTAGACCTGGCTCGGGTTAGGGGGGCATACAAAAAGGGGACAATAACTAAAACTGGACACCAATAAGAATTAAAAATGAAGTTTAAAGCATAAAATAAGTCATGGAGACTGCTGATCCTGCCATGTCGACCATCGGGGTCAACAGCTCCCTGCAAAGGGCTTCCCAACCAAAACTACCTAAAGAACACAAATACACAAAGCCAGCAAACTGACCCCGGGCTCCCACTGCTACCGTTACAGCTCCGATGCGAGAGCCGCAGTCTTTACGTAACTTTAAAAGTGTGAGAGGAAATCCCACTGCAGGCGTTCACGTCCTGCGTCTGCGGTCAGGCCGCTGCGGCTCTGCGAATCCGTTTTGTTTGGTTCAAATTTTTGCCGCACGACGCAGCTGAACTGCAGCGAACAAAGGAGGGATAGCGTGAAAGTATGTGAGTTTGGAGTTTTGCAAGGTCGGCAGTCGACCTGTAGCTAATATGAGGCGTCGGCTGTGGCTAGAACGCTCCTGCATCGCACCTGAGCCGTAACGCTAGCTGTGTGAGCCCGGGGTTAGACTACCAAGATCCAATCCCAACATAACAAAACCTAGTAGTCAAAGATTCCTGAGGACAAATAGGGTAAAAGAGAACAAAAAAAACATCACAACACTAACTAAAACCCCAACCAGCTCCTTAGCCTGCTGCTCTGCTCCTGGTGAGGCCTCATCTGCCTTACGTAGCCAGCAGGTGCGCATTGGCCACACCTGCCAGGTGAGCAGAAGGCCTGGATGGAAAAACTTGCAACGTGATGTAACACATTTATTGAAGAACATGAAGAGGTTTTTATTTATTTATTTTTTTACATAAAAGACTGTATCATGGGGAGAGCGTGCTTTACGATTCAGAATCTCTGTGCCTTAAAACCAGGAGCGTGTTATTTCTCCTTCATCAAATGATAAACACCAGCACCGGATGATAATTATCCTCCGCGATTATCGTTTTCAGCATATCAGGATTATTTCTTTCAACTGTCTCTTAGTCAGCGGAGACCATTTATCCATGCAGGCACTCTGAAGGGGCTCCGCTGCACTGCGCTGTGCGGAGATACACCGCAGCACCTCCTTCAGACGCACATATTTCATATAAGTGTCTTGTTTGACTTTTTGTGACAAACCAGAAAGTCACATGACTGAGAAAAAAAATCCTGAAAATGTGAAACAGCGAATAAAGAAACGCAAATACGCGGGGGGGGGGGGCACTAACACTTGATGACGTCATCGCTACTTACCAGTCATCTACGTTAACGCGGAACTGCCAACACTCGGAATTACAATGAAGCTTGAACTTCTGTGCTTCATAGCACACCGATGTGAAGAAATGCGTCTCTGGAAGGATAACCCTACTGGTTAGGCAGCCCTACCTGAAAAACATTTTACAGTCACAAAGTAAGGGCCCAGGGGCCAGATCTCTGTAGAGTTTCTCTGTAGAGTTTTCCAAACATATAAACCCAAGCAACTCTCTCAACATCATCCATGTTTTCCATGATGTGGCAACGAATGAATTCCAGAACAACTTTGGCGGTTGCTCCGCAGCAGGAGCATCAAGGCTTTCAGCAGTAGATTTGACACGGATCAAAAGAGAGGCGGCAGATGCAAACTTCTACATCTGCTGTGAATCCACTACAAGAAGTGACTGGTCTGAGTCGGGCTGAGTCTACATTTCCATGGAAACCTCTCTCACCAATCAGGAGTTAGTTCGTTAAAAGGCCACTCCCTTTCTATTGAAAGCGAGAATCTCTCTATCAAAAGCGTTCGACACAAGGTCACCTGCTTTTATTGTGGCATCTGATTGGTCAGTTTATAACTTGAATAACTTGCACTACAGAAGAAATATGAAAAAAGTTGAAGATTCTCAGTAACATGTTAATAAAAGGTTTTGGATCAAGAATTGTTATTCTGACAAATAGAATGACTGATTAACAGCAGGGATTTTGGCTTCTAGGAACCACTGGGTACTTCCTGTTTGGAATGCAGGGGGAGGAGTCACTCAATCCAGTTCTCATACACAGTCAATAGAAACGACACTTCTTTTCACATCTCGCTAAATTGGTTTTCAGTTTTATGTGAAACCATCTGTCTAATATTTTCTGTCAAGGTTAAAAACTAATGACAACACTGACAAAAAATCAGAAAATGAAGTACATTTACTTATTTATTTGCATTTTTTTCTCTATGAAAGATCATTTTTCTGCATTGAAGAATGTCTGAGTCATTTTTGGAGAGGTCCGTTTTACTGTGGAGGATAAAAGATTTCTCAAAAATGTTTTGATTGATGTAAAACTTGAATGTCGGTCAAATGTGTTGACTTTTTCTCAACCAGTGTGGAGATTCCCAGTGGTGCCTTTGCTGATCATTGGAGCCTTGTGTTTGGTGGCCATCCTGATGTTAGTCATCATATCCCAGCAGGAGAAGTGAGTGTTTGGAAAAAGTTTGTTTTTCTGCCTCACAGTGTGTTTGCTTCACCATGTTGTTCATGAAGGTATATGTTTGTTTATGATTTCCTTTATTTCTCCAGATTGATGGTGGTTCTCCTGCCTCCTGTTCCTGAACCCAAAATTAAAGGGGTTGATCCTCAACTGCTGAAGGTACAGTGCATGGAAGATGCATGTTGTTTTTCATCTACTACTAGTTAGCAGTTAGTTTAGTAGAAGTTAGTTTCTGTAGACCTTAGAGTACGGAGAGAATACAGTCTCATCTGATTTGTGTATGTGTAATTCTTGATTTGTAACTCATATTATACACTTTGTGTACAGTGTACATTTGCAATTGTGGATTCACAAGTACAAAAATGACAAAATATAGAAAAAAAATATGATTTACACATGCACATGCACAACTTAAAATTACAACAGCTTGAAACTAACTAAACACACAAATCTTTAAAAATGACACACAATCGCTCAGTTATGCACAAATCTGAGGTGAGACTCTTCTCAGAGATCCGAGTGCAAGTGATGCGTTTAAATGCTGCTCGAATACTGGGTCATCAGAGTTTTCTTACTAGCTGCTTTGAACTTAGATTGTGAATAATATCTGATGAAACTTGACATTTTCCCCCTTTCTCAAAGGGAGAAAATTTGTTATACTGTTCAATCCTCACAATAAAGAACATTTTCTTTTTTTTTTTTTTATCCTTTTTTGATCCATTTATGCATTTTTGAGTAATCCCTTAAAAACCTGCACTCTGAACAACAGCCCCTCCCATACCCACAAAAATGAGCGGGTCAGCTCTGACAGCTCCGCCCCCAGTCAAACACCAACACCAAATTTCTTGATGGAGCTAGCGGTGATCAGCAGAAAACTTTCATTTTAGATCAGGGGTGGGCAAACTTTTTGACTTGTGGGCCAGAAAGGGTTCTAAAATTTGGCACAAGGGCTGGACAAGAAGCAGATGGAAGGAGTGATTTGGTAATCAACCTCATAAACTAAAAAGATAATATGGAATTTAGAGAAAAACATGCTTTAATTTGGATTAAAATTCACATATATTGATTTAAAAACAGAAAATTTGTGAGTTTTAATTTCTAAAGTTTGATTTTTGTTCTTTTTTTGGTGATCCAATGGGTTGATGTTCTTCAGAGGAAAATGCGAACTCAAAGAAATGCTGCATTTATGTGGTGTAGAAATAATCCGAAAACTCACCATCTGACTCAGAAAAAATAAACACGAACGTCAGAGAAACAACACCATTCATGAGAAAAAAACAGAAATACAATGAAAATAAAACAATAATTAGGATTTTTGATTCAATGTATTTTAATTTGGAGGGCCAGATTAAATATCTTAAGGGGCCGCATGTGGCCCCCGGGCCGTAGTTTGCCCACCCCTGTTTTAGATGCAGAATACTTTATTTTCCAACTGTGTCCTGTGTCTTCAATAAATTCAGGGGCGGAGCCTCAGGAATCATGTTGGGAAACTCTAGAAAAATAACTAATATTTCATAAATATTTCGCTTTTTAGTGTTCCAAAGGTAATATATGATCATATATATGGATATAGTTTATTCTGAAAAGTTTAAGAAAATCATGGTATGGCCCCTTTAAACAAATATGCTCAAAAATTAATATAAAAAAAAGTTTAAAAATGTATTTTTAAAACACTCATACCCTAAAAAAATTTTTTCCAGAACTGATGGCTTCCTCTCTGCAGCGTCTCCAGCACTGTCAAATTGTGCATGTGCAAATTGTATTTAGTATTTTGTAATTTTTGCACATTTGGCTTCACAATTGCAGAAGGTTACCCACAAATTCCACACAAACAAATGGGATGAGACTATATTCATCCCCATCAGTCTGCAGTGAGATGAATAACTCAGCTCTTTCCTCTGACAGAAAGGGAAGCTTCAGGAGTTCTCGTCAGTCTTGGGTGGCCCCCCTGATTTGAGGCCGGAGCTGTACAGTGACCCCTGGGTGGAGTTTATTGACCTGGACATGGAGCAGCAGAGCGACAGGCTGACCTGCTTGGACACAGACTGCCTGATGGACTCCTCCAACTGTTCTCCACTCTCTGCTCCCTTCAGGGACCACGACTCTGGACGCTCCAGCTGCTGTGAGCAGGATCTTCTCTGTGATCCGAACGCATCACCAGACCAAATCCTCCCAAAAGAAGCGACGAGCCAGCCAGACCCCAATGTGGGGACTGGGGTTCCAAATCTGGGCAGAGATGCGACGTACACACAGGTCAGCGAGGTTCGATCCGGTAACGTGATGCTATCACCTGAGGAGCAGGTGGAGGAGGAAGAGGGGAGGGAGGAGGCAGCAGATGGTAAATGTTACGGTCTTCCACCAACCGCTGCTCCTGCGTACACCGTCGTGGATGGCATGGATGTCCACAACAGCCTCCTCCTGACACCCAACTCCACACCATCAACACCCCCAAAGACGCTGCCGGCCCCAGGCAGCTACCTGATTCCTGACCTTTTGAGCAGCATCCCCCCATGAGGATCCAGGAGGCTGAAGGAGTCCCGTCACTCTGGAACGTTTGTGTTTGCTGAAGACTTTGATCTGTGACAAAAACAGAGAACCAGAACCATCAGCTCATCCATGTGGATTCATGAGGCTTTTCACAAACATTATTTTTCATGCTGTGTTTGGTGCTTCTGGCTGAAAGAAAAAAAGTGTCATTTGCTGATCTGAAAGATGCAATTTGCTTTCTTAATACAGTGTTGTCAGTGGTCAATTGAGCTTGTTTTTTATAATTCTTTAACCTTTGAACACCAGAGCTCCAGTGTTTATGGTCTTTGATTTACTGTGACTTTTCAACTGTTAGCACAATAATTACAGCAGATTTTACTGGAATGATGTTGATCGTGTTAACAATAAAAACCTTACAGTATGTTAGAGATTTTTGCCTCAGGTGTTAAAGGTTAACTGATTGGCTGCAGACATTGTAAATACAAAATGCATTCAGTTTTCCACATTTACACAAATCTTTGATTGTAATTAGATCTTCGTTTTCATTCCATAAACTTATTTTTCTATGACAATTTGAACTTTAAGAGTTTAAACGAGAGAGAAAATGTGAAAATATGTTTGTATGTGAGGAGTTTTACCTCCTTAAAATATCTAGAATCGAACTTCATTATTTCACCTATTGCTGGTTATGTTTAGAATGTAACGCCGGAACACTGCATTCATGGAAAGCATTTGTGTAGCTCTGAGTTCTCCAGTTTACTGTCCGCCTTTTTTTTTAAATAAAATTATGTGCAGACTCCACAAGAGTACACATAACATTTTTTATACTTTTTTTTAAGGTTAAGTACAAAATTTACCATTATAAAAAAAATCTTTGTTTACAGGATCAAATATGGATTCACAGAATCCATCAATGGATTTTTTCTTTTTGTTTGGAACCATTTCTTTAACTTTTTACTCTATAATTTAGACCATTAATGATGTTTGCAAACTGTTCTCTTTTACTTTATTGACTATGCAAACCTGCTATTAGAAATGTAATAAAACAAATTATCATTAAAAAATCGAATTATAAACTGTGACTGGACTTTGTGACTCTAAATTAATTTCATTCAGTTCAGTTTTTTCTCAATACCACAAGGGGCCAAAATCCAAAACACACCTTACGTCATGGGCTGAACCGGACAAACATTTATTGAACAAGCTAAATATTTAAAACTTTAAAACAGTAACTTTGTAACTTAATTTTGAACTAGATATATGCTATAAATGTTATAACATGAATTTGGCCGCTGAAGATAATGAAATTAATGGCTAAAAACGCTGAAGTTGATAGCTAAAAACGCTGAAGTTGATAGCTGAAATTACTGAAGCTAATAGTTGATAGCCAGCTAAAATATTAGCAAAACTTCAAAATATCCTAAAAAAAAAAAAAAAGCCTAAATAGGAAAAACAACTAGTGTGTAACTTTTAACTGGACTCCAAAACAGACTTAAAAATCTTACATAGAAATGCCTAAATCAGCCAAAACAGCTAGCATGTAGGTGAAATAGCAGCAAAACTCCAAAACAGCCTAAAAAATCTTAGTAAGTACCAAAATAGTTCAAAAAGCTAGCAGAATGCTAATTTTTAAAACCGTAACTTTTTAACTTACTCATGAATACTAAAAAGGCATGAATATTATTCTAGAATAAATCAACTTCAACCTTAAATAACTTTCAATGTTTTACTTTCCATAAAAATTGTCAAATTTATATTAGTTAGAAATGAGCGCAAGATAACTTCAAGCCATTAATAACAATAATATAAAATAATCTGGAGGGCCGGATCCGGCCCCTGGGCCTTGACTTTGACACGTGTATTAAATGTTCAAAACGTTTGACAGATTCTCCTGAGCCCGCTTTCAGGGGTAGGGGTGTGGCCTTACAACAAGCTCTCTCCTGATTGGTAAAAGTGGTTATCAGAGAAACGATGACAGACTGGCTCGGACCAATCACTGCTTACTAACAATTTCTGTCAATTGTCCTCATTTGGTTGGAGCCTAAAGTGAGTCATTTTCTTTGGGTGATGTCACTCTCGCTCAGTCCATTTCTCTTATACAGTCACTACCAGTTTTTCATTGGGTTTGATCCATTTTTCATATGAAAATGTATCTTGACTCATTTTTTTAACAAGTCATCCAAGTTTTCATTTTTGGAACACAGTGGATTCATTAAGTCTTTGTAAAATGATCTTATTTATTAGGTTTTTACTAGAGGAAATGACCATGTTTGTCATTTAAAACAAAAACACTCATCCTGTGTTGGAATTGCATTAAAATCCAGAGCACTAGATATCATTTTTTAGTAGTTCGGGATTAGGGAGGGATTTGGACATAACCTGTGAGTGGGGGAGTCTTCACTAATATGATTGTTTTCTTTCTAATAAAAGCTCAGAGTACTTTCTGAGGCGGTGCATTTGTTAGCAGATGATGTTGGTCGGCTTCTTTTCTCAATCATTTCACTCTGAAAACACTCGTCTCTCTGCAGGTGTATCTAGCAGAGTGGAGTAGCCAAAAGGTGGCGCTTTGCAGACTGGCCTCCCAGGATTACCAGCAGGACTTCCTGCGGACTGAGCATGCTCCAGGCCTTGCAGGATACGGCAGTGGTGCAGCTGGTGGGCCTTTGTGCAGAGGACCACAGCTTTGTGACGGAGTACCACCCTCACGGTTCTCTGCTGAACCTGGAGGGGGTTTTCACTCAGGAGCAGCATCAGTTTCACGACACGTGGCAGATCCGTCTGAGGCTGGCTCTGGACTACGTGTCCATCCTGCACTTCCTCCAGAACAGCCCCGCGGGCCGGCGGGTCATGTGTGACTCCAACAGCCTGGAGAAAACGCTCTCTCAGTTTCTGCTGACTAGCGACTTCCAGCTGGTGGTCAATGACCTGGACGCGTTGCCCAAGGTGGATGTGGGCGGAGCCCTGCTGATGAAGTGTGGACACCGGGAGCTCACCGGAGACTTTGTGGCTCTGGAGCAGATCAGTTTGTGAGAGCCCGGAACTGTGTGTCTGACCTGGTCATCAGCAGCACAGGTGTCCCTCAGGGGACTGTCCTGTCCCCCTTCCTCTTCAGACACAACACGGACGGCGGCGTGCTTCAGAAGTTCTCTGACGACACTGCAATTGTCGGTCTCATCAGGGACGACAACGACGTGGAGTACAGAGGACTGACGCAGAACTTTGTGGACTGGTGTCAGCTAAACCACCTCCTGATCAGTGCGGGGAAAACCAAGGAGATGGTGGTGGATTTTCACCACAACATTCTACTACCCCTCCACCGGTGAACATGCAGAGAAGAGACATTGAGCAGGTGGACTCCAAGTACCTGGGTGTTCACCTCAACAACAAACTGGACTGGACTCATAACACAGACACACTATATAGGAAGGGTCAGAGCAGGCTCTACCTCCTGAAGAGACTGCAGTCCTTTGGAGAGAGAGGGCCACTCCTGAAGACCTTCTACGACTCTGTAGTGTCATCAGTCATCCTGTACAGTGTGGTCTGCTGGAACAGCAGCATCACAGAGAGGGACAGGAAGAAACTGGACAGAGTCATCAGGAAGTCCAGCTCTGTCCTGGGCTGCTCTCTGGACTCAGTGCGGGAGCAGGGTGACAGGAGGGTCCTGCAGAGACTGACATCAATGATGGACAATGAGTACCACCCCCTGCAGGACACTCTGTCTGCCCTGGAGAGCAGCTTCAGTGGCAGGCTGCTCCACCCTCTGTGTGTGAAGGAGAGATTCAGGAGATCTTTCCTTCCTGCGGCTGTCAGACTGTACAACCAACAATTCTGATCATGTGCAATATCTGTAACTCTGTGTACAACAATATTTATTTCTTTTTGATTATTGACCACTTGACCGTGCAATAGCTGTGTATACCTGTACATACCTACATTTAACTGTGCAATAGCGCTGTATATACACCTTAACTGTGCAATACCTGTCAACATGCTATACTGTACATTACTCATTACTCTTTTGTATATTATATTTTACTGCTTAGCTCTTTTTATTATGTATATGGTATCTTACCGTTTTAGCTCTTTATAATGTATATTTTATCTTATCTTTATTACCTACTCTGACTGTATCTGTGCTGTTGCATATTGCAATTTCCCCATTGTGGGACTTAAAAAGGTTTTTTAATCTTTACTCAAACCAAGAAGCTTCAGACGTTGCAGTTCCTCAAAAGACCACAAGAGGGCAGAGTTGTATTTGTCATCATTGCCAGTAAGAATAACAAGCATCATCTGTGCTGATCTGAAGATCACTGAGAGGTTAAAGGTGATCAGAAATGCTCATACCACCGTGTTCTCCATGCAACCATGGAAACCAAAGTGACAGAGCTGCACAGACATCTCAGGAACAGTGAAGGCTGCAGAGAAGATCAACCAGGATGAAGATAGAGGATCACCCTACGGCACATAAGTCCAAGTCAAGGCCCGGGGGCCGGATCCGGCCCGCAAGATCATTTAATATTTTTGTTATTAACAGTTGGATGTTCTCTTGCGCTGGTAACTAGGGCTGCCATGATTAGTTGACTAATTGACGACAAGTCGACTATTAAAATAATCGTTTGTGGCGGCACTACTGATGACATGTTGCAACACATTTTCCTTCCCAACTGATCACATATTGATAAGGATCCTCCACGTCAAAATTGTACGTTTTCGGTGTTTCCAACTCATCTTTTTTTGATGTGCTGGCTGTTCCAAATGACCCCAATTGATTGACCCCAAATCAGAGGTCCCCAACCTTTGGGCCTGTTGTTGTTCATCATAATTATTCATAAACATGGGGTTGTACAAGTGAACCGGTTCAGGCACAGTAAATCCATCAGATATTTGGTTCTGTGCTGTGGATGGTAAACTTCTGGTCTGGGCCGTTTGTTGTCTGGAAGATCTTCATCATTTGAAGAATCGTCTCCGCTTCTTTTTCTTGACAGGCCAGTCTGTGTTTGAAGTTTCCAGGAGTTTGGAAGTCCAACGAAGCTCCTGGATTTCCATTCCAAATGTTATCAGCATTTGAATAGAGCTGAATAGTGTCTAAACATCCATCCATTTTCTAAATCACTTTGGCGCTCTCGGGGTCACGGGACTGTCGGAAGCAAACCCGGTCACTCATGGACGAAGGCAGGACACATGCCTGAGCCATATCTTCTGACTCTAATCAATGTGAAAGAGCAGCGGCTCTACTCTGAGCTACCTATACCCGAGCTTCTCACCATATCTCTAAGGAAGCACCCAGACACCAAAACAGACTGGTACAACCACCGCATTACAGCAGACGCCTCAATAGTCCCTCACTCTCTCTCTTTCTCTGAGTCTGAGTGGAGTTGAAGTAGGTGCGATAACACCAAGGGATTTTGTACCAATTTGTTTTCTTTTATATCCCTAACAAGAATTAATGAATATAAATACAAATAAAACCTTTAAAAAGAATAATTATTATTATCTGGACTTTTGTTGGGTCGCTCCATCACCTTAGCCTGTCTACATTGATGGAGTGGAGGTTGAAGTTGTCTCCATCTACAAATACCTAGTGTAGGTCTGCAGCTGAATAACAAGTTGGACTGGTCCACTCACACATAAGGGTGTACAAAAAAGGTCAGAGCAGGATGTATTTCCTGAGGAGACTGGCCAGCTTCAACATGTGCTGGAAGCTTCTGCTCATGTTTTACCAGTCAGTGGTCTCCAGTATCCTCTCGTAGGCCGTAGTGTGCTGAGGAGGCTGTGCCAAAAGAGTGAGGCTTAGTCTTGATCTTGATCCCATTCCTGACACAACCCTCTGCATTTATCCGGACTTGGGACCGGCACAAGAAAGCACTGAGTAGTGTCCCCTTGTGGTTGCATTATTGTGTTTTTTGTTTTTTTTGTTTTTTCCAACAAAACAATAAATAAATAAATCATTTGTCTTTTAGCTTCCAAAGGTAATATATGATCATATATATGGAATTAGATTAATCTGAAATGTTCAAGAAAATCATGGTACGGCTTCTTTAAACAAATATGCTCACAAATTAACTTAAAAAAGTTGAAATCTGTGTTTTCTAAAAAAAATAAATAAAAAAAACTTTTCCAGAACTGATGGCTTCCTCTCTGCAGCATCTCCAGCCGCACCGTCGTGGATGGCATGGATGTCCACAACAGCCTCCTCCTGACACCCAACTCCACACCATCAACACCCCCAAAGACGCTGCCGGCCCCAGGCGGCTACCTGATTCCTGACCTTTAGAGCAGCATCCCCCCATGAGGATCCAGGAGGCTGAAGGAGTCCCGTCACTCTGGAACGTTTGTGTTTGCTGAAGACTTTGATCTGTGACAAAAACAGAGAACCAGAACCATCAGCTCATCCATGTGGATTCATGAGGCTTTTCACAAACATTATTTTTCATACTGTGTTTGGTGCTTCTGGATGAAAAAAAAAAAAGTGTCATTTGCTGCTATGAAAGATGCAATTTGCTTTCTTAATACAGTGTTGTCAGTGGTCAATTGAGCTTGTTTTTTATAATTCTTTAACCTTTGACCACCAGAGCTCCAGTGTTTATGGTCTTTGATTTACTGTGACTTTTCAACTGTTAGCACAATAATTACAGCAGATTCTGAAGGAGAAAAGCGGCTCGATAAGCGTGCTAAAGCTTTTTAAGGAAAATGTTTACCTTCAAACTTTAAAGCGTGACTTTATTATGTGTTTAAACCTTAATTTGGCCCTTTAATAAAATAATATAACTTGCTTTTTTCCTCCATAACATTTGAAGCATCAACAGACAGAAGCAGCTCATTTTAAAGCTGAAAAAAATAGATTTTTAAGCATAAGAGAAACATTTATTGTTTGGTGTATGAAAAATATGTTTTGAATGATGAAGAAACAAAAAAAAAATAAATCTTACTTTTGTCAGTGCATTGATTCATAAATGTACACAAACCTGTTCTGCTTTAGGAGGAGTTTAATAAACCTTAAAATCTCCTATATATGTACAAATTTGTATGAATGTCTTGTTACTTTTTTATACAGCAAAATGAAAAAGAATCTGTGAAACGGTTTAATAATTGTGAGTCTGTTGGATTCAACACATTTGAAGTCAGTTTATGTCAGGTAGAAAGGTACATCTTAAAAATACATACATTGGAGTATTGATAACTCCTATGTAGCAGTAAATGGAGGACTAATTTCCCTCATGATCAAAGTTTGAGGGGAAATTAGTGATCAAAGTTTGAGTTTTCTTGAAAAATGCTATTTGATGCTTTTAAACCACTCCTGTTCTAAAGTACTTTCACTTTTGTTCACAGTGGTGAGTTACTCTACTTTGGGATGGACTGGCGAGGTATCCAGGGTGTACTCCGCCTTCGCCCTGAGTCTCCAGCATCTGAACAGGAATGAGACAATTAGAAGACGAATGAACAATCTGCAGAGTGGTTCATATTTAATCCCTATTAACCATGGCAGGTGACCTGCTTTCCTCACAAATGTGTGCTTACCCTGACACAGATCAGCCTGTGTCTGATCACACTGATCCTCTCACTCCTGTTCATCTGACTGTTGATTTGAAACGACTCAACAGGGACAGCACGTTGAAGCTCTGTGGTCCAGAGGCTGCCACTTCACAAGGATATCCAGTTAGTTTTTGAAGGCTGAACTAATTGAAGAACTTATTTTACGGATCTGCTGATCAGATTTCAATAAAAACACCAACACATCATTGATATAGGACTTTATTTCAGAAGAAGTAAACAAACTGCTTGAGGATTTTATTTCCTTTTATTTTAGACCAGCAGTTCAAATAAGTTCTTTGAGCTTCTGGCGAGTGTGATCTTGTCTCCTTAATCCAGTAGAGGGGCAACTGGTACAATGGGTATAAATCCAGCAAAAAAAAAGTTAACCTAGATGTAGCATTTTCCATGATGACTTTCTGAACCGCTCTTAGTCCGGCTTGTCACCTAGGACCTGTTTTCAATGGGAGACCCTAACAAGAAGGTTAACCCAATGAGCACAGCTTCTAGGATCAATCAAGCCCTCAAACCCCTTCACCACGTTAAGGTGGCGGTTCAACGGAGGGGGGGTGGGGGGGGGGTGTATGGGTGCGTGTGTGTGTGTGTGTGTTTGTGTAGGGGGGTGTTTGGGTGTGTGTGTGTGTGTTTGTGTTTGTCAGCTTTTTATATTTACATCTGGTAAATGGATTCCTGTATAGCGCTTTCTACCTTCCTTCGAAGGCCTAAAGTGCTTCAGAGTCACAAACCCATTCGACAGTGGCAATTTGGGGTTCAGTGTCTTGCCCAGGGACACTTCAACACATGGGCGGGTAAGGCGGGAATCAACCCGCAATCCTCCGATCAGGAGTTTATCGCCCCACCGCTGCACCACGTCCGCCCCATTTAATGATTTTTGCTTTTTTTTTTTTTTTTTAATACAATTACGTATAAAGATTTTTAAATATTTGTTTTTAAAAAAAACAAATATTTGCATTTTTATACTATGAAACTATGAGGTATTTACATACCAATGGTTTTACAGTTCTTTTTTGGGGTTCAGTGTCTTGTCAAGGGACACTTCAACACATGGGCGGGTAAGGCGGGAATCAAACCCCAATCCTCCGATCAGGAGTTGATTGCCCTACCACTGCACCACGTCCGCCCCATTTAATGATTTTTGCTTTTTTTTTTTTTTTAATACAATTACGTATAAAGATTTTTAAATATTTGTTTTTAAAAAAACAAATATTTGCATTTTTATACTATGATACTATGAGGTATTTACATACCTATGGTTCTACAGTTCTTTTTTGGGGTTCAGTGTCTTGTCAAGGGACACTTCAACACATGGGCGGGTAAGGCGGGAATCAAACCCGCAATCCTCCGATCAGGAGTTGATCGCCCTACTGCTGCACCACGTCCGCCCCATTTAATGATTTTTGCTTTTTTTTTTTTTTAATACAATTACGTATAAAGATTTTTAAATATTTGTTTTTAAAAAAACAAATATTTGCATTTTCATAGTATGAGGTATTTACATACCTATGGTTTTACAGTTTAAACCATTTCACATTCATATGGACACATATACTTTTATAATATGTCCATATTTGCACCATTTTTTTTTTATCACTTTGATACCTCCTATTTGTTTTTAAAAAAACAAATATTTGCATTTTTATACTATGAGGTATTTACATACCAATGGTTTTACAGTTCTTTTTTGGGGTTCAGTGTCTTGTCAATGGACACTTCAACACATGGGCGGGTAAGGCGGGAATCAAACCCGCAATCCTCCGATCAGGAGTTGATTGCCCTACCACTGCACCACGTCCGCCCCATTTAATGATTTTTGCTTTTTTTTTTTTTAATACAATTACGTATAAAGATTTTTAAATATTTGTTTTTAAAAAAACAAATATTTGCATTTTTATACTATGATACTATGAGGTATTTACATACCTATGGTTCTACAGTTCTTTTTTGGGGTTCAGTGTCTTGTCAAGGGACACTTCAACACATGGGCGGGTAAGGCGGGAATAAACCCGCAATCCTCCGATCAGGAGTTGATCGCCCTACTGCTAAATCACATCCGCCCCATTTAATGATTTTTGCTTTTTTTTTTTTTTTTTTTTTTTAATACAATTACGTATAAAGATTTTTAAATATTTGTTTTTAAAAAAACAAATATTTGCATTTTCATAGTATGAGGTATTTACATACCTATGGTTTTACAGTTTGAACCATTTCACATTCATATGGACACATATAGTTTTATAATATGTCCATATTTACACAATTTTTTAATCTCTTTGATACCTCCTATTTGTTTTTAAAAAAACAAATATTTGCATTTTTATACCATGAGGTATTTACATACCAACGGTTTTACAGTTCTTTTTTGGGGTTCAGTGTCTTGTCAAGGGACACTTCAACACATGGGCGGGTAAGGCGGGAATCAACCCGCAATCCTCCGATCAGGAGTTGATCGCCCTACCGCTCCACCACGTCCGCCCCATTTAATGATTTTTGCTTTTTTTTTTTTTTTAATACAATTACGTATACAGCTTTTTAAATATTGGTTTTTAAAAAAACAAATATTTGCATTTTCATAGTATGAGGTATTTACATACCTATGGTTTTACAGTTTGAACCATTTCACATTCATATGGACACATATACTTTTATAATATGTCCATATTTACACAATTTTTTTATCTCTTTGATACCTCCTATTTGTTTTTAAAAAACAAATATTTGCATTTTTATACTATGAGGTATTTACATACCAATGGTTCTACAGTTCTTTTTTGGGGTTCAGTGTCTTGTCAAGGGACACTTCAACACATGGGCGGGTAAGGCGGGAATCAACCCGCAATCCTCCGATCAGGAGTTGATCGCCCTACTGCTGCACCACGTCCGCCCCATTTAATGATTTTTGCTTTTTTTTTTTTAATACAATTACGTATAAAGATTTTTAAATATTTGTTTTTAAAAAAACAAATATTTGCATTTTCATAGTATGAGGTATTTACATACCAATGGTTCTACAGTTCTTTTTTGGGGTTCAGTGTCTTGTCAAGGGACACTTCAACACATGGGCGGTAAGGCGGGAATCAACCGCAATCCTCCGATCAGGAGTTGATCGCCCTACCGCTGCACCACGTCCGCCCCATTTAATGATTTTTGCTTTTTTTTTTTTTTTTAAATACAATTACGTATAAAGATTTTTAAATATTGGTTTTTAAAAAAACAAATATTTTTCATTTTCATACTATGAGGTATTAACATACCTATGGTTTTACAGTTTGAACCATTTCACATTCATATGGACACATATACTTTTATAATATGTCCATATTTACACCATTTTTTTAACTCTTTAATACCTTCTATTTTTTAAAACA
>ML136664.1:0-152552 GCA_003999625.1 Oryzias javanicus
TGGGTTATACAATGTCTGAAGGTCTAATGAACGACCTCATTACTGCAAATTTCAAAATAAGTGGCAGGAAGGGATATGTGAACATTTACTTCAAAAATTGCTCTGTGGATGTTACATGATTTGCACAGGAAAATTGTGACCACATAATAATTTAATGTATTAACATACTGTAGTTGTCTTTTTTTTCCACATAATTATAGACACAATAATGAACGCTCAATTTATTTATTAATAAGGGTTTCAAAACTATTTCTTGCCACTGTACATTTCAACGGTCATAGGAACGTGACCAAAAAGTAATATTCATCAGAACAAAACTGCAAAAAAAAAAAAAAAAAGGTCTGTAGAACACGACAAACACTGTTGAAGGTCAGAGGAACTTGACCAAATGTCGAAAATCATTCTAATGTAACCTCAAGAGTGGCATGAACTGCTGGGCTCTAAATCCCAAGTTGGTATGAGCATAAAGGGAGTCTAGAAAGACAATCTCTTTCTGCTCTGGCTTCATGACCTAAGGAGGAAAGCTGATGTTTTTATCTGAAAATCACATTACAGTCATTTCTGTAGCATTGCAGTACTGCTTCCTTGATAGAAGTGAAAAAGAGCCCAGATACCATACATACAAATCAAATCAACTTTATTTGTATAGCACTTTTCAAAAAAGATCATTTTCAATCAAGTGCTTTACATAAAAAATAATAAAAATGTTAAAAACAAGGACAATGCCCTCAACCCACCCCTCCACCACTCACACAACACACATCGACATATTGCCACACCATGATGTTGAAGACAATAAAAATAACTAATTACTAAAAAGCTGGAAAAAGAAATCTAGAAATCTGGCTTTGTACTGCAGTGAGGAAATAATATTTTAGGGACTGTCCACACCAGTGAGCCCCAAATCAAGTTTACAGAGTACGCCACAGGACCCCCTAGATCCTATCAAAGAGCCTGACCCGGGAGATCCCACTGTGGTGACCCTGTTTAATGAGAAAAGACAATCACTGATGTGGAGGATCCTTCAGAGGAAAATACTGGAGTTAAATGTAAAAGGCGATAATATATATAATATATAATATATATATATATATATATATAATATTATATTATATATATATATATATATATATATATATTATATATATATATATATATATATATATATAATATATATATATATATATAGGCATAATTCAGTAAAAATAAATAAATATTAATTAAGTAAAAGAGAGGATAAAACAAAATTTCAGATAATACACCCCCCCCACACACCACACCAAACACAAACGTAAAATTCAGTTGATTCAGTATATAAACTCAAAATAAAAACTCATCGGATCTATGAGATTCCCATGTATCACCCATATAAAGAAAATAGTGATTAAATCCCCCAAAAAGGGACAAGTTAACAGGTATGCAACGCTCACAAAATCAAAAGTACACTTTGTCAATACAATGGTTAATGTATTAGTAAGTAAATATGTAATCATTCCCTGAGTAACATTAAATACTTACACAGATCTGGAAATGTCCAGGTGTCCACAGAGGGAATAAGATGAAATCCTTCAGGTGGGCTTCACTCTTTTGAAGGATAGTAAGAAACAAAAAAAAAACAGTATGAAGACTAATGCCAAGTTTGTCCATTCATAAATGAAAAACAT
Organism: Oryzias javanicus; assembly: GCA_003999625.1. Lineage (NCBI taxonomy): Eukaryota > Metazoa > Chordata > Actinopteri > Beloniformes > Adrianichthyidae > Oryzias > Oryzias javanicus. The sequence goes on from ML136664.1 coordinate 1,665, forward strand.
GCTGCATACTTACAGGGAGACTTGTCATCGGATCAATATTCAGAGGTGGTAGCCAGGTAGGACAGATGTACATATCTACAGTGTAGATATTCTTTCCCTGATCAAGCATTAGCAAAGTATACAATTTCAATATAGAAAGTTCATAACAAATAAAAGAAAATATCTTTTTTTTTAAATAAGGGACTTAATAAGACTTGGGGGAAAAAAAATGTTTTTGGTGACATCTCAACACATTTAAGTTCCCACATTTGTGTTCTGTAAAGCATATAAGGCTCATCGCACCTTTGAAAAGCGATCCTTTCCAGCATTTCAAAGCAGCGTTCAAAATCTAAGAAAAATAAATGTGTTTTGTTAATTGTAAAATGAAAATATTTTCACAACACATATGTAAAGTAGTGCAATAAACTTACAGTAGACTCCACATCTCGTCTCAGCCCAAGCGGTCAGGAAGTCAGACCGTGTGAGGCATGTCTTCTTGAGTTTGAACAATGAGTTCATTTCCTGGCCTCCTTGTATCCAAGACGTACTGAAGCTATGAAAAACAAAACCACTTTTAAAATAAATGTTAATAACATCACAACTTCTCATCATCTGACATTTCGATCAGAAACAAAAAAAAAAAAAACTAAAGGCTATTACCACTTGCTCTTGATTTTGATGCATGTCAAATGACCAGCAGGAACGCTCAGCTTCCACGTTATCCAACTCTGTCAGACTTGCACAATGGGCCCGCATTGGAGTCTTTCTTTCTGGGTCTGAAGTGAAACTTTATAAAGAACTTTCAAAGTTTAAAAATATTAACAAAAATATGCAATGAAACAACCTAAGAGTCAATGTGTGAACTACATTAGCATACAAGATGTACCTGCTTTGGAAGTGGCAACATCTGATTCCACTTGATGCTGGGTTTTTGGATTGGTCTCCACAGCCAGACTTTCTGCGTCATGGAATGTTTGTTGACCTAACGGTCAAGAAAAACTAGCTTAGTTTATTTTAATCCGCATAAAAAAACTGTAATATCCTTGTGTAAGGTAAAGCTTTAGATTACCCAGTATCACTTGGCCCAAGTGTGACTGTGTCGTTGTTTTTTCATCTGTTGAACACCTCTTCTTAACTGTCTCTTGATCAGTTTTTTTGTTTAGATTCACATTTCTGTGCTCTAGGATGTTTCGCATCAGGAAAAATGTGAGCAGAAGGTCCCATGTTTTGAGGAAGTAGTTGTTCTTCCTCAGACAGGCAAACAGTTGCTCCGCAACTTGCTGTTTAAAGTTGCTTGCAGTTCTGGAACAATGTCGATCCTTCTCAGGACATCCAGTGGATCTTTGTATTGTCCTGATGAAATTTATCATACAGGACAAAGTGTTTGCTGGAGCCTTTACAGGATGACCATTAATCTCTGAGACTGGAAGCTTTCAAGCAGCCATGGTAGTGGAACTTTAAGATTGCCATGGGAAGCAGCCTCAACATTATCTGCTGTTGGCTCAGCAAGCCTTCCCTCAAAAGGTTGAATGGGGGGTTTCTGGAAGTCTGAGGTTTGCATGGGCCACCAATCCACGGGCAAAGTCATAAATGCAGACATTTGTAAGTGCTTCCATGACAAAAGGAGTTCTGCATAATCCCTCCTTCTGCTCTCAAGTTGAACTGACACTGTACACAATGCCATGGGACACATTATGACAGACCAACCACCTAAGTGTGTAAAAAGAAAATATGAAATTGAAATTATGTCTCTAAAATCTTTTTATCTTTTGTAACTTCCTTACTGAAAAAAATTTGAGTTCCGCACTTACCAGAGGCTCCCCAAAACTGACTGAAAACCTGTCATAGGTCTGCCTGCTTTTCATCTCCCCTCGAAGCCGGTTAATCAGGTCCATCCGCTGATCCATTTGTGTCCATGTTACAACTTTTGCAAAGCTTTCGGATAGTTGATAGCTACACCCAAACATATTAGAGAAATATATAGACAGACCTTGAGTAATACACATTATCCACTTAAAGCGCCCCAACATGAAAATTCTACTTTTGAGGTTTTAATGTATTTTAGTGTTCATTTATCTCTATAAAGAATCCTAAAGCAGCATTTTGATCTGTGAAAAATTAACAAAAACCTTCACTCTCTCCTGCAGAGAACTGAAACGTGAACGATTTATATAGCTGACATCAAAAACATCTGACCGCCCCCTCCAGGAAGAGTCAGCTCCGCTCTCAAGTCAATGCAAACTCTCCCACCCTTCAGCAAGCTGGTGGGGATAGCACTTATAAACAAGCTTAAATTCACGCGGTTGTCTTGTCTGATCTGAGATTGAGTTGGATGGTGAGTACAGGTGCGTGTGGCGTGGCTCCAAAGTTGCAATGCTCACGTTCCACTCTGCTTGTTGAGTACCTCTGCCACAGCAGAGTCAAAGCTCCATCTAAAGAGTACCAGCCCCCCCACCCACCCCAGCAGGCATTTCTCGCCCTGACTTCTTGTAGAAAAATAGGTCTCTAATATAACAAATATTTCATAACAATTTGTATAATAGTGTTCCAAATGTGATATATAAATCATATATATGGATATAAGCTTCCTCTGAAAGCCAAAAAAAAAAAAAAAATCATGGCCCCTTTAAGACCTAGCATCCATATACATGGACATCACATTTTGGGTTAGATATAGGGCTCTGTGACCACATTTTAAGATGTAGGCCTCAAATGTTATCTTATAACTTGTTAATGTACACAAATATATTTTACATTCATATATATAAATATATATATATTAAATATACAAAACATGTTAAAAAAAATATTAAATCAGAATACCTTTTGTTTGAGTAGCTCGTCGCAAAGGCGGTCCTCTGATACATCCTCTAGCTGAGGTTCACCAGTGGATCTCTGCTGTGGCACCTTTTCAAACTCTGTGTTTAAGACGCTGTTACCATTACGAGTCTCCACTCCAATCCAAGGGGCCCAGTTCTCATATGAAGGGCTAACAACAAACGGGTTCTGGAAGGGACTTTGTAGAAAATATAGACATGTAAATGCTGAGGAAAGGCAATGACATCCTCCAAAAAGATTCTGTCTAAATAACCAGATTCACTTACGCTTGAAAAATCCTCGGCTGATCATGTGCAGATGAACAGATTCCAGAATGAGACTATGTTGTGCTCACCATGGAATTCACTGCCTGGTTGTTCCAGTTCACTGACTGAGATTTGCAAACAGATTATTCAAAAACCTTAGTTGAATAGTACGTGTTCATGTTTACTTCAACAAAATAAAGAAACAAACCTTCAAAGCTGAATACTCCTTTTCTGTGTAGGTCCATAACAACAACAGGAGGGTAGAAAGCCACAATTTACACAAGAGTATTTGTACTCTGTGTTGGAAAGGGCTTCAAAATGGCAGTACCCCTGAAAGATGAGGTCGGTGGCTGGGAAGTCAACCCTCAATAAACTCTCAAGAGAGTTGATAACCCGAGACACAGATACGTGATTCTAAAGAAAGAGACAAAAGAAATATATATATATTGTAATGTTGCTAAACACTAAAATATTATCACAAACTGCAAGGCAGCATCATTGACATTGTGAAAATCTATTTTCTGTAAATGGCTACATCAACTAACGGCTTAAAACCCACAAGAATGAAAATTGTGTTTTTAAGATGTACTTGTAGCTTTTCTCTCATGATAGATGACGTATATAAACAAAACATTGTAAGATTAAAACGGTTTTCCTGAGTGTTTGTTTATTCAAACCAGAATGGATAAAATGAAAACCATCAGTTTTAAAAATATTTGTTTGTGATGCAGCAAAGCCATAGGCGGGCCAATCTTCCCTCTCTGCTAATATTCTTATGGATCCACTTGCAGACGAATAGAACTGTTGACATCCTAATTGACCTTCTCTGAGCCAGATTCTGGTTGGAAACTGTACAACTTGAAAAACTGATGTTGTTTACTGTTTGTTCATTTGTTTTCTTGCTATGCTAACGTTAACTTGGGGTTGTAAGCAGTTGTAAGCTAGTGGGGGAGTGTAAACAAATAGATGCTGGGGTATCAATACAGGGTTACTTCAGCGGTCATGGTCCCACTCATAACACAGAGGGAAATGTCAAATTCATGGTCATTAAAGTTGTAGATTCAAATTTTCTGCATAGCCTGCAGAAACGAAAGTCATATTCACCTCCGTCTGCTATGCAGCAAAATATTACATTCTAGGGAATTTTTGCTAAATACCACAGAATCCATGATTAAGAGACCACAAGAAACAATTTAAAATAATAATAATAATAATAACAACGAAGTATAGCCTTTCTCTCCCCTGAATTAGCATTGCATGTTTTTATTTTTAAATAAAAAACTATAGACAAAAACTATAAACCGCTGTTGCTGACATAACAATAATCTCGTAAACTCTGCATCAATTTCTGGACCATTTAAAAATAGGTACTTTTGAGGCTAAACAAAAAAAAGAATATTTTTTTGTTATAGTCATACCTGGAGATTGTGTCTCAAGTACACACAAAGCTGAAGAGTCATAATGACATGGTCATTGAAGTTGTGAAGTCCATCTCTCCACTCCTGATATCGATAGACCAACTTGCAACTGGGGCAACATTTACTGTACGTTGAGACATCTGTTATGGAAATAAATAATATGCAAACATTAAAGTTTATAGCAACTTTGTAAACATGAAGATGAAAGAGGAACTGAACTTACTTTGAATCACACCTTGCATGCCAACAATTCTGGCTTTTTTTGTGACTAATTTGGCCTCCTGAAGTTCTGGATGATCTGGACACAGCTGACAAGTTGACTCGTCTGGGAGCAAACACTTCCTGTAGTCTGGCAAAGCTCTCTGAGCGGTGACTTCTTCTGGAGAGAGTGGCAGGTATTTTTTTGAATTCAAATACATACTTTACGGTTCGAGACAAATCCGTTGTAGGAGAATGGCTTGGATTGGGAGTTGCTTGTGATGTTGTATTTGAAAGTGGTGCAGTCATAAAAAGATGCTTGTGCGTTTGAAAAAGGTGCCACTTCGCGATGTTCTTGTGTGTGGCAAGATGTGCGTGCCTTTGCACAGGGACAATGCCAGGTGTTCTTCTTTGTGTTGTGGGTGACTATAACCCTGCCCAGAGTGCTGTAATGGTGTAACTTGGGTTCATAAATTGAAAAGCAAATGTTCTTTTTAGAATCACTAAGGTTCACGAAAACTGACAGTGGACAATGCGCTTCCTCTGATTCTCTTTGCCTTTTTTTGCACACATTCACCTTGGAGATGCCAAAAAAATGGTTTTCCACCATTTCATCCAGAACTTGTTGTCGTAGTGGCTCTTCAGTGGCCGTGGCACTACAGTAGTCCACAGAACGAATGTGATGGCACATGCTGTGAGGCAGTCCGCTGCGTTGTGCAAGCAAGTGATATTGACGACAATCCTCCATTTCACATTTAGTCTGATGATCTTGACCCCATGTCTTCCGTTGGACATGTACTGGCACACTGAAACCATGAGATGTTTTCCTGACAGCATAAATCCCATTGATTTGGTCAACACAGACAGTTTTTAAGTGGGAGCTTGCTGTAACATCCTCCAGTTGGATATGCATTCTCTTGATATGTACGGCCAAATTCTTTTTGTATAAGGTCAATGGGCAGTGAGGACACTTTATATGGGTTGATGGAAGAGAGTGAAATCTTCCTTGTGAGGTGTCAAACCTTCCTCTTGAGGAGTGAGGTCTTCCTCTTGAGGAGTGAGGTCTTCCTCTTGAGGAGTGAGGTCTTCCTCTTGAGGAGCGAGGTCTTCCTCTTGAGGAGCGAGGTCTCCCTCTTGAGGAGCGAGGTCTTCCTCTTGAGGAGCGAGTCTTCCTCTTGAGGAGCGAGGTCTTCCTCTTGAGGAGCGAGGTCTTCCTCTTGAGGAGCGAGGTCTTCCCTTGAGACTCTGGAGGAGTGAGGTCTTCCTCTTGAGTAAGATGGGGGTTTGAGGTGGAAGCAGGAGAAGGCTGATCAATATCTGTGGCACCTGCAGTTGTCTTGGATAATGCAGGTTGTGCATAGGAATGGTCAAAAGCTTGTGAGAACTCAGACGGTGCCAGGAAGTATGAGTGCTCTAAACACACCATATTTTTCTTTAGAAGGTTGACTTTCTCGTGAAAGTGGCTTATCGGGTGCTAACGGCATGGGTTGAACCACCGTAAGGGCATGGGTTGGACCACTTATTTTTTGACACTCTCTCAGATGTGATGTCATGCGGTCCTTGCGAATAATGGTTTTGTAACAGAAAGGACAATGAAAGTGGCCTCCAACTCTGCAGGGCAAATTGCAACTGCAAATTACGTGATCTGGAAAAGACGAAAGAGTTCATACATTCATTTATAAAGGACCTTCCACTACCAGTCAAGGAGACCCAAAGTGCAAGAAAGACAGAGCAGATTAATAAAAATGATAAAAATCACAAAAAAAAAAAAAAAAAAAATTAAAACATGAAAACAAATTGAAAGCAAAAATTACAATCAATAAAAAATAATTAAAAGGCAGCTAGGCAGATACTTCAGCGCTATAATGGAGGAACAGTTTGGCTTTAAAAGACTCCAAAGTTGTAACTTCTCTACCAACTGGTGGCAAATTATTCTAGAGTTTGGGAGCCAGCACAGAAAATGCACGGTCACCCCAGAACTTACATTTGCTTCTCGGAACCAGTAACCTACACTGGTCCGCAGAGCGTAAGGACCTAAGAGGGGAATATTTTAACAGCAAACTAATGACGTAAGAAGGACCAGAACCTAAACCTGACAATGACTTAAAAACAAAAGTTCTGTTAACAAATTTGGATATATTAAAAAAAAAAAAAAAAAAAGGAAAAAGATTCCAGCCATAAAAACATTGGAGTCTTTACACACAAAATAACAGAAATATTAATTGAAAATTGCAATTATATGCAACTAGATCAGAAAAAGATCTTTGATATCAACATACCCTTGAAATGCACTGCATTTGCAATTGTGGTTCTCCAAGTGCCGTTGGATCACTTCTTCACTTATAGCCTTGAAACAGGGGCAAAGTGGACATCCAAACCCACCGCCAAATGCCTACGCTCCAAGGATCCATCCTTCTTTAGATTTGATATAGGCATCTAAACAAAAAGTCAACAAATCATTTTCTAAAAAAGGACCAAGAAAAATCATTTTAAAACATTTCAAATGCAGTTACTAACTAATGTTTATGTGTATCAAATATGGGATGAAAACAGCTGTCCTCTTTATCCACATATCTATTTTTAACGTTTTTGTTTTATTTAAGTCTTCCTCGAATGCCATCAGTGGTTTTGTAAAACGGGTTTGCCATTCGCAATCTTTCTATAAAGCTATCAAATTTTCTTGTAAAATTATGGCTGAACTATTCGGTGTAAACAAACATTTTGACATAATATAAGTTTTATTTAAGACAATGTAAAAACAAAGTTTGAAAAAAAAGCATTTACCCTGAAAATCGGTGCAGTAATATCAAACTTCAAACATTTGCTTGCTGCACGAGTAACATTAATTTACATATTTTTTTGTGTTGGTTACACGTCCTTACATGCTTCAGCCTTACTTATTTACGCTTTTCTGTTTTATATTAAGGACTTTATATCATTGCTCTGCTCTGTTTTCGAAGTTAATGTCGAAAATATGGTGTATAAAAGCGCTAGAATAAAATAAAAATTAAAAGTCGAGAAGTGCGCGCTGTGAAAATGGACGTACCATTGGCTAAGTTAAGATGGCGCCAACACGGAGTTTTGAATCATTCAGATTAAAATAGTTTAGAGAAAAAAAGACAAACATAAAATAAGTGATCCATCTAGTCCTCTAAATTGTCATACTCATAAAATGTATCAGCGGAATAAATAGTTATTTTATAGAGAATTATGATAACATTCTCTTTAACTTACTTTCGTTTTCTCCTCCGTCCGTCTTCAAATTACTTCGTCTGCTTTCGGGTTCACGGCGGCTGGCAACCAACTTTAAGGCGCATTAGCGCATACTAGTGGTCAGAATCAAGTCAGCATGCAATCTGTCCGGCGGCCATGACACGTCCGACTGCCATGACACGTCCGACTGCCATGACACGTCCGACTGCCATGACAGCCTGCAGCAAGACCCCTCTCGTAAAAGTAGCTGTAAGGCAGGTTAAAAAAAAAATGGTGTGAAACAAAAATAACTTAAATATCTGTCTTCGTAAAATTGTATTTCCAAATCACCCTCAGAAAAGCACCCAAAAATATGTAAATAAAACGTTTTATTGGCCGTCTTTTATCTGTTTTATGCAAATAAGCAAATCATTTAATAATAACTTTTATTTATATATTTGTTTTCGCTTAAACTCAACTGCTGCAGAGGTTTTGTTGTCATAAAAAACGTTCTGATAAAAAAAAAATAGAGGATTCGATTAAATTCGGTTTTATTTATATAGCCCAATATCCTTGAAATTTCTTAATAAAGGTTAAAAGTTTTTTTTAGGCGAACAGCCAATCAGAAATGAGCTTGTTAGAAGTCCATGCCGGAAAGCGGACTAGGAAGGACTGTCAATCAAACGTTAGAGGTGGGGCCAGAGGGCACCACATTCCTTTACTGAGTTATCTGATTGGTCATTTGAGAATTTGAATAACATGCAAAAAAGTTTTTTTTTTTGTTTGTTTTTTTTTTAACAAATAAAAAGGACTATAGAGAAGATGTTAGGAAGAAGGTTTCAGACTAAGAGTTGTCATTCAGACAAATAAAATTACTGAGTAATAACTGTCTCTTTATTTTGACTTTTGGGACTAGCAGGAACTTCCTGTTTGGAAATATAAAGGGGGAGGGGTTGCTCTCGCTATTGTTTCCTGCGGTCTGTTTTAAACTGAGACACGTGTAGTGTGGGTCATACGAGGAGCAGATCACCTCACCACTGAAGAGGAGAAACATGGAGAGAGGACTTCTGGCTTACGGGGAAACTTTTTCCTGCTCGATATGTCTGGGTCTGCTGAAAGATCCGGTGACTATTCCCTGTGGACACAGCTACTGCATGAAGTGTATTGAAGGATTCTGGGACGGAGAAGACAGAATCCCCAGCTGTCCTCAGTGTAGGAAGACCTTCACACCGAGACCTGTTCTGGAGAAAAACATCATTTTAGCAGATATAATGGAGGAACTGAAGAAGGCTGGACTCCAAGCTGCTCCTGCTGATCACTGCTATGCTGGACCTGAAGATGTGTCCTGTGATGTCTGCTCTGGAAGAAAACGGAAAGCCATCAAGTCCTGTTTGATCTGTCTGGCCTCTTACTGTGAGGAACACCTTCAACCTCATTTGGATGAAGCTGCATTTAAGAAACACAAGCTGGTGGAACCCTCCAAGAACCTGCAGGAGAACATCTGCTCCATTCATGATGAGGTGATGAAGATGTTCTGTCGTACTGATCAGAAGTGTATTTGTTATCTCTGCCCTGTGGATGAACATAGAGGACATGACACAGTCTCAGCTGCAGCAGAAAGGACTGAGAGGCAGAGAGATCTGGAGGAGAGTCAACAAGAAATCCAGCAGAGAATCCAGGACAGAGAGAAAGAGGTGAAGCTGCTTCAACAGGAGGTGGAGGCCATCAATCACTCTGCTGATCAAACAGTGAAGGACAGTGAGAAGATCTTCACTCAGATTATCCGTCTCATCCACAAAACAAGCTGTGATGTGAAGCAGCAGATCAGATCCCAGCAGCAAACTAAAGTGAGTCAAGTCAAAGATGTTCAGGAGGAGCTGGAGCAGGAGATCACTGAGCTGAAGAGGAGAGACGCTGAGCTGAAGCAGCTCTCACTCACAGAGGATCACAGCCAGTTTCTGCTCAACTACCCCTCAGTTCCACCACTCAGTGGGTTCATACAGTCATTCAGCATCAATGTCCGTCCTCTCAGATACTTTGAGGATGTGACAGCAGCTGTGTCAGAGCTCAGAGACAAACTGCAGGACATTCTGAGAGAGGAATGGACAAACATCTCACTGACAGTCACTCATGTGGATGTTTTACTGCCAGAACCAGAACCGAAGAGCAGAGCTGAATTCTTGAAATATTCATGTCAAATCACACTGGATCCAAACACAGCACACAGACATCTGTTACTGTCAGAGGAGAACAGAAAGGTGACAAAGATGGAAAAACCTCAGTCTGATCCTTGTCCAGACAGATTTATTGGTAGTGTTCAGGTTTTGAGCAGAGAGAGTCTGACTGGACGTTGTTACTGGGAGGTGGAGTGGAAAGGGAAATATGTTTTTGTAGCAGTTGCATATAAAGACACCAGCAGATCTGGAGATGAAAGTGATTTTGGTTTTAATTACAAATCTTGGGCGTTATATTGTTCTCCAGGCAGTTTTTCATTTTACCACGACAGCATTGAAACCTTCATCTCAGCTCCCATTTCCTCCAGAGTTCAACTAAACTTTTCAGAGTGTTAAATCTCTGGATGGAGAGGTGTTCTGCAGACTCAAATGACTCTCCTCCACAGAGTGAACATTCACTTGCCGGATGCTGGACTGTGGTTGGAACATGGTTAAAGATTCCGGGAAGATTCTGTAAACAAAAAGTAAAAAAGAAGTAAGTGAAAGGTTTTTAGTGTTCTATGTCTTCCATTATTGTGAACTAAACTTTTTAACTGTTAATATTCTGTGGAGAAGTGTTTGTAGTCAAATGAAGAGAAATGAAAATTGATTGAATGTTGATTTGAGATCATTTTTGAAGATGAATCTCAAACTTCCAAAAATAATGATAAAAAAAGTTTGATTTTTCTTTCTTTTTTTTTTAATTTGAACTTTGGTATGTGACTCCTTTGAAATTGAAATTTTACACTTATGTTCATGTTTTTGTGTAGTCGTGAACTGAAGGAAGCTGCAACACAAATAGAATCAGTGATGTCACAATCATGATTTTCTGTTTGCTCTACACAGAAACTACAAGAAGAAACTGAAGGAGAAGATTGTGTTTGTAGAAAGAAGATGTACAACTTTGTTTTTTCTTGTAATGCTTAACTTGATATTTTTTTTATTAAAGACTTGTGTTTTCATGTCTTCGTCCTTCAGATAGAAGTTGTTTCTGATCATTTTGCAATAAAACATCCTGATTCTTTTGTCTTAAATCCAGAGTTTGTTTGAAATCTGATTTAAGAAAAGTGTGAATAATCTGAGAAAGAACTGAAGCAGTGTTTCTACAATTTCAGAAATGACAAAGTTGATGTTTAGAGCAGAAACATCTCTGTCAGTTAGTCTGTGTCCTTCTGACTTTCTGCAGTAAACCAGTTTAATTACAGTCAAATGAGAAGTTTCCCTCAAGATTTGATACAAAGATTTATTCAAAACATTGTTTAAAAGCTGAAAACAATAGTAATTAAACAAATGTAAACATAACCAATTATTTAAATACAGACTGAAAAGTTGCAATGGGCAATACAATATGAATAAATGAACATTTTTGATACAAGTCCTGTTTATTTGGAAAGTGTTAGTTTTTAGTAATTGATGTAGACAAATAAATACAGAAAACAGAATAAAACTTAACTGGCAGCTGTTTAATATTAAACATTGTCTAAAGAGTTTTACTCTTTAGATTAACATCCAAATTTATTTATTGTGAAGTTATTTAAAATTTCTGCAAAACAAGCATAAATTAGATGAGGTTTTATTCCTTTTATAAGTAAAGTTATCTTTAATCAGTTGTATGTCTCTTAAGCCTGTATGACATTGCTACTACGTACATTTTGAGGAAATATTACAGATAAAAAAATTGGTCATATATGAATACACGTGTAAGAGAGTATTTTTGATTAAAGTCTAATTCCATTTCATTCTTATATGTAACCTTTTAGTGAAGCTCTGTAACAGTTGAATGAATCTGATGTGCTCATTAACACATGCCCCAAATTGTCACAAGGTGTTTGATGTAAGACAACGTATTTTAAGGTATCTACTATAGGCCCATAAAGTAAGGAAGTGTTTTTACGATAACGAATGTCAGGAAACACTTTGATGTGGGACAATGCATTCTCAGGTAGTGTTTGTGAGATAACACCCTCAGGCATTTACAATTGGCCATTTGGTCATGGATAGTATTTCCCCACATGTCACAATACACTTGATGGATGACAAAATTCCTTAAGCTTTGAAGGTGGTTTGAGCAGCCCTATAAAACTCTGGCGTCCTGTCACAGCGGCAGAACTCTCCCGTGAGGCTTCTCTGTGTGTCTGATCAACGCACATTAAACTTCTTTTATTAAATGCTTGTGTTTAACTTGAGAAATTGTCTGCTCGTTCATCGGACTCAAACATTTTTTCCACAACACACGTTGAAAAATTAAGAAAATTTGTGGTTTTTATGTGAAAGCAGAATTTGCTTCCTGCTTAGCTACAGTGCATACGTACACTAATTTGCTCTCCTTTCTGCTTATAATTTTTGCTGATTATTTTTCCTTTTTTTTTTCCTTTTAAATCACACCTCCAATAATTTTTTATACTTTTAAACTATTAGGTCAGATCTTTTTCTTTTTAGTCTAAAAAAATAATTTTTCTGCTACATTCATCTTAAAACATTTTATCTTTAAAGCGGCCCTACAATGAAAATTGTACTTTTTGAGGTTTTAAATGCATTTTACTGTTCATTCCTCTCCGCAGAGAACCCCAAAGCAGTATTTTGATCAGTTCATGCATTTAAGAATAATCAACTAAAAACTGCAGCCGCCTCTCCCATATCCACAAAAATGAGCGGTTGGAAACATGCTGACGTCTTTTGGCTGGGCTGGCCTGGGGCCTGGGGCCTGTGACGGTTTGTATGATTAAGTGTGTGAGCTGCAGTTGCAGTGGTATTGTGTACATTTTGACTTGTTCAAATGTGGAGACTATTTTGGCCAACAAGTTTGTGTGTAACTAGAGAGTGTATGTGCAGACAGGCTCCGCCCATTCTAGTTTACTATTTCGACCTGGTTGTTTTATGCTGTTGCTTCCCTCTGTTCCCATCTTCTTTTTTTTCTCTAAACCCCCTCTTTTCCTAGAGCAGGGGTCTGCAACCTGCGGCTCCAGAGCCACAAGTGGCTCTTTTACCTCTCCATGGTGGCTTTCTGGCTGAAGAAAAATATAATAGTCATTTTCAAAAAATTGGATACTACTGTTTTTGGCTAATTTTTTTTCTTTTGGGGTTTTTAGGATAATTTAAATTTTTAGCTTCTATTTTGGTAACATGCTAACATTTTTTTAACAATTTAATTAACAAAGGAATTTTATGCTAATTTGGAGTTTAGCTAATATTTTAGTAAAATGCTAATGTTTTCAGTTAATTTGTTATCTACTGAAATTTTTTTTGGATAATTTAGAATTTAGCTTCTTTTTTACTGAGGAATTTTAGGCTATTTTGGGGTATAGTTAGTAATTAATCAACAAGCTAGCTTTTTCTGGCCTCTAGTTTTTATGGTAATTTGGAGTTAAGCTAATATTTTAGCAATATGTTAATATTTTTAGCAAATTTGTTATCTACTGGGGCTTTTAGGCTAATTTTGAGTTTAGCTTTTATATCAGCAACATGGTTAACTTTTTGGCTGATTTAATTTACAGAGAAATGTTATGCTAATTTGAAGTTAAGGTGGTAATTGAACAACAAGCTAGCTTTTTTGCTACCAAAGTTAAATACATAAAAAAATTCCCTTTTTGAGAGATGCTAGTTTCTTTTTTATATATTTTATTGCTTTAGTTTGTGCCAAAAATTATTCACATTATAAAAAAAAAAAAAAACAAAAAGAAGGTTATAAATTCAAATCCAAATTTCTTAAAGGCTAACGTAAGCAATGCGGCTCTCTCTTGGTTTTGATCAGTAGAAAACGAGCCCAAATGGCTCTTTTACTGTTAAAAGTTGCCGACCCCTGCCCTAGAGGCTCTCAGCCCGTATCTGTTTGGGACAAGTTAAAAAAAAAAAAAAAAAAAAAAAAAAAAATGAAATCAAGCAAACGTAATATGGAATTCTCGGATCAGCCAAGCAAGTTTTTTTTTCTGTCCCTTTTTTTTAGTTTTCCCCTTTTGCTGCTTTATGGTTTGTGGTGTATTGGCAAAAAGCGTCCTGTTTCTAGGGGGATCATCATCTTTCTTTGATGTTTGCTGCTTTCCTTACATTTTTTACTGCTTTAAGGGTTATTAGTCTGCATGTGTGAGCATGTCTGTATTCTAGTGTTTCAATTGCTAACATGAGATGTGTAGTTTTGATAAGAGACATTTGTTCAACTTAAATACAATTTTATTTGATTCTAATCAATTTATTCATGATTATATTGTACTTATAATCTCTGTGTTTTGCGTATTTCCTGTTCAATTACAGCGTGAACAAAGTAATATTTTGTGCACAACTTTGCAATATATTTATATAAAAAAATTCATCTGAATGGTCACTCTTTAAATATATGTACTAATATATACCACATTTAGTTTTACATTTAGCATTTTTGTTTTGAAATCTTCTTTTGTCTTGAATACAGAATTTTTTGTGTTAACTTTCTGCAAGATATTTTGACAGTAAGTTGACAGAAATTTTGTATTGAATACAAACAAAAATTTTATCCAAAACAAAGAAAAATCAAATTCACAACAAAAATGTAAAAGAGGCTAAACTAAATTTACTACTAATATAATTATTATAATATTATATATATATATATATATATATATATATATATTTTTTTTTTTTTTTCTTGGAGTCAAACTTAATCACTATGCATTTTACATTCTTTCTCAGTCTCATATGTATCTGCTACATTTATAAAAAGATGCTTTGATCAGACAGAATCTTTAGTTGGTAAATATATTGGTTTGTAAATCACCCACAAACTTAACTGCACATCACTGGTCTGTAGTGAGGGGATTTAAAGGGCTATTTCTCTCATGGTGCTCCTGCTCTCCTCTGCACATCCTGATTGGACCCAGCTGCAAGCACTCATCTCGTCAGCCAGTCAGCTAGGAGGGGTCTGCTCCAGCATTCTTTGCCAGTTTGTTACCTTACCCGGTGAAGTACCCTGGCCTTATGATTCTGCTTGTTACTGAAGTTAAGCTTGAAACCATTTTGCTCGTGGCTCATTCCCTTGTCAGGATTCTTCATTCCATGTGCTGCCCTGGGTCAATTTCTCTCTCCATTGCAAAAAGCTCCACCATCTACTCTGCTCCAAAACGCCACCATCATCCTAATCTTCACCTAGATCTGCGCTCCATCAACGGGACTCACTCTACTCCTCGTCTGCCTCTTCCTGCTGCCGCTCCTCCCCAGCTTCCGTCTCCAAGTTCCCAAGGACAATAAAACTAATTCCTCCCTACCTCATCCTTCCGTGATCCTTCCGGGTTTCAGCATCTGGGTCTGTTTTGCCTTGCAAACATGACAATTTCATTAAAAAACAACTTTTTGAGCTTTTAAGTTTATGTTTATTCCTGACCATAAATAACCTCCAAAGGGGTATTTTGATCTGTTTGTGTATTTCTGAGTAATCCCCTAAAACCTGGACTCTCAGCAGCAGCCCCTCTCATACTCGTATCCATCTTTAAAAAAAGGATGGCAAGTCGTTTTACTTACAGGAATGAAAAAACTCAATAACAAATTTCATAAATTTGTTTTTTTGTGTTAAAAAGTAATATATCACTCTGAGAGGCTTAAGAAAATCATGGTATAGCTCATTAAATATCCAGACTAGCCTGGTTTTCTGCCATCTCCAATTTACCACATTTTTGTTATAGATAAATCATTTTTGGTTTTTGAAGTGGGGTTGCATGAGCTTAGAGGCAATTCAGCCAATATGCTTGTAAAATACAGTTAATAAAAGAACACACGATCTGTGTCAATATTACTGTTTTTGAAAGGACTTGAAATATCCTGGGTAAAAAAGATTTAAAAAAAACCTATTAAAGAAAAGACTTCAATGATATATGAGGAGACTTTAATAAAAGTTTAAATGCGTCTCTATCGTCTGCAGGGCTTTGCTGGTTTCTGCGTACATCTGAGGGAAAGAAGGTTGGTGCAGGGATTTGGTTGCTTCTGAGGAGTAGAAAAGAATATATATTTACCATACGTACTATGTGAACCAGGGGGGCTCTCACTTCTCTGTGAGTCTGAGAATCTGACCCTCATAGGTATACAATGGTACGAGAAATGCTCACCAAGCAGGGAGGGTGTTGTGATTATCTTCACGAGAACCTTTAACGGCTCCCGCTACCACCCTGCTTGGGTCCAGTAGGGGTGGGTGTGTGTGTGTGTGTGGGGGTGTGTGTGTGTGTGAAAAATGAGGTAATACCTGATGAAATTTCACAATAAAATATATTTACTTCTGTGCATCAGACACGCATGGACTCACTCCAGCTCACCCCACACATCAGAAAAATTGGATAATGCGTTGAGGAGTAGGCCGATTTTGACTACATTTGAAGAGGTTTGGGAGAGAAGGCCTTTTCTTTGTTTATCCTGGGGGGCACACATGCCTCGCAGCTCCGTGACCTCATGACCTCTGCTGGTGGTTGGTGCACACACACACACATACAGAAACGAGAACACCCCTACACACATATGCCTAGAACCAGATGCTGATCCGTCTGAAAGAGAATATATGTGTTTTTAAGAAACATACCCCAACCCTGAGTGCAACCTTCATCAACTTCAATGAATACAGATATACCACCCCCCACTTTTGGGGTATAAGACCTACAATTTCTTGCTGGAGTCAAACAAGTCCAGATATCTCCTCCATGCTTCTAACCATGATGTCCTTGTTCATGGATGCGGAAGAGCGGAGTACCTTGTCGTCAAACTTCTGACAGAATCCCCATACACCCTCCAACCCACAAACCCCACCCACAAAGTCACCCCTCCCTCTCCCCCAAAGCAGATGCCCCTTTCATCAAACTTTGACAGGTCCCCCTCCCGGGTAAAAAAGAAGATATAAAATGTATAAAAAATGCCTTTGTTTTAGTAAAGAAAAGACTTGAACGATATTACATGAGGAGACGTTAATAAAAGAGTTTAAATGCGTCTGTATCGTCTGCGGGGTTCTGCTGGTTTGTGCGTGCATCTGAGGGGAAGAAGGCTGGTACAGGGATTTGGAACCGCAAACCCAGGTAAATACTGGAAAAAGACGCCTCTCCCCATCAACGAACCTAGAGGGGTGAAAAATGAGGTAAAACTTGAGGAAATTTCACAATAACAAAATATCTTTACATCGGCGAATCAAACATGCATAGAGTCACTCCAGCTCACCCCACATATCAGCAAAATTAGATTATGCATTAAGGAGTAGGACAATTTTGACTATGTTTGAAGAGGTTAGGGAGCTTTAAGACGAGATAGAAATAATAAAAAACTTCAGAGAAGGCCTTTTCTTTGTTCATCCTGGGGGGCACCCATGCCTCGCAGCTCCGTGACCTCATGACCTCTGCTGATAGTAGGGCAATAGAACCCGTGGCTCGTCCGTCTGAAATCCCCCAACCTGAGTGCAACCTTCATCAACTTCAGTGAATGCGGATGTGCCATCCCAACACTTTTGGGGCGTAAGACCTAGCATGTCTTGCCGGAGTCCAACAAGTCAAGACATATCATCTGTGCTTCTAACCATCAAGTCCTTGTTCATGGCTGCAAAGAAAAAAGGTGAGTAAAGCTTCTCAATGAAAAGCTAACCGTTTCTGAAACATATTTTTTTTGACAAAGCTTGTATTTTTCTAAAGAAATTTGAGCCGATGTTCACCACAGTCAGATGACTTATTTGATGGTAAGAAATATTTATTTTATCTTATTAATTTAATCTTCATATCAATTTTAACAGTAAGCATTTCTTTTGTAATCACAGACTTCATCGACTTGAGTCAACCAGAATTTGGTAAGTTCTTTCTGTTATATGACACGTATTCTGTTTTATGCATCTATATGTTAATAGAACCTTTTTACTTGCAGATTTCCTGGAAAGCGGGCAGACCCAGACTCCTGCAGCTCCTGAGGCTCAGAAGAATCCCGCCGTTTTCACTGGGTCATTAGGAATCTCCCCTTCAACCAGTGTGGGTCAAAAGACAAAAAACTTTCTGTCCCTCAGAAAAACTTTTACCCTGGCTCAAGCCGGACAACCGACTCAGCTGAAGCCTTCAGCATGGACCGCCTTCAAGTGGGGAAGCAGCCGGTCAAACCCCGATGCTAATGACTATATATTGCCAACTAACGATTAGGGGTGTTACTTTTTTTCATCACTTTTTATTTTGGGATATTCCCTCATTTTTGTATTTCTTACACATTATGTTTTTATTTTTGGTCCTTTACTCAAAACTTTTTTTTTTGGGGGGATATTCCCTTCAAATACTTTCTTT
Organism: Oryzias javanicus; assembly: GCA_003999625.1. Classification (NCBI taxonomy): domain Eukaryota; kingdom Metazoa; phylum Chordata; class Actinopteri; order Beloniformes; family Adrianichthyidae; genus Oryzias; species Oryzias javanicus. Next base: position 20,000 of record ML136664.1, read on the forward strand.
TACCATTCATAAAGAAAATATTTTTCTTTAAACTCTTTACAAACTTTAATTTTTCTGAATAGAAACCCCATCACACGTCAACAACTATTGAAGGATTAAAGCCGTTTGTATAGGTTTTTAAAAAAGCTTTTCCTTCTAACAGAACTCGAGAATGCGGAATTCAAGAAAAACGCATCAAACCCCTACATGAAAACAAACATAATCAATATAAGTAAAGTTTAGCATGAAATACAACAGGGGTTTATACTCAATAAATCCCTGTTGTGACAGTAATCTGCCCAACACAAGAGGCTCTCAGCCTGTATCTGTTTGCCCAGTTGTTGGACAGGACAAGTTAAAAAAAAAAAGTAACTCGTATTTTGTAAAAAGTGTGACAATGTTTTGGATCTACCCAAGAATATTGTGTGGATTTACAGTAATCATCAACCTTTGTATTCCGATCTGATGAAAACCAATAAAAACGTTACGTTTGTGAAAGGTCTGTCTCTTTTGAAGACCCTGAACCTTTTCCGCCTCATCTGAACCATTTGGTGATTTTGGACGACGAGATGTTTCAAGCTTCCGAAAATTTTTATGGAATACAGACATCACAGAAACATGAGCGTTTTCCTGCTCACACAGAACATATTTCACCAAGGAAAATACAGCCGCACCATCGGCTTAAACAGTAATTATTTGGTTGAAGGGGTTTAAATCTCTCTTACCAGTGAAAGCTTCATGATTCGTCATAGCGATCACAACGTATTTAGGCATTGTGCCCAGTAAAATATTTTCCTGGTTGCAGATTCTAGAGTCTTCAGGGATGGAGAAAGTTTTCACATTGACCCCCGAGAGGGGATAAAAAGCGTTGCCTTTCAATAAAGCCGCTTTGAGACCTAACCGGACCACCGGTGACACCACAACTTCCTCACAAACAGAGAGGCTCCAATCACATTCAGCTTGAACATGGAGTCGGCGGCCCTCATAAGACAAAAAGCATTGTTGGCTCGCATCAGCTTCACTCTTAGATTTACAGAGTTTAGCAAAAATCTTTTGCTAAAAAAGATGTCGGTGTGTATAGGACCCACAAGATGTACTTCTCGGGAATCGTTGGTGAATCCGGCCCGTTTGTTCAGTCCGATGAGTTTGACAATGGGAGTCCAAGCTTCCTGGAGTGGCTTCAAAAGAGGTTTCATAAAACTAAAAAGTCGGCTAAAAATAGACCTGAGCCCCCTGCTGTACATGACACCTCATGTACCTCGCTTAAACTATGGTCAATTTTTTTTTTCCTTCCTCATCCCGGCTTCAACAATCTTGTCCGCTGTAGCGTTGACACTGCTCGGCGCTCGCTCAAACAATTCGTTTTATACTCTGGGTCAGAAGTGCAGAGTTAATATATATTTCCTGTAAGTAAAATCCGCGAGTTGGTTCTGGTCGTTTTTTATTTCCACCTGAATGTTTTCAATGTGATGTTTAGCCACCGGTAATTAAAACTAAGTTAAACTTCCACCATTCTCAACAGCGGCGCGTACACATCTCCAACCATCTGTGGCGCTACTATGTCTCTGTAGCAGATGAAATTATAAAAGCCCCCTCTTACATCCGCTGGAAAAGAAGCCATCTTTTAGTCAAACTTGAATCACTCCATACCCCTGATACAAGCTAGAGTGGAGTAATAAAGTACGTGAAACATTCCTCCGGCTTGAAAATCAAAACATCTTGGAATTATTCTGTAAAGCAAATAGATGTCAAAGTTTGACGAGAAGGTACTCTGCTCTTCCGAGGATTTGATATAAAATTCATATAAACTTATATAAAATTTATATGAATTTATATAAATGTTATATAAAAGTGATACGTCATCACAATAGAATGTGCAGGTCAAAGGTCACCTGTCAAAATGAGTTTAATGGAAAGTATATGCCTTAGCTTTCTAGTGTCTATTATGGTAACATTGCTTTACTGCCATCTGTTGGAGAAGGGTAGAGTCAAAAGTTACTTCATAGTTTTTCAATAGTTTTTTTTTTTTTTTTTTCAGTAGAACTGCATATTAAATCACTTTTGTGTTTCTGATATAGCTGCAAAAGATGGACCGATATCATGGGATGGCACTTTAGTTCATACAAGAGTCAAGGCAGGTTTGGTTATACTGTATAGTGAATATAGGAAGTCTGTGGCCTCTCTTCTGTCCTGACTTCACACAGATCTACAGATGCTAGAGAAGTTCAAAAAGCAGGCGCGTGCACACATAGGGCCCTAGGGGCGCTTGAGTATCTGCCCTCTTTGCCTCGCATTAAAAATGCCCTTGTGCCCTACTTATTTGTTTTTTTCAAAATGAATTAACTCTTGTTATTGATACAACAAAAAACAGGCGAGCTACAAAATCCGTCTCGCGATTATTCTTTCATACCTATTTTCTCCCGGGGGTTCTGAGCTGCCGCTTCTGTCTTTGCTGCTCCTGGGACATGCATAGGATTTTTATGGGGCAGGGGGTCAAGGTTGGAAAAGGGCAACAAAAACATTTTTGACAATGGTTAAATGGCTAACTACTCACATATGAGACCTGTGTAGGTGAAAGTGATACAAGTGCTATTTTTACATAAACAAATTATTGTCAACATGAATTTATTGTCTATATCATAGACTTGGAAGACATCTGAAGCAGTAAAACACTGAAGTCTCTTTATTGTGGCATTGAGTTCCAAAAAGATCAACAAGAATCAAGTTTAGTACAAATCGTAATCATTCAAAAACAGATTTTCTAAAATATTTTATCCTCAGAATTCTGAAAATTATTAATAACCTTTAAATAACCTTTGGAAAAGGCCGACATCCTGAAACATTTGAAAAAAGCACTTTTAGTCCCAGCTAAGAAAAGAAATACCTCCTAGGGGGTTTTATCAACTGTTATGTAACTTAGTTTGGCATTAATGGGAACCTACTGTGAGAAAAATGTTGCAATTAGAAGTTGTAGAATATGAAATGGCGTGCACTTAGCGAGGTCGCATAAAACACGGTTTTAGCTAGATCGGACATATTTTACCCGAATTGCGTAAAAGTGGTATTCGCGCGTTCAGAGGCCCAAGCTGAACGAAATTATATAACTTACGAAAGCGAAATGTGTACAATGCGCCTCTGGTCGGCAAAAAACCATCCCGAAAAAAGTGCTGACTCAGCATTTTCAACTTTTTATTTCGTATTTCGCATTTCGCAAACGAAACCAACATACCTTTGCTGGATATAGCCATGGCTAAATTTTACATTATTATGGGATGGCTCCACGACCTATGGTTTGGCAGCCATTTTGTTTTGAAATCTGGAAATTTGGGATTTCACAAAGGTGAAACGAACCTTTAGTTTGTCCGATTGTCACGAAATTTGACCCACATGCCGTGAGTCTTCAACAACCCCTAAAGTTTTGTTGACCTTTGACCTTGAGAAGTGGCCGACATATCTAATGTACAAAAAAACGAGTTTTAGCACCAGCTTCAACCCAATATCACTTGCAGGGATTTATATCAATCGTTTCCTAATGCTTTTGGCACTAATGGGAAGCCGATGACAAAAGAAAAATGATATTACCAGCTATAGATTTTGAACGGCGTGGGCGTGGCGAGCTCGCAAAAGTGGCATAGTCTTTATACATGCTCATATTTCAATGCATTCCAATGGGACTATAATATGTTGATCCCAGACTTAAGCTGTAACAGGCATAATAACATAGAATATGACCATATAAGGAATATGGGCGTGGTTAGCGAATAACCCCCCGTTGCTAAGGTAATCCAAAATTTACTTTTGCCGATTCTAATGATATTGATGTCAAGCTGTTCGGTGACCTCAGACGAACAAAACATAAAATGGTTGCTATGGAGATAAAACCAACAGAAAAGCCGCCATTTTGAAAAAAGTGCTTTTTTAATCAATTTCTCACATTCATCTCAGATCAGCTATACAGAAAGAGAAGGGAGGGTCTTCGGGTTACATAGTGAGTGCTAAGGAAGTGAGTTCGGGTCAAAGGTCGCCATTGAGGGCGACAGTGGTGCCAGAGGGCGGGCGGCGAGGGCGGCGTTGATGCGTATGTGCGAGCAGTGAGGGAGAGGGCGGGCTGCGAGGGGGAGGGCTGGTTGCGGTGAGGGTGAGGCCAGGCGGCAAGGGTTAGGGCGGGTAGTGACTGTGGGCCATCCAACGCCGCTTGCGGCTTTAATGTTTTTATTGTTATTTCTGTTTCCCAGAGAAGCTTTAGCAAATCAGAAACAGATGAAATATTCTATTTATGTATCTCCTCCATCATCAGAAAAAACACAAAAAAACAAAATTTTCACCAGACTGGGTCTCTATAAGACATATTTAAGTTTTTTTTCTTTAATACTGAAAAATATTTTGTTGGGAAAATCAGGAAAACAATTTTAATTTTTAAAAAGAAAAGCACTTGAAATATACTAAAAGCTACTCAATGTTTGATTTGTTGCTAAAGTATTGTTATAGTGTGATTCTCATTGAAAAGTTATTGTTTTCTGTAAATGTTTATATGTTTCGAAATTAGATTTTTTATTTGAAGAAAAAAAATTTCTCTCTTTAAAAGTGTAGTTAAGATGTTTGTTGTGGTCTGTGAAACTGTTTAGTCACTGTAGAGAAAAAAGCCTTTGTGTGTGTGACACATCACAAACACTTTTATCCATCGTGATAAATCTAAATGTACAAGTACAATTCTTTTTCTCATTAAACCAACCAATCAATGAGCTGCTTGGACTGGTTGATGTGTGACATTCATGTTAGGAGAAAAAAAACAAAAATAATTGTTTTCCTATTAAAGGCAACAGATGAAAAATGGCGGAAGAAACTCAAAATAGTTTAACACACTCAATACTTTTGAAACGAATCTATCATTGTAAAGCTGTTTGTATGTGACCTGCAGTTTTAGTGCTTCATGTTCTATACAGCTTCAATCATGTGTATTAATATTCAGATGAAGTTTTTCAGTCATCTTGTGACATCACAGTTCCGACCATTCTTTGTATGTTAGTGTAACTTCTCCATCCTGATGCCTAAAGAAGACCATAAAGTTAACCGATCAGAGCTAAAGCGACCGCGGCGTGGTCCGATAACCCCCGCTGGTGCCTCCAGCAGCAGAATCAGAACCTTCTCTGTCACTGGTCCTCTCCAGGTTTTGGTCCACGTCTCCAACAAGATGTCCAGAGGACGCTACCACGAGCTGAAGGGGCTGGCGTCCTACGAGGTATCCGTCCTGCACTGCTTCAATCTGACGTTCGTTCCGGCACCGTCAATGAAAACTCCGCCTGAAGAGGCATGGCGTGTCGTCTCGGTCTCATTCTTCACGATGGCTGAGATCGTTGCTCAGAGGAAGCCAGCTGTTAGGATGGAAGGTACGTGCGAGAAATCCGCTGTCGCGTGCATGTCATTAGGTAAGGAACGATGACGTTCCGTTAGTCTTTGACCAGCTTTGACAGTGAGCTGTCTGCCGTGGATTTACGCCGAGGGGCCAAAATCCAAAACACTTCTTAGCTCGCGGGCCGAACAGGATAAACATTTATTAACACTATAAAACTAAATTCTTAAAAATGTAGAACCGTAACTTTTTAATATAATTATGAACTAGAGATATAACAGGGGGGTCAAACTCAAATACACAGTTGGCCAAAATGTTAAGTTGAACAAAGCCGCCAAGTGTGAACAAATGAACCTTTCAAGATGGTACCAAACAATGAAAATTGTTAAACATTTTAACAATGAATATTGTACAAGCAAGGCTTATAGAATTTTAAAGTGCAGGAATGCAAAATCGAGTTGCTAATAATACTGCCAGGGTTTTTCCTGTCTTAAAATAAGGAGGTGATGGTGTCTCGTCACAACTTCAGATTTGTACCACCCCCAATTAAATCTGAAATGAAAAACTTAAAATTAAACTTTCATTATTTTGTATTAATTGTAGCATTGAAAGTAACTGTGGGGAAAATTTAAATATTTCTAATAATTATTGTACATAAACATAATATAATGGATTAGATTTATCTGCGCTTTTCAAGGCACTCAAAGCGCTTACAGTGCATATCCATTACGTTGAAGTTTATAAAACAAAATATATAAATATTGTTACCTTAACATTAAAAATCTAATATATTTACGATTATATATCGGTTATTGGTTTACTGGAATTATTTTTTTTGTTTAATCATTTTGTCATCTCAATCTGGCCCCTGGAATCAGCCACCTTTCCCCCCCTTTTCGGTGCACGGGAGCTGGTGCCGGGAGCCGCTTGTAAAAACTCTGTACTACTACTCATAATAATAAAAAACATATCAATGGCATATTAAAGAAGATTGAAATAAAAATTAAATACCTCCTCTCTGTTTGCAGCCTTTTGAAGTAAAGACAGATCATTACCGACTTCCAGGACCGCTGCTGACACAGAGGAGGGGGCGTGTCTGCCTCGAAACAACAGCAGAGCATTATGGGATTTATAGTAAGAGCGGTGAATGCGGTGTTACAGCGCTGGCACCCAAAACAACAACGCCACCCCGGAATACCGGGTCCGGGGAACCCAAGTGCAGTCCTGACAAAGGACGCGTAGATTCTTCCCAACAGGCCAAGACGTGGTTCCAGTTTCAATAAATAGTTTTATCACAAATAAAATGAATTAAAACAGTAAAAGTTAAAATAAAAACCTAACTCGGGGAAGGCTTACCGGCAGGACGCTGGGCAGACGAGGGGAGGACAGAAAAGAAAAACAAAACTGGACACACCCCACAGTGACACGCACAAACTCGTGAAATGAATTGGACCAACACCAGAACATGCACACAAACGGGCCTCCACCGTCGTCGCCCAACACGTTCTGCAAGCACTTCACCCTAAAAATAAAAATAAAAGAGTAAGTAGGGTTGTCAGCCGATAAAAACAATTTAAAAGAAGATATGCTGACCCATAAACCACACACCTACACACTCTCACCTAAAAGATAATCAAATTAAACAAGCTAAGAAATAAAGGAAAGGCAACCGTCCATACAGTCTCAGGGCTCGCCGGGGCCTAGAGCCTGGGGGGGCTCACCGGGGGCCTGAAGCTTGAAGCACGAAGGGCAAACCGGGGGCCTGAAGCCTGAAGCTTGAAGCAGGGAGGGCTAGCCGGGAGCCTGTGGCCGGGAGCCTGTAGCCTGACAGTTTGTTTCACTGCACCTCACGGAAACAAAAGCCAAAAAAACAAAACAAAAAAGAAACAAAACAGCCCAAAACAGAGCAAACAAAACAGAACAAAACAGCACAAAACAGCAGTGGTGCCTCTCCTGCACCTAAAAACAGATAAAAGTAAGTTAAGAATTAAAAGTCAACAGGCATAAGCACGAACACCTGAAGTGCTCCATATTACCTGAATGGCTGGAGGAAAAGGATTCACACAGCGCGCGTGTGAGCCATGTCAGCCTCTCCAAGTAATGGAGTGCTTTGGTTTGTTGACCAAACCAACAGAGAGCTGACAATGAGGAAATGGGCGTGGCTGGGCACAGTGCTTCAGATCCCCATAGAGTGAGCCAAACCATTTTTATACTCTTCCCCAGGTAGTCATTGATTGTGAGATTGAGTGCAGCTGCACAGACTGCTGCTACATATATATATATTTTTTATTATTTATTTTTACTTTTTTGTTCTTTTTTCCCTCTTTGTCCTCAGCAGTCATACACTGCTGGGTTTTGTTTTTTTTAGTTTGGGGTTGGACCTTGGTAGTCTTAGTTTACGGGCTTTTTTTATTTGTTTTCTTTAGGTAGTTTTGCTTAGGCAGCCCTTAGCAGGGAGCTGCTGACTCTGACGGTCAACATGGCTGGGTCAGCACAGTCTCTCTCTGACTTATTTTATGTTTTGCCCAGGAGCCACTATGGAGAGATAAAAGGGCCACATGTGGATCTGGCGCCGCGGGTTGCAGACCCCGTTCCCAGGGGAAGGATTTGACTTAATAGCAATCCCTCTTGACCTGTTGCTCTGCAGTTTAGTGGGTGTTAGGTTTAAATGTTGTGCGTTTTATGAGCTCTGTCACACTTGAACACTTAATGCCCAGACTGCTGGAGCAGCAACAGATTAACAGCTGGTGAAAATTATTACAATCTAGTGGTTGATGTGTGAGATGATTCATTTGCTTCTGTTGCTGCTAAAGAAGCTCCTTTAATTATCTTATTTATGCATCATGGGTTACGCACTGGAGACTCTCTATTGTGTCCCTGAACTAAGTATTTAAACCCCAGTGAGGATGAAGGCTGACACTACCCCCTTTTTATTATCACTGAATCCTTCTGCTTGTCAGGAAATGTTGCGTCAGGCTCATGACGAATGAAATGTTTTGAATCAGCGACATGCTTGACAAAGTGAGCTTGGGGGATGGGGGTAAACCTAACAGTTCTGGGTGTACCCCACTTTTATCCAGCAGTATCTTGGATAGGCTCCAGCAACCCCAGAACCCCAAAAAGGATTAACCGGCTTTAGGAAATGGATGGATAGGATTCTTTACACCAATAAAAAATTATTCATATTCGTCATTTAGTGATTTACTCAATGGTTTAAAGGACTAATAGGAAAAAAAGTTTAGTATTTCTGATTTTTCTTTTTGGTTTAGTAGATTTAAAGAAAATTTGTTGCAGAGACATGAAAAGTGTTTGATTGTGAGAAAGACGTTTGTCCTTAAATACTTTTTAAACTCAAACGGAAGAAGCTTCCCTTTGATTTAAAGCGGTCATAAACAGAAAATAATATATCAAAATATCTGAGTATTAGTCACTCAACAGACTGTTCTCTCTGCAAACAAGATCTTCTCCTTCACTTTCTTTTCTTGTAGTTTCTGTGTAGAACAAACACAGAGAAAGTTGTTGATTGTGATGCCACTGATTTTATTTGTGTTGCAGCTCCAGTTCACTTGACAAAAACACAAAAACATGAACACAACCTTTGTGTGAAATTTGAAATCAAACAGTCAAAACCCAAAGTTCAAAGAAATGACAATTCATCTTAAAAAAGGTCTCAGATCCACAATCTAGAGATTTGTCATTTACAAACACAACTCCATAGAATATTAAAAGTTAAAAAGTTTAATTCAAAATAATGGAAACCAGAAAAATCACTGAAAACAAAAATGTCACTTCTTTCAATAACTATTTGAGTTTACAGAACTCTGCTGTCACTGCAGTGTTATACAACCACAGTCCAGCATGGAGCGGCTGAGTGAATGTGGTGTGGACTCTGTGGAGGAGAGTCATGGTTTCAGAGACGCTGTAGAAGGACAGAACACCTGCTCTGTGATCCAGGTACACTCCTATCTTGGAGGGAACAGGAGCTGAGATGGAGGTTTGGATGTTGTTATGGAAGCATGACAAACTATTTGGAGAACAGTTCAATGCCCAAGATTGCTCGTTAAAACCAAATCCACTTTTATATCCTGACCTGCTGATGTTCTTGTATGCGACTGCTACATCAACCTTTCCTCTCCACTCCACCTCCCAGTAACAACGTCCAGTCAGACTCTCTCTACTCAGAACCTGAAAATAATCAGTAAACCTGTCTGGATGATTAGAATAAGACTGACATTTTTCAATAAACATCACCTTTCTGTTCTCCTCTGACAGTAACAGTCGTCTGTTTGCTGTGTTTGGATCCAGTGTGATTTGGCGTGAGTATTTCAAGAAGCCAGCTCTGCTCTTTGGTTCTGGTTCTGGCAGTAAAACATCCACATGAGTGACTGTCAGTGAGATGTTTGTCCATTCCTCTCTCAGAAGGTCCTGCAGTTTGTCTCTGAGCTCTGACACAGCTGCTGTCACATCCTCAAAGTATCTGAGAGGACGGACATTGATGATGGATGAGTGTGTGGACTCACTGAGTGGTGGCAGTGAGGGGTAGTTGAGCAGAAACTGGCTGTGATCCTCTGTGAGTGAGAGCTGCTTCAGCTCAGCGTCTCTCCTCTTCAGCTCAGTGATCTCCTGCTCCAGCTCCTCCAGAACATCTTTGACTCGACTCACTTTAGTTTGCTGCTGGGATCTGATCTGCTGCTTCACATCACAGCTTCTTATGTGGATGAGACGGATCATCTGAGTGAAGATCTTCTCACTGTCCTTCACTGTTTGATCAGCAGAGTGATTGATGGCCTCCACCTCCTGTTGAAGCAGCTTCACCTCTTTCTCTCTGTCCTGGATTCTCTGCTGGATTTCTTGTTGACTCTCCTCCAGATCTCTCTGCCTTTTTGTTCTTTCTGCTGCAGCTGAGACTGTGTCATGTCCTCTATGTTCATCCACAGAGCAGAGATAACAGATAGACTTCTGATCAGTACGACAGAACATCTTCATCACTTCATCATGAATGGAGCAGATGTTCTCCTGCAGGTTCTTGGAGGGTTCCACCAGCTTGTGTTTCTTTAATGCAGCTGCATCCAAATGAGGTTGAAGGTGTTCCTCACAGTAAGAGGCCAGACAGATCAAACAGGACTTGATGGCTTTCAGTTTTCTTCCAGAGCAGACATCACAGGACACATCTTCAGGTCCAGCATAGCAGTGATCAGCAGGAGCAGCTTGGAGTCCAGTCTTCTTCACTTCCTCTATCAAATCTGCTAACATGGTGTTTTTCTCCAGAACAGGTCTTGGTATAAAAGTCTTTCTACACAGAGGACAGCTGTGGATTCCGTCTTCTCCGTCCCAGAATCCTTGAATACACTTCATGCAGTAGTTGTGTCCACAGGGAATAGTCACCGGATCCTTCATTAGATCCAGACAGATGGAACAGCTGAATCTTTCTCGATCCAGATTGACTCCTCTCTGCGCCATTTCTCCTCTCAGACACACAGACTTTGTGACTTTCACTTCCTCAGTAATAAACCAGTTTGACTGGTTTGTATCTCTCCTGTAGTCTACTGTGAATTCAGCCAATCAGATTCTCACTCGCTCAGAAGTTGGTCACACCTACTATGACAGATGAGATCAAATGTCTGGATTTGACTTGAGTTTATTTAAGTTGCTGAAATCTCAAACTGAAATACTTTGTACAGGTGACTGATATTGTGTAAGGGTGTAACGAAGGAGCTGAGGCGAGTGGATCCATGTGCAACTTATATTTAATAGTAACAGCAACAGGAACGAGGACAAGGCAAAAACGTAGTCAAGAGACAGGCCAGGGTCAAACATAGGAGAAAGGCGGGAGACGAAGAACAGGCAAGAGTCAAAACACAGAAAGGTCAGAGAAGGACTGCTCAGACATAATGAATGTACAGAAATGCATCAAGACTTCACAGGGAGTAGAGTCTGGAGCAGGCATATATACAACACTGATGATGATGAGAAACAGCTGGTGGTGACAGGAACATGGTAGCTGATGCATGATGGGAAACTGAGTCCAGAAGGATGACAGATGCTGTTAGTACTCTGGTGAGGGCTCTCTCTGGTGGTTGGAGACGGGGATGACTGGCTGGGTCCTGACAAAGGTTGAGTTGTGTAGAATTTAGACCTTTTGAAGTAAATTTCACAAAGAAACTTGAAGAAACTCTAAAACATGTAATATTTTAATTCAACTATGACTTTAGTATAAAGCTTGGAGAATTTGATTGAAAATGGGTTCTGTCAAGCAATCAAAGAAAAAATAATGCAAAAACAAGTTAAACAACAGAAGTTTATATCTATACAGGAATATGTCAAACATAGGACATTTAATCATAAAATTGATTGGAAAATCCTCTTCCACATACAGCTGGAAAAAAATCTGTATTACCGGTACTCGTAATCATAAGAAAACATATTAGCTCTTTTATGTTGACTTCATTAAACTATTAAAGATTTAGATTGTCAAAAGGAATTCAGTAGATTGCTTGAAAGGGAGTGGGAAAAAGAAACCTTTTTATTCCAAACACTGCTTTGCTATACTTAACTTTAAATTAGTTATTTTTTTTTTACCTCAGTTGTGATTATCTGGTTCTTATCTTCTGATCAGTTATGTATACTTTCCCAACATATAGTCAGGTTATCAATAAATGAATGTCAATAAATCACATGACAAAGATGAAGTTTATAATGTTGTTGTTCACCTTTTGGCTTATCCCAGGAGGGGCTACCACCGCTTCGTAGCAGTGATTAGGTAAGGAGTTTTTAGGCCGGATGCCCTTCCTGACACAACCCTGTATTTGCAAGCTACAGGGGAACCCATTTAGGCAGCAGCATCCCTTGTAAGAGACCCTGGCTTGGTTTTCCTTGTGGCTACATTACCTTGCTTATTTAACACTAAGTCAAAAGTACTTTGTTGTTTCTTTACTTCCTGATTTTACTGTGATCTTTGTTTAAAAAGTATCTTTATGGTTTCTATTGTCAGTGACACTTGATGAAGGTCATCTAGTGCTAGGGCTGGATTCATATCTCTTAGTGCCTTAGATAAAGAAAAAAAAAACAGATTTAGGGTCATTATCTCGATTAAAAAAAGCAATTTTTATTAAGTAAATGTGGTCAAAGGCTCCAAATTGCTTTAAGCAGTAAAAATATGACAAAACAGATCAAAGCCAAGATGAAAACTGTAATTATTGGTTATAATCCAACAGGATACAAAAAAAATGAAAGACTTACAAAAATCCAAAAAATTAATTCTTTGAGATGAAAACATTTAAAAAATCTGCTTTGTGTCCAATAAAAGTTCACTCATATATATACTCAGATACAATTCTGTTATTTTCTGGAAAAAACAAAGTGACAGTTCAGAGCTGGGTCCTTGTTGCTTCCTATGTGTTTTTTCTGTGTTTGTCTGTTCAGGAGGCTGAAAGAGGAGCCACATTGACTCCCTCATGCCTGTGCATGTTCACTTGCATATTTATTTCTTTGTTCATTATCAGTTCTCTGCCAGAAAGCTTGCCGTTTTTCCTGCATTTCTCCAGCCTGTTGGTTCAAGTCCTGCTCTGCTTGTCTGATCCTGTTTTGATCCTGGTCTGCTCCTTCCTGCCTTCTGTTGGTTCTTCTGCCCATCTGGCGAGGAAAACCTTGGTTTTTGAATTGTGTCTTTGAGACGTTTTACTCATTTGAATGTGGACTGGAGTGTAGGAGCTGTCAGAGTAGGAAGGCTTGAAACTTCACCTCAGGTTTCTGAGTTGTCTCTTTTAACTTCCCTTCACTGGACTGTGTGAACTCTCCCAGGTCGTTCTGGAACCAACCACCCCTGAAAAACTTTGCTGCCTTTTGGCAGTTGAATCATCTTGTTGTCATCCCCTTCTGTGTGGAGGTCCCAGTGTGTCCAGTTCTATCCTTGGTGCATTTAAAATAACCACAGAATAAACCTTAGTGCTTTTTTTCTTGCCAACTGGAGTTTTTGCTTTTTGTATTTTATTTTTTTTTTGTGAACAAACAAAGCTAAAATTGCATTTTAATTCTCACACAGAGCTTTTGCTGAGTCTGTTCTGCAGCTTTATCTTGGGTTGATAAGGGACTTTAAAGTGCTAAATTTTTGAACACGCTATTTCAGTAATAATTTGAAGAAAGACTGAACATTAAAATAACACAAAGCAACATGCTCAAGTGCTGACACAAGATTTAAAGATTGAGTGGCACAGAGTGTTGTGAACCAATGAGTTTTCTTTATTCAACGGTACTTGGAGACATTTTATTTCCCTGACATATTGCTCACATCATGGTAGCTCTGCCCGCAACAGTCTGAAGTTTTGAACCATTCTGATTCCGATGATCAGATCATGACTTCACTTTAATCTCTTTCACACAATATGAATCTTGTCTCAGTAGCCAATGGGCTTAAAGCTCCACCCATGAGAGAATTAAGATGTTGACTTGCCAGTCCGAGTCGAAACAGAGAAACAGTGAGAGGAAAGCAATAGGTGTGAATGAGAATCCGACGCTGAGCGGGTAAAGGCAGACAAGTAGGCAGGGAGAGATCTCAAAAAGAAGGAAAAACGAAAGAGTGATGAAAGAGGAATGTTTCTTTCTTAATTTCTGTCTACAAACAACACTCCACAGAAAATTAACAGTTAAAAAAATAGCTTAAAATGATAAAACATAGACATTGCAAAAAACCCCAAAACCTTTTCACTTCTTTTCTGAACTTTTGGTACTATTTAAGTTTACAAAACTTTGCAGTGTTTCCAAGCCAACCTAGCCCCAGTCTAGCATGGAGCGGCTGAGTGAATGTGGTCTGGACTCTGTGGAGGAGAGTCATGCTTTCAGAGATGCTGTAGAAGGACAGAACACCTGCTCTGTGATCCAGGTACACTCCTACTCTGGAGGAAACAGGAACTGAGATAAAGGTTTGGATATTGTTTTGGTAAAATAAGAATCTGTTTGGAGAACAACTCAATGCCCAAGATTTATCATTAAAACCAAATCTACTTTCATTTCCAGATCTGCTGATGCTTTTGTATGTGACTGCTATATAAACAACTTTTCCTCGCCACTCCGCCTCCCAGTAACAACGTCCAGTTAGACTCTCACTACTCAGAACCTGATGTTAATCAATGAATCTCTCTGGATGATCGGAAAAAGATGGAAGTTGTTCCGTCATCTGCCTATTCTCCTCTGGCAGTAAAAGTTCTCTGTGTGCTGTGTTTGGATCCAGTGTGATTTGGCATGAAAATTGGAAATAGCCAGCTCTGCTCTTTGGTTCTGGTTCTGGCAGTAAAACATCAACTTGAGTGACTGTCAGTGAGATGTTTGTCCATTCCTCTCTCAGAATGTCCTGCAGTTTGTCTCTGAGCTCTGACACAGCTGCTGTCACATCCTCAAAGTATCTGAGAGGACGGACATTGATGCTGGATGAGTGTGTGGACTCACTGAGTGGTGGAACTGAGGGGTAGTTGAGCAGAAACTGGCTGTGATCCTCTGTGAGTGAGAGCTGCTTCAGCTCAGCGTCTCTCCTCTTCAGCTCAGTGATCTCCTGCTCCAGCTCCTCCAGAACATCTTTGACTCGACTCACTTCAGTTTGCTGCTGGGATCTGATCTGCTGCTTCACATCACAGCTTCTTTTGTGGATTTGAGAGATCTGAGTGAAGATCTTCTCACTGTCCTTCACTGTTTGATCAGCAGAGTGATTGATGGCCTCCACCTCCTGTTGAAGCAGCTTCACCTCTTTCTCTCTGTCCTGGATTCTCTGCTGGATTTCTTGTTGACTCTCCTCCAGATCTCTCTGCCTCTCAGTCCTTTCTGCTGCAGCTGAGACTGTGTCATGCCATCTATGTTCATCCACAGAGCAGAGATAACAGATAGACTTCTGATCAGTACGACAGAACATCTTCATCACCTCATCATGAATGGAGCAGATGGAGGAGCGATCCGGTGCTGAAAGTTTTGATTGGTCCCATCCGCTCTCCGTTGTTCGTTTTAAGCATCTAGATCACATTTTAATAGATCCTACATGAAATCTAGTGTAAAAATAAAGAGCACCAATAACTGATTTAGAGCTCTCATCAGATCCACATTGTTATGTTGAGCGTCTCTTCTTCACAGAGAAGAAAGGAGGATGGATTTGATCTCCTATCTGATGTTCTCCAACGTTCCACGTCACAAATATAAAAGAAAGTTGGCTAAGACTCCGCCCATAAAGTAACAAGCTTGCTGAGTCACATGACCATGAGACTGGTGCACAGGTAGGACAGTCTATCTGACGTTTCTGCAGACTTTCAGCAGGTGAACAAAGTAAACTAAATCTAACTGCTATCCTATGTTGTGGATCAAAGAGTGTAAACTGGTAACAAGTGAATTATAGGTAGGTCCTCCTGGTGACTCTCAATATTTCAACTCATTTCCGGTCTCCTCTTTACTATAGACTAAGAAAACAACAGAACTATCCATAAGATTAAACACCCTGTAACAAACACAATAGAAACCAACCCCGAAAAAATACAAGAATTTTTTGAAAAATACTGAAAAAAACCCTGTTTTCTCAAACTGAAATAAATAAAAATGTAGACATTAACCATTTTTATTACCACCTAACTTCCCTCATGTTACGGAAGATCAGAACAAAAAAATAATATCAAAAATCACTAAAGAGGAAGCTATATCAGCGATCAAGAGGTTGAAGAATGGCAAAGCCCCTGGAGCAGATGGATATAATTCCAAATGGTACAAAATAATGCAACCTCAGCTACTCTTAACACTGATAAAAACATTTACCGGTAATTGGATACCGAAAAAAAAAATCATACCTACATTGAAGGAAGCTATAATCTCCATAATCCCTAAAGACAACAAAAAAAAAATTAGAATGTGGGAATTATCCTCCAATAAGTCTACTAAATATTGATTCTAAAATATTTACGTTGATATTTTCTGAACGACTGAGGCAATTTTACCAAAAATTATTCATAAAGATTAAACAGGCTTTATTAGACAACGACAGACTCAAGATAATATTAGGAAGACTCTAACGATTATGAAGCACACCAAACAATGCAATATGAAAATGCTCATGATAAAACATAAAAATAACAGGAGTTAACTTTGAATCAGGAGAACAAAAACTAGCTCTATTTGCTGATGACATATTAGTATTTTTGACAAATCCCACCCAGTCAATTCCCAGACTGATGATAGTTCTGGAAGTATACGACTCCTTTTCGAGCTACAAAATTAACATCAAGAAAACACAAATATTAAAATTTAACTATAGATAAACAACTAAAATAAAAAATACATATAAGTGGAAATGGGAATAAGATAAAACTACATATTTAGGAGTTATTCTGACAGAGGACCTGTCTAAGTTATTGGTTGCCAATTATGACCCTTTAATTTTAAAAATCAGAACAGACCTACAGAGGTGGAACGTGGCGCTCTTCTTGAATTTAAATTCCAGGGTGGAATCAATTAAGATTAAAATACTCCCACGTATACCGTTCTTATTTCAGTGTTTACCAGTCTGGATACGACAGAGATATTTTGAAAAATTTGATAGAGCAATATCAAAATATATCTGGCAAAACAAAAAAGCCAGAATTCAGTACAAAACAATGCAACTAATGAAAGAGAAAGGAGGTATTGGACTACCATGCCTTCAGGATTACTGCTTCGCAGCTCAACCTAAAACTTTGTAATGTCTACTTTCACCTAACTACTTTTCAGGTTGGAAAGACACTGAGGGCATGGCTATAAGGAATATTCCAATTATGGTTCAGTTGGCAGACAAAAAATTATGAAAACAACATTGGCCCCACAAAAGACTTTATGTATAATTCGATTCTGAAAAGTTGGGACCAAGTCATTGTTCTCTGTGAATTGAGTACATGACTTTGATTTTCTGCCTAATACCCAAGATAGTAGGTTCAAAGAATGGGCCACAAAAGGTCTAACAACCTATTACTCCCTCACCTACAAGGGTATGTATTTACCCTTCAAGACATTAATACAAAAATACGGACAGAGTCAGAAAGGCTTCTACAGATACCAACAGGTCATCATTTTGATCAAATATTAAGGAGGTATAGGAAACAAGTGAATCTAATTTAGTCCATATATTTCTATCACTAATTACAGGCATTATTTTGATCAAAATATTAAGGAGGTATGGAAAATGAGTGATTCTAGTCTAGTGCATTTATTTCTATCACTAATTACATCTCCCTCAAAAAGTAACATTATTTCAAAACTATATAAATCAATTCAACTAGGCGCCGCAGATGGTTGCCTCGGTGTGTTGGTGCGCACTGCGCACTTTAAAAAAAATGCTATTTTATATATTATATATGTGGCAAAGTGGTGGTGTGGGGGGCTGCTGATGCAGTACACCCCAAAACAAAAAACAACAACGCCACCCCGGAATACCGGGTCCGGGGAACCCAAGTGCAGTCCTGACAAAGGACGCGTAGATTCTTCCCAACAGGCCACGACGTGGTTCCAGTTTCAATAAATAGTTTTATCACAAATAAAATGAATTAAAACAGTAAAAGTTAAAATAAAAACCTAACTCGGGGAAGGCTTACCGGCAGGACGCTGGGCAGACGAGGGGAGGACAGAAAAGAAAAACAAAACTGGACACACCCCACAGTGACATGCACACACTCGTGAAATGAATTGGACCAACACCAGAACATGCACACAAACGGGCCTCCACCGTCGTCGCCCAACACGTTCTGCAAGCACTTCACCCTAAAAATAAAAATAAAAGAGTAAGAAGGGTTGTCAGCCGATAAAAACAAGTTAAAAGAAGATATGCTGACCCATAAACCACACACTTACACACTCTCACCTAAAAGATAATCAAATTAAACAAGCTAAGAAATAAAGGAAAGGCAACCGTCCATACAGTCTCAGGGCTCGCCGGGGCCTAGAGCCTGGGGGGGCTCACCGGGGGCCTGAAGCTTGAAGCACGAAGGGCAAACCGGGGGCCTGAAGCCTGAAGCTTGAAGCAGGGAGGGCACGTCGGGGGCCTGCAGCCGGAAACAGGGGGGCTAGCCAGGAGCCTGTGGCCGGGAGCCTGTAGCCTGACAGTTTGTTTCACTGCACCTCACGGAAACAAAAGCCAAAAAAACAAAACAAAAAAGAAACAAAACAGCCCAAAACAGAGCAACAAACAGAACAAAACAGCACAAAACAGCAGTGGCGCCTCTCCTGCACCTAAAAACAGATAAAAGTAAGTTAAGAATTAAAAGTCAACAGGCATAAGCACGAACACCTGAAGTGCTCCATATTACCTGAATGGCTGGAGGAAAAGGATTCACACAGCGCGCGTGTGAGCCATGTCAGCCTCTCCAAGTAATGGAGTGCTTTGGTTTGTTGACCAAACCAGCAGAGAGCTGACAATGAGGAAATGGGCGTGGCTGGGCACAGTGCTTCAGATCCCCATAGGGTGAGCCAATCCATTTTTATACTGTTCCCCAGGTAGTCATTGATTGTGAGATTGAGTGCAGCTGCACAGACTGCTGCCACATATATATATATATATATATATAT
Organism: Oryzias javanicus; assembly: GCA_003999625.1. Lineage (NCBI taxonomy): Eukaryota > Metazoa > Chordata > Actinopteri > Beloniformes > Adrianichthyidae > Oryzias > Oryzias javanicus. The sequence continues at coordinate 38,886 of ML136664.1, forward strand.
ATATATACTATTATTTATTTTTACTTTTTTGTTCTTTTTTCACTCTTTGTCCTCAGCAGTCATCCACTGCTGGGTTTTGTTTTTTTTAGTTTGGGGTTGGACCTTGGTAGTCTTAGTTTACGGGCTTTGTTTATTTGTTTTCTTTAGGTAGTTTTGCTTAGGCAGCCCTTAGCAGGGAGCTGCTGACTCTGACGGTCAACATGGCTGGGTCAGCACAGTCTCTCTCTGACTTATTTTATGTTTGGCCCAGGAGCCACTATGGAGAGATAAAAGAGCCACATGTGGATCTGGCGCTGCGGGTTGCAGACCCCGTTCCCAGGGGAAGGATTTGACTTAATAGCAATCCCTCTTGACCTGTTGCTCTGCAGTTTAGTGGGTGTTAGATTTAAATGTTGTGCGTTTTATGAGCTCTGTCACACTTGAACACTTAATGCCCAGACTGCTGGAGCAGCAACAGATTAACAGCTGGTGAAAATTATTACAATCTAGTGGTTGATGTGTGAGATGATTCATTTGCTTCTGTTGCTGCTAAAGAAGCTCCTTTAATTATCTTATTTATGCATCATGGGTTACGCACTGGAGACTCTCTATTGTGTCCCTGAACTAAGTATTTAAACCCCAGTGAGGATGAAGGCTGACACTACCCCCTTTTTATTATCACTGAATTCCTTCTGCTTGTCAGGAAATGTTGCGTCAGGCTCATGACGAATGAAATGTTTTGAATCAGCGACATGCTTGACAAAGTGAGCTTGGGGGATGGGGGTAAACCTAACAGTTCTGGGTGTACCCCACTTTTATCCAGCAGTATCTTGGATAGGCTCCAGCAACCCCAGAACCCCAAAAAGGATTAACCGGCTTTAGGAAATGGATGGATAGGATTCTTTACACCAATAAAAAATTATTCATATTCGTCATTTAGTGATTTACTCAATGGTTAAAGGACTAATAGGAAAAAAAGATTAGTATTTCTGATTTTTCTTTTTGGTTTAGTAGATTTAAAGAAAATTTGTTGCAGAGACATGAAAAGTGTTTGATTGTGAGAAAGACGTTTGTCCTTAAATACTTTTTAAACTCAAACGGAAGAAGCTTCCCTTTGATTTAAAGCGGTCATAAACAGAAAAAAATATATCAAAATATCTGAGTATTAGTCACTCAACAGACTGTTCTCTCTGCAAACAAGATCTTCTCCTTCACTTTCTTTTCTTGTAGTTTCTGTGTAGAACAAACACAGAGAAAGTTGTTGATTGTGATGCCACTGATTTTATTTGTGTTGCAGCTCCAGTTCACTTGACAAAAACACAAAAACATGAACACAACCTTTGTGTGAAATTTGAAATCAAACAGTCAAAACCCAAAGTTCAAAGAAATGACAATTCATCTTAAAAAAGGTCTCAGATCCACAATCTGGAGATTTGTCATTTACAAACACAACTCCATAGAATATTAAAAGTTAAAAAGTTTAATTCAAAATAATGGAAAGCAGAAAAATCACTAAAGACAAACATTTCACTTCTTTCAATAACTATTTGAGTTTACAGAACTCTGCTGTCACTGCAGTGTTATACAACCTCAGTCCAGCATGGAGCGGCTGAGTGAATGTGGTGTGGACTCTGTGGAGGAGAGTCATGGTTTCAGAGACGCTGTAGAAGGACAGAACACCTGCTCTGTGATCCAGGTACACTCCTATCTTGGAGGGAACAGGAGCTGAGATGGAGGTTTGGATGTTGTTATGGAAGCATGACAAACTATTTGGAGAACAGCTCAATGCCCAAGATTGCTCGTTAAAACCAAATCCACTTTTGTTTCCTGATCTGCTGATGTTCTTGTATGCGACTGCTACATCAACCTTTCCTCTCCACTCCACCTCCCAGTAACAACGTCCAGTCAGACTCTCTCTACTCAGAACCTGAAAATAATCAGTAAATCTGTCTGGATGATTAGAATAAGACTGACATTTTTCAAAAAACATCACCTTTCTGTTCTCCTCTGACAGTAACAGTCGTCTGTGTGCTGTATTTGGATCCAGTGTGATTTGGCGTGAATATTTCAAGAAGTCATCTCTGCTCTTTGGTTCTGATTTCGACAGTAAAACATCCACATGAGTGACTGTCAGTGAGATGTTTGTCCATTCCTCTCTCAGAAGGTCCTGCAGTTTGTCTTTGAGCTCTGACACAGCTGCTGTCACATCCTCAAAGTATCTGAGAGGACGGACATTGATGCTGGATGAGTGTGTGGACTCACTGAGTGGTGGAACTGAGGGGTAGTTGAGCAGAAACTGGCTGTGATCCTCTGTGAGTGAGAGCTGCTTCAGCACAGCGTCTCTCCTCTTCAGCTCAGTGATCTCCTGCTCCAGCTCCTCCAGAACATCTTTGACTTGACTCACTTTAGTTTGCTGCTGAGATCTGATCTGCTGCTTCACATCACAGCTTCTTATGTGGATGAGACGGATCATCTGAGTGAAGATCTTCTCACTGTCCTTCACTGTTTGATCAGCAGAGTGATTGATGGCCTCCACCTCCTGTTGAAGCAGCTTCACCTCTTTCTCTCTGTCCTGGATTCTCTGCTGGATTTCTTGTTGACTCTCCTCCAGATCTCCCTGCCTCTTCGTTCTTTCTGCTGCAGCTGAGACTGTGTCGTGTCCTCTATGTTCATCCACAGAGCAGAGATAACAGATACATTTCTGATCAGTACGACAGAACATCTTCATCACCTCATCATGAATGGAGCAGATGTTCTCCTGCAGGTTCTTGGAGGGTTCCACCAGCTTGTGTTTCTTTAATGCAGCTGCATCCAAATGAGGTTGAAGGTGTTCCTCACAGTAAGAGGCCAGACAGATCAAACAGGACTTGATGGCTTTCAGTTTTCTTCCAGAGCAGACATCACAGGACACATCTTCAGGTCCAGCATAGCAGTGATCAGCAGGAGCAGCTTGGAGTCCAGTCTTCTTCACTTCCTCTATCAAATCTGCTAACATGGTGTTTTTCTCCAGAACAGGTCTTGGTATAAAAGTCTTTCTACACAGAGGACAGCTGTGGATTCCGTCTTCTCCGTCCCAGAATCCTTGAATACACTTCATGCAGTAGTTGTGTCCACAGGGAATAGTCACCGGATCCTTCATTAGATCCAGACAGATGGAACAGCTGAATCTTTCTCGATCCAGATTGACTCTCTCTGCGCCATTTCTCCTCTCAGACACACAGACTTTGTGACTTTCACTTCCTCAGTAATAAACCAGTTTGACTGGTTTGTATCTCTCCTGTAGTCTACTGTGAATTCAGCCAATCAGATTCTCACTCGCTCAGAAGTTGGTCACACCTACTATGACAGATGAGATCAAATGTCTGGATTTGACTTGAGTTTATTTAAGTTGCTGAAATCTCAAACTGAAATACTTTGTACAGGTGACTGATATTGTGTAAGGGTGTAACGAAGGAGCTGAGGCGAGTGGATCCATGTGCAACTTATATTTAATAGTAACAGCAACAGGAACGAGGACAAGGCAAAAACGTAGTCAAGAGACAGGCCAGGGTCAAACATAGGAGAAAGGCGGGAGACGAAGAACAGGCGAGAGTCAAAACACAGAAAGGTCAGAGAAGGACTGCTCAGACATAATGAATGTACAGAAATGCATCAAGACTTCACAGGGAGTAGAGTCTGGAGCAGGCATATATACAACACTGATGATGATGAGAAACAGCTGGTGGTGACAGGAACATGGTAGCTGATGCATGATGGGAAACTGAGTCCAGAAGGATGACAGATGCTGTTAGTACTCTGGTGAGGGCTCTCTCTGGTGGTTGGAGACGGGGATGACTGGCTGGGTCCTGACAAAGGTTGAGTTGTGTAGAATTTAGACCTTTTGAAGTAAATTTCACAAAGAAACTTGAAGAAACTAAAACATGTAATATTTTAATTCAACTATGACTTTAGTATAAAGCTTGGAGAATTTGATTGAAAATGGGTTCTGTCAAGCAATCAAAGAAAAAATAATGCAAAAACAAGTTAAACAACAGAAGTTTATATCTATACAGGAATATGTCAAACATAGGACATTTAATCATAAAATTGATTGGAAAATCCTCTTCCACATCTGGAAAAAAATCTGTATTACCGGTACTCTTAATCATAAGAAAACATACTAGCTCTTTTATGTTGACTTCATTAAACTATTAAAGATCTAGATTGTCAAAAGGAATTCAGTAGATTGCTTGAAAGGGAGTGGGAAAAAGAAGCCTATTTATTCCAAACACTGCTTTGCTATACTTAACTTTAAATTAGTTTTTTTTTTTTTACCTCAGTTGTGATTATCTGGTTCTTATCTTCTGATCAGTTATGTATACTTTCCCAACATATAGTCAGGTTATCAATAAATGAATGTCAATAAATCACATGACAAAGATGAAGTTTATAATGTTGTTGTTCACCTTTTGGCTTATCCCAGGAGGGGCTACCACCGCTTCGTAGTAGGGCTGGGCGATATGGCAAAAAAAGAAAATCACGATTTTTTCAATTTTATTTCACGATTTCGATTTTATCACGATTTTTTTTTTTTAAATTCACATTGACAAAAATTGAATTATGATTTTAAGTTGAAATAAGTAAACACATTTTGAACAAATATTTAGATTTTTTCAAAATTTAATTTCAAATGCATTACAAGCATTGATATATATTTCTGGATTGGCCCTTGCCTACATGCCTATAGACAGAGACGTGCGCGCTCAGGCGCCATCATCATGCATTGATTCATGGCAGCAGAACACAGCTGTTTCAATGGAGGACAGGCAGACATCAATCGCAAAAATCGGGCTAGCTCCTTCATTTCTCAACTGATTTTTTAAAAATATGGTTCAAATTAAAGCTTAAAAAAATAATTGATCTTTTGGTATATTTAAATATTTATTATCTATTAAGATCAAAGCGTAAATAGAGCAAGAATTGTGCATTCTACTGCTACAGAAAAGGCATTGATGTCAAATGAACAGCTTCTTAATACAATGCTTTTCACTCAAGACCAGAAATGAGGGAGATTGAAGAAGTTTAATAGCATGAATGACTGACACAGTTTAGTAAAAACACCATTTACCACATTTTCAAATGAAACTACAACTTTTATTATTTTTGTATATATATATGGTAAATAAATCTCAATTGTTTCAGGATTTACCTTCAAATAGACGATTTCATTGTACTTTGAGAAAAAAGCTCCAGCTAGCATCTTTAACTGATACAAATAATAACTTTGATCATAACATAAAATACATCTACCAAACTGTTCAGATTCAAAACAGTGATGATAGCAGTAAACGGTGTTTCAGGTTAAAGTTTACGGTCTAAGCTCCTTCCCTAACATCTGCTCTCTGCTGTTTAAGTCACTGAGCAGAAAGCTAGCGTTAGCATTAGCATTAGCGCTGTATCTTCCGGCCGAGCTTTCTCCGGTCTGTTGACCAAGGAAAAAGATCAATCGTGACGGCACGGATTAAAAAATTATGTGCGAACTCACTTATACTTCTTACAAAGACAAAACAAAGAAAATGCGACTGACAATAAGATTTAGGATCTTAAGTAGCAAGCTACGAGCTAGCAAAACAATGCAGCAACGTTCATCTTGACCGCATATTTTACGTGTTTCCAACATGAATTTCCATCCGTTTTTGTGCAGGTTGAACGTAAATACGAGCGATTAACATCCGCCATGTTTTAAAACATGAAACATTAATAAAAAACGTCGAAGAACCAAGCTAACATGCTGTGAGTTGCTAGCACCCACTTTAGCACACAGTTCAGCCTAATTTCTCTCTACTAAAATGTGATTGCTGTCATGTGATGATTCCTCTCCATCGGATTATTTTGTTTTTGAAGTCGATTGCAAAACACCGTTGCCTTTTGTGCTTCTTTTCGTATTTTTTTCGGACCTCCGCCATTTATTTACTATAGAAGACTCAACGCATACTGACGCCGGCGCCGCACGTCTGCCACGCTGTATGTCACGTGACTTACAAGAAAAAAACACCGGGGAGGAGGAGGAAGAGTTAGGATTTAAAGTCACAGGCAGTCAACAAGCTTTTTCCTTCTCGCTCTTGGAACTTTCATAGAAGATCGCGATAAAACGATCTCTCACAAATGACAGATCGTCAGCTTTGGAGATCGTATCACGGTTTTATATTGTCATATCGCCCACCCCTACTTCGTAGCAGTGATTAGGTAAGGAGTTTTTAGGCCGGATGCCCTTCCTGACACAACCCTGTATTTGCAAGCTACAGGGGAACCCATTTAGGCAGCAGCATCCCTTGTAAGAGACCCTGGCTTGGTTTTCCTTGTGGCTACATTACCTTGCTTATTTAACACTAAGTCAAAAGTACTTTGTTGTTTCTTTACTTCCTGATTTTACTGTGATCTTTGGTTAAAAAGTATCTTTATGGTTTCTATTGTCAGTGACACTTGATGAAGGTCATCTAGTGCTAGGGTTGGATTCATATCTCTTAGTGCCTTAGATAAAGAAAAAAAAACAGATTTAGGGTCATTATCTTGATTATAAAAAGCAATTTTTATTAAGTAAATGTGGTCAAAGGCTCCAAATTGCTTTAAGCAGTAAAAATATGACAAAACAGATCAAAGCCAAGATGAAAACTGTAATTATTGGTTATAATCCAACAGGATACAAGAAAAATGAAAGACTTACAAAAATCCAAAAAATTAATTCTTTGAGATGAAAACATTTAAAAAATCTGCTTTGTGTCCAATAAAGGTTCACTCATATATATACTCAGATACAATTCTGTTATTTTCTGGAAAAAACAAAGTGACAGTTCAGAGCTGGGTCCTTGTTGCTTCCTATGTGTTTTTTCTGTGTTTGTCTGTTCAGGAGGCTGAAAGAGGAGCCACATTGACTCCCTCATGCCTGTGCATGTTCACTTGCATATTTATTTTTGTTCATTATCAGTTCTCTGCCAGAAAGCTTGCCGTTTTTCCTGCATTCCTCTAGCCTGTTGGTTCAAGTCCTGCTCTGCTAGTCTGATCCTGGTCTGCTCCTTCCTCCCTTCTGTTGGTTCTTCTGCCCATCTGGCGAGGAAAACCTTGTGTGGCAACACGTGTTATGGGGGTTGTCAACAACGCCACCTGGGGGTGTGTTAGGAATTTTAACAAATGACTCTCTTTAAGGTAAATAAAAACACGACCCAAGTCAGTTCAGTTCAACAAAGGACTTTGCAAAGGAGAAGCAGCAGAACAGAAGGGACAGGTCACTCGTCCCCCTGCCCTGCAGAACTTCTGGCCCTTCACATGTGCATACAAACTTTATTTACTTGCCCAAACAAAGAAACAGGAAACAACTCCATATAAGGAGTGGGAAGTTACTGTAACATGGCGGGCAGGCTTGATGCTGACCAAAAGGTGACAAAAGGTGGTCAAAACTGGTTTGAGCAGGTTTGAAATAAAAGAGTGTGAAGACTTCAGATTAGCATAGTGTGGCAGGCCTCCCTCAGACTGCACCCACAGATCACATCATTCCTGACAGGGTGCAATGCCCCAGGAAAAAGAGAAAGGCCGTATAAGTCGTACTTTGAACAAGGCAGAGGCGGGGGTCTGGTTTAAAATATAATTATAATCCAATTAAAAGCAGTATAAAAATATGCTTTTAATTTAAACCAGTAAAAGTGTATAGGAGGAGGAGCTTACCAAGGTGGCTCGAACTACAACAAAAACAAACCAAAACAAACACCCAAAAGTGTGATGCACTGCACTCGTGATGGAAGAATCACACAGCACACAGGAACCCGTCACCAAAGTAGCCGTCCACCCTGAGCTCCAACCTCCTGGAACAGAAAGAAAACAATAAAAATCTTCACAATTAAAAACAATTAAAAAATGAGTACACGTCGGGGCGCCAGGTACGCAGCCTGACAGCGAACGACAGGCGTTAGGAGGGGATTCACAGTCCAGCCGACACCGCTGCACACACGGCCTCCACCGTCGCTGCAGGGGTCCGTCCACTCCGTCCCGACCAGCGATGGAAAGGGGAGACCCGATCCGAAACGAAGTTAAAAACAACAGTGGCAAAGCAGCAGCACGTAACTCCCTATTGCGGGGAGGGAAGTCACGTGCGGAACCAGAGACAGTTTCTGGGGAAAAAGAACATTTTAAAAATGCAGGACCTTTAGTAACAGCAGGGGATCACGGCTCGAGACATACCGGTCACTGAGAGGAAGCGGGTTAGGGCGACAGTTCACGTCACGCTGGCAGGCGCTGTTCTGCAGCCGCACTGCAGAGGCAAAAGTCCACGTCAAGCCTGCAGGCGCTGTTCTGTAGCCGCACGAAGGAACTGGAAAGTCATCTAATGAGTTTCCAGCCCATATTTGAATCTGCGCGCACAAAGCCCAGCTTACCTGCCCGTGTCACGGCCTTCCCACTTCCTGGTAGCTAGCTGTATGGCGGCCGAAAAAGCTCACACCAGGAAGCGAACGGGAAGGGCTTTTATATGGCGTTAGTTATGTGTCATAAGTCTACACAGAAATAAAACATATCCGCGAACGTATCACACATTTCTCGCGGACATTGCACACCCTCGCGAGCGCTTCTGCTCCTCTCCTGAGGAGAAAAAGGCCTCGCGCGCGCCAGAGTGTGTTTCTCGTGACCAGAAGAAGTCCTCGCGAGAGCAAAAATTATGCTCGCGTGCCAGCAGAACTTCGGTGACCGCGCGCGCGCACAACATTTTTGCTAGTGCGCTCGCGGAGTCTCTTTCTACGCGCGAGTGAAAGTCGACTTTTGACACATGGGGCGGAGACAGAGGGGCTGCGTTGGCTCTCTTCTGATTGGCCTATTTTGTTCACTGGAGGTTTTACGTTTGCCCAATAGATGGCAGTAATGCACCTCAACGCTGTGTGCCATCCGCCATTAAACCAGACAAGAAGAAGAAGTATACTTTTGCAGAGAGGAACGCAATCCGTGTATTGATCCAACGAAAAACAATCCGTGTATTGATCCAACGAATTTCCGTTTTGTGCACCAAAACAAAAAAACGAAAATCAGATAACGGGCGTTTGATTTGGTTTTTCATAGTTTCGTTCCTGACACGGGGGGTCACCTGGAAGTAGTCTGCGCATATTCTTACGTGTGAAAACAACTGCACTGCGCGGACAGTAACTGTCTTTCTTTAAGGTAAATGAATCTTTTTATTAGTGTTTGTGGCTGTAAAGGGAAAATTCGAGGCCCAAGGACATGAAAATACATCCGTTCCAGGTAAGAATCTGTTGTATTATAGTTTTTCAGTCACATGTCTCTGACGATGTGAGTTTGCTACTTTGACAAGCTAGCTGTTGCTAACTGGGGCATGCACAGAGTCCGGTCTATTGTACAACTAGACACCAAATAGTTATCAGAAAAATGTATTTAAGTTTTGGCAGGAAAACACATTTGTATAACATCTGTAACGGATGATTACAATAAATACTGCGTTCTTACATGTAGTGTTATGATAAATGTGTGACTAGGAGAATTAGGCATTTTTAATTGTATATTGTTTTCATTGCAAAATTATTTTATTTGTTGAAAGCATTTTAGAGCCACATTTTTTCAGCTTTCAAAATAAGAGTGGCTAAGTAAACAAAATCATCTGTAGGCAAGAGTGTTTTAGAATATTACATAGAAATAGTTATTGTCATATTTTTGGTTACAGCTTTCAATTAATTAGATCATGTTTTTCCTGTGTTTTCCTCCAGATCAGACAGTTATGATCAAAAACAAAGAGTGATGTTAGAACCACAGCCGAGCTAACAGCACCTCACTGCTCACAGCTTACTGTTGTAGAAAACATCACAACAGTAATAAGTTTGACTTTAACGTCAGACACGCTGGAATTGTCGGATTTTTGATCTGTTTACAAGGATTATATGAGAAGAGTAAATATAGACAACTTTTAAGTGATGAGAAAAGATCTTCTGCAGCGTTTTGATCCCTCCATAATGCATTTCTGATATAACCTTTTTTCTCCTCATTTGCTGAGGATATTTCCTGAATAAAAGACCAATAGCTGCTGGTGGTTTTCTTTCAGGGATTTCAGTGGAGCTGGTGTCCAGTGCTGGGGAAGCTGGGAGCATGTTTGAGCAGAGCTGAGGTCCATCACCGAAGTCTCTTCATCTGGAGAGGACCTGTTCTCTACAGATGATGCTGAGCAGAAACGTGGATAGACTCTCCCTGACATGACTCTTGTGATACTGTACTTAACCATAAACAGACTTTTCCAAATGCATTGCTTCATATAATACATGTTACTAACAGGTGTGCTGAGTAAATACTGATTATAAATGTAACATTTAACTTAATGCGTTAATAACCCCCCAAATTAACACCCCCCCCAACTGTATATCTATTTCTGTTGAAAGATGTATTCACGTTAGGTTTGTAATAAATATACCACATTGCCATGAAACCATTTTGTTTATTTTCATATCTATTATTACAAAGCTCATGTTAGCATTCAGTTTTTACCTGCAAGAAGAGATATTTCTGGACTGCTTTGAAAGTATCAATATTGTTAAAGCTTTAAGACTCAAAATGATAAAACAAGGAGCAAGTAAAAAAAACAACTCCTAGATAAAAGTCCAATATCAACACTTTAAATAGCAGTTTTGATTGAACATTAACTTTGTGTTTGTACTTGACAAAGTGCTTCATGCAGTCCTTCTAGATGTTGTTTTGCAGCTCATCAGCCCGACACTCCAGGCAGGAATCACGGCTCCTCTCCTCAACAACCAGTCAGGCTTATGCAGCAGGTCTAGGAAAAATGGTTCTTCCAAAGGACCTGCAATTAAAAAAAAAGAGAATTTAAATAACTGAATATGTAGTATTACCTGCAATAATGCCAGCATGGATGCTGTAACCTGAATGTAGCAGCTGAAGATGCTAGCACAGATTACTGAAGATGCTTAAACTTATAGCTAAAAAGGCTGTAACTCATTGCAAGCTAAAATATTATCTAAATGCCAAATGAGCCTAAAAATACAGGTAAAAAGTCTAATTCAGCCAAAAAAGTTAGCATAAAGTTGAAATATTAGCAAAAATCAAAATTAGCCTAAAAAAATGAAAGACAAAATTTGCCAAAACAGCTAGCATGTAGCTGAAGTATGAGCCAAACTTCAAATAGACTAAAAACCTTGGTAAATGCCAAAATAGTCCAAAAAAGCCAGCATGATGCTAATGTAACAGCTGAAACTCCAAAATAGCTAAAAAAAAAAAAAAAAAACCCAGCAGATGCCAAAACACCAATGTGGCTAAAAAAATGAGAAATCCCAACTTGGTTTAAAATAACCTTATATTTATAGAACGTAGTGAGTAAAAAAAATGTTCAGACTAAAAACGTGGACTGCTTTTGGAGAACTGGAGATGTGTTTTAATGTCGTCATGGCAACGAGCACCCAAAGGGAGGCGCACGACTGCGTGTCTCTGTCATTGAAAATGATTCCCTGCACTTGTCTTGAAAAAATGCTTATACCTTTTAAATCATTATCCTCTGAATAAAACAAAAAAGTAGTCAGAATCCAGAGATTTTAGACAACAGCTTGTGCAATTTGACTAGTGAAAATATGTTGCTCGATACTTGCCCTCACCATTTTTTGGAACCAAACCATTCCTGTTCTTACAATTTATCACCTAAAATATCCCATTAAAAAAAAAAATTAAAGTATCCTGGGAAGTGATCAAAATGCGTAAGGGCAATGCGGATGTTACTCTTTGCCAAAGGTATCAAATGTGGCCAACATGAATTTCTATCACCTTTAGTGCTTGAATAATCTAAAACTATGTTAAAATAACATCAGCAAAAATAAAAACCAGTTAGAAGACTATCTGCTCAAATGAAAGGTCAATATTTTCAATAAAACATTCAATAATTAGGGATTATTCAAATTTGTATTTAGATTTGTGAACGATCTAAGAGAGAAAATGAAAATACAGTTCAGCAGAACATTTATAAAATAAATATTGTACATATTTCAGTTGAAATTGGTAAGATTACCTTTTATTATTTATTTCAAATTGTGCTAAAGTGTTCAGCTGTCAACTTTGCAGTTAGCCAGTTTGTCTGACTTTACTGTAAAAAAGGTTTATTAATGATTATATTCCACATAAGTCTGTCCTAGTGATTTATCTGTGTGCTGTATTACATAGTGAAATTACTTTAGTCTCCGTTGTATTCCCTCATAGAGCTGCCTTCAGTTCTCCTGGCAAAAACTGTTCTGGAACTTTGCTTAAAGAAACTTCACCTGCAGGGATAAAAAAAACATTTTAACTCAGCACAGTATTTTAAAAATTATTGCAGCTAAGCATTTTAAGTATCAGTTTTTGTATATGCACTTTGATGACATTCAAAACGCAATGATGGCTACAAAGGAAAAACAAGTCATCTTTATCTCAATAAATAGAAGATTCATTAAAATAATTTTGCAATGAAAACAATATACAATTAAAAATGCCCAATTCTCCTAGTCACACATTTATCATAACACTAAATGTAAGAACGCAGTATTTATTGTAATCATCCGTTACAGATGCTATACAAATGTGGTTTTCCTGCCAAAACTTAAATACATTTTTCTGATAACTATTTGGTGTCTAGTTGTACAATATTCCACGACGAGTATTTCATATTTCGTCTTTCTTATCTTAATGTAGCTAAACAAAACTCAATTTTTGTGAATAACCTTCGCCAGTGCAACGCCGGAGTCTGATGCTAGCGCGAGCTAGCTAGCGCCAGCTTGTTAGCGCTAGCATCACATTCCAGACATTTGGGGGACGTCGCGATCTCCGTCACTAACGTTCTGACAATATGGTTCAAAAAAAGGGGAGACACTGCTGATTAGTGCTTTTCATTAAATGTACAGCCAACAACTTTTCATATTTAATCACATAATGGGTTTAATAATCCATGACCGGACTCTGTGCATGCCCCAGTTAGCAACAGCTAGCTTGTCAAAGTAGCAAACTCACATCGTCAGAGACATGTGACTGAAAAACTATAATACAACAGATTCTTACCTGGAACGGATGTATTTTCATGTCCTTGGGCCTCGAATTTTCCCTTTACAGCCACAAACACTAATAAAAAGATTCATTTACCTTAAAGAAAGACAGTTACTGTCCGCGCAGTGCAGTTGTTTTCACACGTAAGAATATGCGCAGACTACTTCCGGGTGACCCCCCGTGTCAGAAACGAAACTATGAAAAAACAAATCAAACGCCCGTTATCTGATTTTCGTTTTTTTGTTTTGGTGCACAAAACGGAAATTCGTTGGATCAATACACGGATTGTTTTTCGTTGGATCAATACACGGATTGCGTTCCTCTCTGCAAAAGTATACTTCTTCTTCTTGTCTGGTTTAATGGCGGATGGCACACAGCGTTGAGGTGCATTACTGCCATCTATTGGGCAAACGTAAACCTCCAGTGAACAAAATAGGCCAATCAGAAGAGAGCCAACGCAGCCCCTCTGTCTCCGCCCCATGTGTCAAAAGTCGACTTTCACTCGCGCGTAGAAAGAGACTCCGCGAGCGCACTAGCAAAAATGTTGCGCGCGCGCGCGGTCACCGAAGTTCTGCTGGCACGCGAGCATAATTTTTGCTCTCGCGAGGACTTCTTCTGGTCGCGAGAAACACACTCTGGCGCGCGCGAGGCCCTTTTCTCCTCGGGAGAGGAGCAGAAGCGCTCGCGAGGGTGTGCAATGTCCGCGAGAAATGTGTGATACGTTCGCGGATATGTTTTATTTCTGTGTAGACTTATGACACATAACTAACGCCATACTTTTAAAGCACCATCCCCCAATCAGCAGGTCTGACCTACTGCTTCATAATTAGTGGGCGTGTCCTACTCACCACACTTGGTTTTTGAATTGTGTCTTTGAGACGTTTTACTCATTTGAATGTGGACTGGAGTGTAGGAGCTGTCAGAGTAGGAAGGCTTGAAACTTCACCTCAGGTTTCTGAGTTGTCTCTTTTAACTTCCCTTCACTGGACTGTGTGAACTCTCCCAGGTCGTTCTGGAACCAACCACCCCTGAAAAACTTTGCTGCCTTTTGGCAGTTGAATCATCTTGTTGTCATCCCCTTCTGTGTGGAGGTCCCAGTGTGTCCAGTCTACTCCTGGCCATTTAAAAACCACAGAATAAACCTTAGTGCTTTTTTTTCTTGCCAACTGGAGTTTTTGCTTTTTGTATTTTATTTTTTTGTGAACAAACAAAGCTAAAATTGCATTTTAATTCTCACACAGAGCTTTTGCTGAGTCTGTTCTGCAGCTTTATCTTGGGTTGATAAGGGACTTTAAAGTGCTAAATTTTTGAACACGCTATTTCAGTAATAATTTGAAGAAAGACTGAACATTAAAATAACACAAAGCAACATGCTCAAGTGCTGACACAAGATTTAAAGATTGAGTGGCACAGAGTGTTGTGAACCAATGAGTTTTCTTTATTCAACGGTACTTGGAGACATTTTATTTCCCTGACATATTGCTCACATCATGGTAGCTCTGCCCGCAACAGTCTGAAGTTTTGAACCATTCTGATTCCGATGATCAGATCATGACTTCACTTTAATCTCTTTCACACAATATGAATCTTGTCTCAGTCGCCAATGGGCTTAAAGCTCCACCCATGAGAGAATTAAGATGTTGACTTGCCAGTCCGAGTCGAAACAGAGAAACAGTGAGAGGAAAGCAATAGGTGTGAATGAGAATCCGACGCTGAGCGGGTAAAGGCAGACAAGTAGGCAGGGAGAGATCTCAAAAAGAAGGAAAAACGAAAGAGTGATGAAAGAGGAATGTTTCTTTCTTAATTTCTGTCTACAAACAACACTCCACAGAAAATTAACAGTTAAAAAAATAGCTTAAAATGATAAAACATAGACATTGCAAAAAACCCCAAAACCTTTTCACTTCTTTTCTGAACTTTTGGTACTATTTAAGTTTACAAAACTTTGCAGTGTTTCCAAGCCAACCTAGCCCCAGTCCAGCATGGAGCGGCTGAGTGAATGTGGTCTGGACTCTGTGGAGGAGAGTCATGCTTTCAGAGATGCTGTAGAAGGACAGAACACCTGCTCTGTGATCCAGGTACACTCCTACTCTGGAGGAAACAGGAACTGAGATAAAGGTTTGGATATTGTTTTGGTAAAATAAGAATCTGTTTGGAGAACAACTCAATGCCCAAGATTTATCATTAAAACCAAATCTACTTTCATTTCCAGATCTGCTGATGCTTTTGTATGCGACTGCTACACAAACAACTTTTCCTCGCCACTCCACCTCCCAGTAACAACGTCCAGTTAGATTCTCACTACTCAGAACCTGAACATAATCAATGAATCTCTCTGGATGATCGGAAAAAGATGGAAGTTGTTCCGTCATCTGCCTGTTCTCCTCTGGCAGTAAAAGTTCTCTGTGTGCTGTGTTTGGATCCAGTGTGATTTGGCATGAAAATTGGAAATAGCCAGCTCTGCTCTTTGGTTCTGGTTCTGGCAGTAAAACATCAACTTGAGTGACTGTCAGTGAGATGTTTGTCCATTCCTCTCTCAGAATGTCCTGCAGTTTGTCTCTGAGCTCTGACACAGCTGCTGTCACATCCTCAAAGTATCTGAGAGGACGGACATTGATGCTGGATGAGTGTGTGGACTCACTGAGTGGTGGAACTGAGGGGTAGTTGAGCAGAAACTGGCTGTGATCCTCTGTGAGTGAGAGCTGCTTCAGCTCAGCGTCTCTCCTCTTCAGCTCAGTGATCTCCTGCTCCAGCTCCTCCAGAACATCTTTGACTTGACTCACTTTAGTTTGCTGCTGGGATCTGATCTGCTGCTTCACATCACAGCTTCTTTTGTGGATTTGAGAGATCATCTGAGTGAAAATCTTCTCACTGTCCTTCACTGTTTGATCAGCAGAGTGATTGATGGCCTCCACCTCCTGTTGAAGCAGCTTCACCTCTTTCTCTCTGTCCTGGATTCTCTGCTGGATTTCTTGTTGACTCTCCTCCAGATCTCTCTGCCTCTCGGTCCTTTCTGCTGCAGCTAAGACTGTGTCATGCCATCTATGTTCATCTACAGAGCAGAGATAACAGATAGACTTCTGATCAGTACGACAGAACACCTTCATCACCTCATCATGAATGGAGCAGATGTTCTCCTGCAGGTTCTTGGAGGGTTCCACCAGCTTGTGTTTCTTTAATGCAGCTGCATCCAAATGAGGTTGAAGGTGTTCCTCACAGTAAGAGGCCAGACAGATCAAACAGGACTTGATGGCTTTCAGTTTTCTTCCAGAGCAGACATCACAGGACACATCTTCAGGTCCAGCATAGCAGTGATCAGCAGGAGCAGCTTGGAGTCCAGTCTTCTTCAGTTCCTCTATCAAATCTGCTAACATGGTGTTTTTCTCCAGAACAGGCCTCGGTATGAAAGTCTTCCTACACTGAGGACAGCTGTGGATTTTCTCCTCTCCATCCCAGAATCCTTGAATACACTTCATGCAGTAGTTGTGTCCACAGGGAATAGTCACCGGATCCTTCATTAGATCCAGACAGATGGAACAGCTGAATCTTTCTTGATGCAGATTGACTCCTCTCTGTGCCATTTCTCCTCTCAGACGCAAAGACTGTTTGTTTCACTTCATCAGAAATAAACCAGTTTGACTGGTTTGTATCTCTATTCTTGTTTGCTGACAATTCAGCCAATCAGATTCTAACTTTCTCAAAAGTTGACTACACTCACCATGACAGAACAGATCACAGATCTATATTTGTCTTGAGTTTATTTAAGTTGCTGAAATCTCAAACTGAAATACTTTGTACAGGTGACTGATATTGTGTAAGGTTGAGTTGTATAAAATTTAGACCAGACATGGGCAAACTATGGCCCATGGGCCAGATCCGGCCCACCCCCACATTGTATCTGGCCAGCTGAACAATAAGGACTTGATGGCTTTCAGTTTTCTTCCAGCGTTGGCGTGAAGGTCTTTATACACTGTGGACACCTGTGGATTTTCTCCTCTTCATCCCAGCTTTTTTTAATTACACTTACACATTGGTGTCCACAGGAAATGTCACTGGATGCTGCAGCAGATCCATACAGATGCAAGAAGAGATACCTTTAGTCAGACCTTTTTTGGTCATTCTACATTAGAGTTCCAGTTTAAGAAGTTGTGATTATTTCTGCAGTGAGTATTTCCTTACAGCCCATTTCCCTTTAAGACTTCGAGCTTTCACATGTTTCATCATCAGGAGGAGGGACTTCAGGATCAGATTCCGGGACTGTTTTGACTTCAAGGAAGACTTGACTAATAATATTTTTTATTAGTTTTACTGTCAGTCAAAGATCAGGTAAGTGACAAGTCACAAAGTTCTTCATGGTTATCAACAAATGTTGTGTTTTGGCAACAACAGTCAAAAGTTTGGAATAAATTTAAGTGTTACTCTGGATCACGTCTAGAACTACAGTTGCTTAAGTGCTATGGCTGCCAGATTTTTCTCTTGATTTGAAGAAGTGATTGGGAAGAAGTCAGTCTTGATGATGACATTGTGTTTAATAGGTGAACTCCATTGGTTCACATTAAGATTGAGTTTGACAGAAAATGTAGTTACTTCATCCATTTTGTATGGAGCAGGCGGAGGCATTTGGATCCATATGCAGAAGTTTATAAAAGCGAACACAAACAGAAAGGGGGCAAGGCAAGACGTGGTCAGAACAGGCAGGAGTCAAGGCACAGGAACAGATCGTATGGTAAGCACTTGGCATTAACACAATGCAAAACAAGACCTTGTACTAAGCAGAGCTCAGCGACTACCTAAATACTGTTTGTATTGATGACATGAACTGCTGTGAGAGGCAGGACAGAGAGAGCAGAGGCTGATGGGAATTTGAGTGCTGAAGAGTCACAGAGAGTGTCAATACTCAGGTAATGGCTCTCTCTGGTGGTCAAAATGGGACATGGCAGCCAGAATCCTGGCAGAGCCCCCTCCTGGGAACGGCTCCAGAAGTGAGGAAACACACAGCAATGAGGCCTGCCACGTGGACTGTGAGCCGGCTTTGATGGGAATCGGCGATGGAAGTCTGTGATGAGAGAGGGATCCAGAATGTCATCGGAAGTGACCCATGAATGCTTCTCTGGTCCGTACCCTTCCCAATCCACCAAGTACTGCAGCTGCCCCCCTCTGTGCAGGGGATTCCAGTAGCTCTTTGACCAGGTAAGCTGTGCTGTCACTCATGATCAAAAGGGGAATGGACACGTAGGAAGTTCCTGACCCTGTGTCACCGGGGCGAGAGACACGGAATGTAGGCAAGACACAGTACTAGGGTGGCAAACAAAGGCGATATGACACGGGTGTGATTTCTTTGATGCTCTGGAACGGACTTGCATACCTCGGACTTTGTTTCTTGCATGGAAGTCTCAACCTGAGATTGCGGGTGGACAATCAGACCCACTGTATGAGAGCTAGACTGGGACCCTCCTGAAGTTGGAGATCAGCTTGTTCAGCAGTCCTGCTTACAGCATGACAGAGCTTAACATGTGCAGCATTCCACGTCTCCTCACATTGTTGAAACCAGTCATCTACAGATGGTAATTCAGATGGAGTCCCAGACCAGGGGAAGAAGGGAGGTTGAACACCAAGCACACATTGAAATGGTGACAGTCCTGTGGATGACTTTTTGAGAGTTTTGAGCATACTCAGCCCAGACCAGGAAACGACTTCAGACCTCTTGATGATTGTGGCAGTAAAACTGCAGGATGATTTTTTGATTTAGTCGTTCCATTTGACCATTGTATTGAGGATGATAACCGGAAGTGCGGCTGACGTTGATACCCAGACCCTTGCACAGTGCATCCCAGACATGGGAGGTGAACTGGGGACCCCGGTCAAACATGAAATGAAATGAAATGAAATGAAATGGTTTATTTCAAGCAATCAGGTTATAATACATGGAATAACATCACATAATAAATCACAAATAGATCGCTTGAAAGGGGGTGGAAGGAAGCGAACTTATATAATCCCACCCCGACTCGACCATACCATTTTCTCTACATGAATTATCAATATCCGGTTCAGGACTTAAAATCAAATATCAATATAGTTTCAGGTGATAAAAGATCAATAATATCAGTGATGTAATAGAATTTCAAAAACATCCATAGACAAATCATTTATAATATTCATCAACAGTAATCTAAACATTCTCATTAAAGATTCAAAAAAATATCAGTAGTAATCAACTTCATTTGTTACTGCAGGAAAATATATCAAAATATTCTTATATTAAAAAAGACAATTTGAGCAGAATGCATTTATCAAAGAACGATTATTATTATGAAAAAGTGCTAAGTAAAAAAAAAAATCATGCTTTATTAATGGAAAACTTTAAAATATTCTCATTAAGAGACAGTTTGAGCAGATTGTATTCAGACCAGAGCTACATCTTTGTTTAGGAACAGGTTTAAGGCCACGTAAACCATCTTCTTTGTTTTGGCTGAGAGACTGTGAAGGTTTTCTTTCAAGGGAATTGTGCTCGAGTTCTTCAGAATTGGGTCAGAGTTCGTATTCAACGGTTCCGACGGTTTCATGAGTCCACAATTCACATTTTACTTGAATTCGAGGTTCAAACATGCGTAATCCCACAGTTCTCAAAGTCTTTCATGGATCATATTTCCAGAGGCTTCGTCAGGTCCGGTGGTCCGAGTGGTTTGACAAAAATTCTGGTGTTCATAATCCAAGTTGACTGGATCTGTCGTTTGGATCGTAAGATCCTCGCGTGTTTTGCCAGTTCAGCGTTATATTTGCATAAATGCTCGTTAAGGTACACTTTAGTGTCCTTAAGTTGTTTACGTTGTTTCATCAAGGCAGTCTTATGCTTTCGATTCACGAACCTGATCAGGATCGCTGGTTTATCCGTGGTCTTTCTCCGGGGAAGCGGATGGCAGACTTCGACCGTGTCCAGGTCCAAGGAGATTCCTTTAGACATTAAAAACATTTTTACTTGATCCTCCACGGTCGCATCAGTAGCTCTGTTAGCATCCATGCTAGCGCCGGTAGCACCAGGCCGCGCCCTGGGCTGTAGTTGGAGTCCCGTGAGAATCACATTATTCATCCGTGCCTGTTGGTCCAAGTCATGCATCCTTCTTTCCATCAGATCTTGTCGATTGTCTCGTTGTTCGTTGCGTGCCTTTTCTTGGCGGAATTCTTCCACAAGATGCAGCAGCGGCGTTAGTTTAGCCTCCAGCTGAAGCACAGCTGTTAGCCTAGCTTCCTGTAGCAAAGCAGGAGCTAGCTGGGATTGGATGTTAGCCATTGCGGTCTTCAGCTCAGCCAGATCGGCTTCAAAATTTTTCTTCGGTGCCATGATCAGCTCTCCTCGTTGTGGTAGCTGTGTTGCAGCAGCCCGGTGATCAAAGTCGCTTGCAGACGACTTTAAAAGACTTGAAAAGCCCGAAAGTTACGGAGAGCTGGAGGCACACGTCTGCTCGTGATGAACCGGAACCGGAATGATGATATGTTATAACATGATATCTTCTGGAAGACCATTGTGTCTGAAGACGTGTGGCAACAGCTGCTTTGCAGTCTCCAAGGTAGTGGGCAATTTGGGCAATGGTAGGAGTCTGCAGGACTTAGAAAAATGATCAATAACAGGATGGTGGTGTAACCTTGAGATCATGGTAAATCGGTTACAAAGTCCAAAGCGATGTGTGTCCAGGGACGTCGAAGGATTGGAAGGGGTTGCAAGGGCCGGACTTTGCCTGGATACTTTTGTCATTTGACAGGTGGCGCATTGGACGACAAACTGGACCACGTCTGCCTGTAAAGTAGGCCACCAAAAACTGGTTGCAGTGAGTGACTGTGAGGTTGCAATACCCGGGTGTCCGGCGGCCGGAGTAACATGCACTAGATGCAGAACCTGATGACGATGGAATGGAGGTTCGCACACTTTGTCAGGACAGGATGTTGGAGGTGGATGTCTGGCATTGATGAAGGCTAACTTGGTCATGATGTCTCACTGAACTGGACCGATGACCAAAGAGGAGGGAACAATGGATTCTGTTGGACTGCATTTGACCATGTTGGTGTCGTGGATGTGAGCAATGGCTTTCCTATTCTTGGTTTTAGGACTATAGGTAATCTGGAAATTGAACCGGGAGAAGAACAAATGACCAACGGGCTTGACAATGATTAAGCCGACTTGATGTACTCAAAGTTTTACTCACCCGCGGCTCGCAGGTGAGCAGTGGAATTGAGTTATGTGCAAATGTTATGAAAATGGGAAATAAATGCCATATTTAATCTGGTAATTTTGTCAAACACGTTGTTATGAACTTCTTTGGTATCCAAATAACCACCTTTTCAATGAAAAATGAAATGTCCTGTTCAGGCCATTTTGTGAGCAGGTAGTTCACAATTTCATGCTCCTTTTCTATTTTCAGAAGCTTTCATTGGTTATTTTTTTAATTATGATTTCCAAATTAATTAACTTATGAACATTTTAGGGCTCAACAACAGAAGAGTTAGGTAATTTGTGTATTTTCTCCTGGGTTCTAAGTTGGCTGCCAGGTACCTTATCCCCTTGGTATCTTGATACAGCGTCCTAAGGACAGGAATGGCATCTAGGACATTAATTCAATTCAATTCAATTCAATTCAATTTTATTTATATAGCCCAAAATCACAAAGAAATTTGCCTCATTGGGCTTCATGCAGGTAATTTTACAGATGCAGAAAATATTTACAGATGCAGAAAATAGAAACATGAAGAAAAATATCTAAAGACTAAACAGACTAATAAACTAAATAAACTGGATATCCTGCCCTTAGACCCTATGCAGTCAGCAGAAAAAAACATGAAGAAGAAACCTCTAAATACTGGGCCATTCTCCTAAAAACCTGAGTGAGGGGAGAGAGATCCTATCCAAGGAAGAACAGGCGATACCAGAACTGATAAAGAAAAATTAGCTTCTACAACTACGTATTTGAATAGAGTTCATTCAGATAGAGCTGCAGATAGAGCTGAGGGACGAGTGGTGATGAAGTCCTCAGTCAGACGAAGCAGAAGTGCAGTCCACGGCCAGGAGCAGGAGCGTGGGGGATCCACCTGGATCTGAAATCTCTACCGCTCCCCAGAGGGGAGAGAGAGAGAGGAAAAACAACATGTGAATCGAACTGCACCAACAAAAACATGGAGAACTAAGTACAATAAAGAATAAAGAGTAGAAGAGAGGAGAGGAAATGAGAATAGAGGACAGAACCCCAAAGCCGATGCGGAGAATAACCATAACAGAAAATCCAAAAATTACATTTAAACATTTCAGTATTACTCTGGCCTCTCAAGAGCCACAGCAGAGGGAATATTCTCTGATTACTAGCTAACCTGGCAGAATGCCTGTCCAAAGAGGAATGTTTTAAGGCTAACTTTGAAGGTAGAAACTGTGCTGGCCTCTCTGACATGAGCTGGGAGCTTATTCCAGAGAACAGGGGCATGGTGACTGAAGGTTCTACCTCCAACTGTACTTTTAGAGATTCTAGGAACTACAAGAAGTCCTGCATTTTGTGAGTGAAGAGTTCTGATTGTTTGGTAAGGAACTAAGAGATCGTTAATACAGGATGGGGCCACACCATTCAGAGCCTTATAGGTTAACAGGAGGATTTTGAACTTGATCCTGGATTCAACTGGGAGCCAGTGGAGTGAAGCTAACACAGGAGTGATGTGTTCTCTTCTGCTAGTTCCTGCTAACAATCTGGCTGCTGCATTCTGAACAAGTTGAAAACTTTTTAAAGAACTTTTCGGGCAGGCTATTAGTAAAGAGTTACAGTAATCCAGTCTGGACGTAACAAACGTGTTGATGAGTTTTTCAGCATCACTATTAGATAACATATTTCTGATCCGAGCTATATTGCGAAGGTGAAAGAATGCAGTTCTACAAGCTTGTGATATATGAGCCTTAAATGATAAATCCTGGTCGAATAAAACCCCCAAGTTTCTAACTGTAGAATTGGAGGCAATATTTACACCATCTAGAGAGACTATCTGATTAGACAGAGCATCTCTCAGGTGTTTAGGGCCCAGGATAATAACCTCAGTTTTTCTGGGTTTAGGGGGAGGTAATTAATTGTCATCCAGGACGTAATGTCTCTGATGCAGGAATTAAGTTTCTCTAGGTGGTCATTCTGGTCTGATTTAATGGATAAATTAATGGATTATTTGAAAGAGGAAGTTAAATTTATTCACCCCCGTTGCCTTCAGCTACTTCTGTGAACGTTCTGCATTGAACATCACCAAATGTATGTCGTTTTCTTGAAACTAAAATAATTAACAAATATGTTAAAGCTGTTGATCTGTGTATTTAATTAACAGTTTCAAATTGTTTTTGAGATACTCTTTGAAGACTCAACTATTTCAACTTCACTAAAATATATATTTTTTTAAATAAAACAATTCAACAGGTAGACAAAATAAACAAAAAAAATATTCTTAACATTCAATGAATCAAAAAACACGTGTGAGTCTTTCATTTTAGGGAAAAATAAACAGTTCAAGTGTTTGAAAGGATTTGAATAACAAACCTGGCAGTAATTTACTACCTTCAGTTCAAATGACAAGAAGACATGAACAAAACATTTGTATCATGTGTTGTCAAACAGTCAAATCCTAAGTTCAAAGAAATGACAAGAAGTTTTAAATTCATCTTTAAAAATGTCTCAAATCCAGATTCAACATATTTTTCATTTCTCTCTTTATTTCTGAATACAAACACCACTGCACAGAATATTAACAGTTAAACAGTTTAGTTCAAGCTGATGGAAAGCAGAGAAATAACTAAAAACAAACATTTGATTTCTTTCAGGAACTTGTTAGGTTTAAGCTCTAACATTTGTAAAGAAAAACAACCTGCACAGAAAGAGACACAGAGAATTGATTAAAGTTTAAAACTTGCAAGGAGAGTGGGCCAAAAGCCTGTTCAGTCACAATCTTTCAACCAACTCCGACAAGGCTTTTTCTCTCCGTGCATTTTATTGAGTCAGACACGCCCCTAGTTACAGGTTGGTCTCAGTTGCTAAGGGGAAGGGAAGCAAAAGAACGTCAGCTGAGACCGGTCCAAATCTGTTTCTTATACAAGGTCAAAAACAACATTTAAAGTTTGTGTGTGCATGTTTTGACTAGGTGATCATCGTCAGGCCTTGTAACTTCTACTGGCTCCTGCTAATCTCTGGCTCAGCCGCTGCATCTTCCTTATCAGCAGCGCAGGGTTGTCCACTTCCAGCTTAGATCAAGACATTTCAGCACACAATAAAGAGAACCAAAACGCATCTAATAAGAGGTAAAGAAAATAAGTAAGAATAGGATAACAAATATTTACGACCCCAACAACGCCCCCCCTGTTTTTCCGTTTTCTGCTTATTTTATTTCAGCACATGACCCCTTCACTTTTGGAGATTTTCAGCCACAGCATCATTGTCATAACTTAAAATGTTACACTCAGAGGGGTGGTTAGCAGGTTTCTGGAACTGAAAACAAATCTGGAAAGTTATAATCATCAACATCATCCTCATCATCATTGTTGTTGTCATTTTCACCATGAGGTTTGTCAGTCTGAGGCAGGAGAGCATACATCTCGGACACCTGTGGGTCAACGGCTTTTTTCAATCATCCTGGTGCACAGAGCTCTTATACAAGGGATACAACAACATCCACACAAGGTCAGGGTGGCTGCAAAGACAGCAAAAGAGAGTAAAATGGGCATGACCAATTATTTATTTTTACCAAACATCTCACCAAACCCGTCCCAGGGCGATGTATCAACTCCTGAGTGGTCTTTCATCATTTTGTTCAAAGTTCGGAGGCCCTCCAGGGCCCTGGTGAGACTCCTGTCCGCTGCAGTGTTGTTTGGGATGAAGGTACAACACTGATCACCAAATATTGAACAAACTCCTCCATGCTGTGACAGCACCGTGTCGACAGCCATTCTGCTTTGGAAAGCCATAAGTGAGGTAGCTGAAAATCGCCCGGGACGGCAGTGTTCTGCCTTCGTTTAATTGCCTAATCTCTGAACATTGTAGTGAACGTTGTTCTATCTTATCAACATTTTTATTAATGGTGCACCACGGACAGATGGATGACTCGAAACCTGCAAGAACCTGGTTAGTTAATTTCTTGTCGTCAGGTCAGAAAGTCTGCAACAGAAAGTGGGGTTATAGAAACAGGAAGTAATAAATTCACAGGGGCACAATGTCCTGTGGTGTTGTCAGGCAGTCTGTCATACAGCTTGTTTTCTCCACACCACCACCAGTTGTCACTGCGGGACAGAGGTTTGAAAGTTATGTTTACTTCAAGAGTTTCAACATACATATTTTAATTTAATTTCCCCAGTTTAGGTCCTGTGCCTTTTCTGTAAATACATGTGTAATTTGCTTTAGGTATCTTACTGGAGAAGAGTGGTTTCTGCTTTTCAGCTGTTGTGAGCGGATAAACCTCATCCCTCACAGAACAATTATCTGAAGGTACAGATTGAGTCATAACATTTAAAAGACAGTCTGGAGGTAATATGGATGGTATTACTTTAAGAAGTGGTCTTGGTCCTAAACACACAACACCAGCTGTTTTGACTGCTTGAGCTGCTTCCTCTGCCATCAGTAACCAATTATTATCTGTTTTAGTGATTCCTGTAGTAATCCTGAACCAATCATCTGTGGTCAGATTGTCATCAACCACCAGAATGTCTTTAACCTTAGGCAGACCTCCCACAAGTTTCAAAGTTCCTCCCGTTGCATTTATTACTTGTGTCATGTCCTTTTTGTCCTATTAACACCTCGGCTATAGCTCGACTCCAATTAGTGCAACATGCGGCTGCTCGTCTTTTAACCAGAACACATAAATATGATCATATCTCCCCGGTTTTAGTTTCACTGCACTGGTTACCTGTTTATTTTAGAATTAATTTTAAGATCCTTTTATTTGTTTTTAAATCCTTACATGGCTCGGCACCTGTTTAAATCTCTGAGCTGCTGCAGCCTCATGGCATAATAATAATAATAATAATTATTATTATTATTATTATTATTATTATTTATGTTGGTATGTGTCACATCTTCCATCAGTTCTTTTTGTTCAAACCAATATAGTAAAGGAACTATTATTACCATTCCTAAAAGAACTACTCCCATCACCACCATTTGCTGCTTTGGGGTCAACATCCTGCCTAGGGTCCTGAAGCCTCTCCCTATCACCTGCACAGAGTTGTGGACAATCTTCACCGGGTTTGAGACGACTGCAACCTATGGTTTCGCAGCCCCCTTTGTAGTCGGCCTTGCTCTGGAGGCGCTGTCGGAGAGCTTCAGATTTCTGTGGCCTTCCACTAATCTGTGGTGGTGACGTATTTTTACTCTGTTTTAATAATAACCCAGTCTCCTGGCTCGACTAATTTGGCTATCCTGTGAAAACACAGAAGATGTGACATCATCATTAGTCTGGTCTGATTTTTGTTTTTGCTGTTGAAGCATCTTTCTCATATAGTCTGCTAAAGTACTTTCATCATCAGTTTCCCATTCGTTTGTAAAATAAGGTAATCTATAGGGTCTTCCAAACAAGGTTTCATATGGAACCAATCCATTCGTGCTTGTTATATTTATATATAATTTTACCAAATCCAAACATTTTGTCCATGGTCTCTTTGTTGCTTCCATACATTTCCTTAATCTGTTTTTTCTTTATTGTTCCATTCATTCTTTCAACCAGTCCTGCACTTTGTGGATGACAAGCACAGTAATTCTTTTTTAGATTAATATGTAGGCATGTCCTATTTTAAAAACTACATCATTCACAAAATGAGATCCGTTATCACTGTAGATTATTTCAGGTATACCATATCTTGGAATCATATCTTACATAAGGCTTTGGCTACCGTTAATGCATCTGGATGAGCAGTAGCAAAGAGCTCTATCCTTTTAGAGAATGAATCTATTATCACCAAACAATATTTCTTTCCTTTATTTTTGTTTAATTCTATAAAATCCATATGTATGTTGAAAAGGATACTCTGCTTTTGGGTATATCCTCATTTAAATCAGTTCCTTTTACTTGCAGTACATCATTTTCCCCTTGTGCTGCTGCTTTAGCTGTTTTGTCTACAAGGGCTTCACAGTGATGTGATAAGCCTTCACCTTCTGTTGGTACTAATGTGGCTGGGTTCAAAACTGTACAGCGTTCTATTTTTAGATGTGGCTGTGATTTTAGTGGAGTAGTAAGCTATTGGTCTGAGTTTACTACTATGCATTTTGAGTTAACACAGAGGTCATAAAATGACCTTTGCAATCAACCATTCGTATGAACTTTTTTTTTTTCTTTTTTTCTTTTTTTTTTTTTTTTTTTTAGTCGGGTAAGGCCAAAGTACTGCTGTTTACCATAATTTGTTTTATGTCACAGACTGCTTCTTCCGCTTCAGGGGTCCAGTCTAATTTATCTGACTTTTTTTTAATTCTTTCGTATACACTAATGCTTGTAATGGAGCTGTTATTTCTGCATAATTTGGAACCCAGCTTCTACAATAGTTTGTTAATCCTAAGAATAACATCATTTGTTTCTTGGTTAAGGGTTTGGGAGCTTGTAGGATAGCAACTTTCTTTCTTCTAGAATAGTTCTTCCTCTGCACTTAGTTGGTGGCCCAAATATCTCACTTTTTCTTGACATAATTGCAACTTATTTTTACTTCCTTAAATAATTATTCTTTAACTGCTTTAGCAGTGCTAATGTATCTTTAAGACATTCATCTTCTCTTTTGATGCTACTAATATGTCATCCACGTAGGTGAGTAACTGGCTGTTACACGGCGGCTCGAAGGATGACAGACTAGAAGCCATGACTTGGGAGTAAATAGTAGGGCTTTCACAATAGCCCTGGGGCAATCTGGAATAGGTGTATCTTTTACCCTTAAAAGTAAATGCAAACTAGTATTGACTATCTTTATGTACTGGTATAGAAAAGAAGGCGTTGCTTATATCAATTACTGTGAAATATTTGGCCTCTGGGTCTAAAAAATTAAGCAAGGTGTGAGGATCAGCCACACAGGGTGACCTCTGAATAACAGCATTATTTACAGCAATCAAGTCCTGCACCATCCTCCATCCTGTGGATGGGGGTGCTTTTTTTTTCTTTTTTTTTTTTTCTTCTTTAACTGGGAATATTGGTGTATTTACGGGAGAGTCAGCACACTCTATCAGTACACGGGCTTTTAATAGATCATTGATTACAGGTGCTATGCGTCCACAGCATCTGGCTTCAATGGATAATGTTTAATTCTCGGTCTGTGCTCTGTTATGATGTATCTAATTGTAGTTCTACATGCACCAGTGTCACAGAGAAACTTCACAGCTACACCTTGTACTAGAAGAACGATTTCTGGTCTGTATTTTTCTTCAAAGAACAGTAATTCTAATTTTAGATTCTCGTCATCCTCTGCAGCTGTGTCTGGACTGGAATCTGCTTTAGCCCAAACAGATTCTCTGTTTTGTCCTGCACGAGCTAGTCATGCAGATTGCTGTTGATTGTGAGGGGTGGGATTGCGGCTGCAGTCCCTTGCCATATGCCCCTCTTTCCCACAGGACCAACAGGCCCTGGAGTTCTCACCATGAGGCCCAAAGCGACCTCTCCGATCTCTGCCTCTACCACGGCCTCTACCTCTAGAGTACAAATGGAATATCATATCTTCCTCATCTATATCCTGGAAAAACACCTCTGCTTTGTTATTTAAGCTCTTTCTTTTTTTATTTGTAGACCATTCTCCTACAGATCCTTTGCTCCTAGTTACTATGCCTGTATACTGTGGAGGGGGATCTTCTAATCTAACGTCCACTGCCGCTATTACACCATCTCCCTCTTTCTCTGGGCCTGCTACTTCTGCTTGTCCAACATTCTGCGTACACGCTATAAGGCCCTGAATATTTGTTGTCTTCTCTTTTATGAAACATCACATTCTTTTCCGTATTGTCACTTTCTTTCTCTTTTCCCTTCTCTCTTTCCTGCCTCTCCTTTTCTCTTTTCCTATTTTCATCCCTTTCCTGTCTGGCCTTCCTCTCTCTCTCTCTCTTCCTCTATCTTGCTATTTTCATCCATACTTTTGTTTCTTCAAATCCTTCTTTATCCATTTGTTTTCGTTTATTTTTGCATTTTTGTTTTATCTTGTTTTGTAATTCTACTATTCTTACAGTTGAAAGCTTACCATTAAAGTTATATTGATCAATCCAATATGGAAGTTGTTTTATCGCATTTGGGTTTTCTTTTTCTACTACTCTGTAATCTTTGTAATGTCTCAAGGACTTATTGTTTTAGTTTACTTTGCCCCTTCCCCATTTTGAATAAAATTTGGTTCCAGTAGTTTGTTAATACCTAGGGTATTCTAATACTGGAAGCTTTTCTTTCAACAAGATAGTGATTAATACCCCCTTCTGTGGTAAAACTCACTTCAACCTCAGAGGTGGAGTTTTCTTGCCTAGTGCATCCACAAAAGGTTCACTATTTCCTCCTTGTCGATTTGGTATGAAATCCAAATACCTAATGGTATCTGTATTTCCAATCACACTCACAGTCTCACACTTTCACACTTTTGCGCGCTGTTTTACTTTATTTCTCTTATTACTTCTTATTTCAACACAGAGGACGCCGCCGCCCTTCGTAGAATTTAACTAGTTAAGCTAGGGGAGTCTACTCCTCCCGCGGACTTTAACTGTTTGCTCTATTTTACCTGATAGTGTCTAGAATTGTCAGGGTTTTGTTTTAATTCTCCTTCTGAGAATCTCTCATTCTGTCATTCCTTTTAAATAAGACTCTACTCACAATTCTCTGTGTCCGTGGATCCTCCGTCAACCCTCAGGTCCCAGCCCGCGAGTGAGGGCCAGCCCTGGAAACGGATCGTATGCTGTGGCCACAGACTTTCTGGGTCTCACTCTCGCGCTGGAACCATCAGGTGTCTTGGAGATCCGGCTCGAAGGACCAATTAAATGTTAGGTTTAAGCTCTAACATTTGTAAAGAAAAACAACCTGCACAGAGAAGAGACACAGAGAATTGGATTAAAGTTTAAAACTTGCAAGAGAGTGGGCCAAAAGCCTGTTCAGTCACAATCTTTCAACCAACTCCGACAAGGCTTTTCTCTCCGTGCATTTTATTGAGTCAGACACGCCCCTAGTTACAGGTTGGTCTCAGTTGCTAAGGGGAAGGGAAGCAAAAGAACGTCAGCTGAGACCGGTCCAAATCTGTTTCTTATACAAGGTCAAAAACAACATTTAAAGTTTGTGTGTGCATGTTTTGACTAGGTGATCATCGTCAGGCCTTGTAACTTCTACTGGCTCCTGCTAATCTCTGGCTCAGCCGCTGCATCTTCCTTATCAGCAGCGCAGGGTTGTCCACTTCCAGCTTAGATCAAGACATTTCAGCACACAATAAAGAGAACCAAAACGCATCTAATAAGAGGTAAAGAAAATAAGTAAGAATAGGATAACAAATATTTACGACCCCAACAGAACTATTTGAGTTTACAGAACTCTGCTGAGACTCCAACGACACTATCATCCATCCACAGTCCAGCATGGAGCGCCTGAGTAAACATAACTAGGACAAAAATTTAACAGGTTACATCTGAAATGATTTTATTTCACAGTTGGAACTTCAAATTTGGGCCAGGAAGAGCCGCTCTGCAACCCCCAAATTCTCCAGTAATTGTAAAATGTCAACTTTATTCTTAAAAACTCAGTGGCTGCTGCGTGGGGTGTAAAAGGCAACCACCCCCAGATTACAAATGCTGCCTTTCTCAAGGATTCCATTAGATTCCTGACTTTTTTTTTAGCTGGATATTCCTGCATATCTGACGATCACAGATCAATAAAGGAGCTCATCTAGATTCTCTCAGGGCTTTTGATTCAGTCCAAAAGCTCAAATATAAATCATCAAATTCTGAAAGTCTGCGTACAGAACCCGTCTTCACACAGTGACACTGAAGTGACACGACTTCAAAGGTTTCCTGATCCACGCTCCCAGACCTCCATCCTTCAGAGCGCTACCAAACCGCTGCAGCGCCCTCTGGTACCGTCCAGCCGACATTTTAGATGCAGAGAAAGATTCTGTAGAGGCTGGTGAGCCTGAGGCCGGTCCATTTAGCTGAGAGAGAAGAACACAAACATGGTTGAAGAGGTGAAAGAGTCTTTTGAAAAATGATGAAAGAGTTCTCACTTTTTAAAGGAACATTCTGGAAAGAAACGGAAGGAAAACCTTGATAAAATTTAAATCATTCAGATCAAAAAGAAAAAGCAGAATCTTTCAGGCTTTTTATTTGACTGAAAAGATGCAACTTAATTTTCTTTAAGCTTTTGCATTTTCAGTATATGTGTTTCAGCTCAACCTTACTAGTTTTTAAAGAATCTTTGAATCTTTCAAAAACATTCCAGTGACTTTCAGACAAAAATCTAACCATCATGTTTTTCTGCAGACATTTTTCATGTTTTGATTTAACACTTGAGTGACTCTACAGAAGTGACTCATGAATCTGAGGGAGGTTTGGTGTTTCTCACCTGCCTCTGCAGCTCTAGCCAGCGAGTGAAGAGCGAGAGCCTGCAGAGCCGTGACGGGGTCCCCGAGTCCGTCCTCCTCCCCGAGGACGTGCTCACCTCCTCCAGGCATTCGTCCCCACAGCTCCAGTTTAGACTAATGCTGGGAGCTTTTCCTTTTGGTCGAACATCTCTGCTGCCCAAACCTGCATGGAGGAAAGTGGAAACTGTAATATCAGATTGTCAAAATAATAATCTCCAAGGATAAGAGACAGCTTAACCCTAGAGCACTGTCGCCAGCTGATTTTTACATCTATTTACACGATTTTTCTGAGAGTCATGGTCCCTGAGTAAAGTTTCACATGTCCCAGGAATAGGAGGACCAAAGACCAAGTCTCCACTATCATAATTTTTTTTAGGAATTTTTTGTTTTCAAATTCCAAGTTTTTCTGTCATATTTAAGTATGTTTTTAGGATCTTTCTATATTATTATTTTACATTTTCTTACATAAACCAAAGTTAAAAATAAAAGAAAGCTACTCTAATTTATCACGTGTTTGATCTACTTTTTATGACAAATACTTTTTATTGGGTCATATTGGGCCATTAAAAATTACCCAGCAAAAGTGATGGCATAAAAAATAATATATTTTAATAACATGACATACGCGTACATTCAAATCTAGTTTTTTGACATTTACAGATATACCCTTGTACTTGTCACTTATTATTAATAGTGAATGTTAGCATGTGTACTGAATATGATGCTGATAAAATAGTTCCAGGACTCTGTTTGGACCTACAGGCTAGCAGCAGCTGCTGTCGTCTGTAGGGTAGGGGCAGGTGTTTGACAGGGGCAAGGCGGCGAGCCACGCCTCTGGCCAGGTGTCCAGTGTGGCAGAGCGTGCCCACGGTTAGGCTGTGCAGATAAATCGGTTCCACCAGGTGAGAGAGGAGCGCCCCCTGCACACCCACAGTGCACCACCTGTTCAGACCATAGACATACATTACTGGATGATAATTTCTTACATCTCCCATAGGATTCTGAATTACAAATTGACTTAAGCCACACTGGTCACAAGGGGGCAGTACAGGACACGGAAGCAGAGTTGGTAGTCCCTGGTCTTGTGAGGCAGCAGTCCCAACCTTCTTTTTGACCCCTTATTGGTTAAATATCAATCAACATTTTCAAAGATCAGACAATATAACAAAACAAAATGAAGGCAAAAAAAGACTATTTTCACAGTATAATAAGTTGAAGATAGACTCTGATGAAAATGATGTTTTTAGTATTTTTAACATGTTCTCGTGGTATTTTTGTCATGATGGAGGACATTTATTATGTTTGTGACAGTGTAATTGAAATTCTGTGTGAATAGTATATACAGTGTGTGGTATAGGTGCAGTTTGTTTATGTCAGTGCCACTACACTTATTTTAGATCAAAGGGAAACACAAATACTTTTTAAATTAATGTGTAATGGTTGCAGTAGTTGTTGAGAAAGCAACCAGTGTTTGTCACAGTAAAGCAAACAGATTACAACCCAGATGCAGGAAAAATCACAGGCAAAGTCCCAATGATTTATTTATAAAGTACACAATTTAGAGATTATAGGCACAGAGGACAAGCTATCAAACAAGACGAGTCAACAAAAAAGATGAATGAAGAGGTCCTTATACAGAGTGTGGCAAAAATGATACAGAATAACAACTGTTCTATACTTACTTTGCCAGTTTATCAGTGCAGGACATGGTGAGCAAAGGTTTATCTGGCAAGTCTCTTGTCTGACTGGATCTCTGAGGAGCGATGGGCAGCGTCCCCTCGCCGCCGTTGACCTTTACCCTAAGGTGGAAGCGAAACCTCCTGCTGGGATCTGAAGGGGGACAGAAAACATAGTAGGAGCATTTAGAGTTTTACATTTTTGCCCCCAAAAAAACATGTTTCCGACGTGTTTAGAGCAGTCTCACATGCAGCTGTGGTCTCATAGGGGCAGTTGAGTCGAGCATCTCCACACGGTGATGAGCTGACATACATGTGGAAGAGGATGCCCTCCCGCAGCCGGAAGCTGTTGTCTTTACTTCTAACGAAGATCGACTGTTCTTTGCTATCATCTGACTTGCTTCAAAGGAGAAAGAAATGGAAATATAATGACACAAACTCCAGAGAGTGTTCAGGTCTGTGAGGCTAACTGAGAGTCTAGTGAAATCTCCTCTTTGGTTGTTCTTTAGGACTCTTTTTTTTGGTAGCTTTAACCTTAGCATCCTTTACTAATGTGATCATTATCCCTCTTCTGTCCAAACCATTTCTATCTATTTCCCTGAATAATCTCCATGACATCTAATGTTGAGCTGTTCCTTTGGTGTATTCATTTCTAATTGTAAATATTTTAAACATTCCCAAAGACTGCAGTTGCATTTTTTTTTTTTTGTAATAGTGATATTTTTCTATCTATGAGTATTCTTTGCTCTGTGGACCAATAGTTGCATAACCTAAATGACAAAAGGGTCCTTACTGAAAATCTAGAATAAAACAGACAACACAAAGGAGTTCAGCTGTTGTTTGTACCAGAGCAGCAGCTCAAGTTGAGCGTACAGAAAGCGAACCAGCGCCCTCCGGCTGATGACCTCAGCGTGACAGTCTCTGAGAAGACATCCGGTGTCGCTCACATCCTCCAGATCCAAACACTTGGTGCCAGTGGCCAAAGACACAACCTGAGCAGAGCCGAAGTCAAATCCTGTAGACAGACCAGAGTGGCTTCAGGCAGCTGTGTAGTAAACCCCAAATAGGGAAAGAAAACTCGTGCAAAATTCTTGTTTCTGAAATATATTGAGAAACCACATGATTGAAGTGACTTCTCATGGGTTCCTCTCACCTCTGCTCATAACAACCCCTGCCAGCACCTTAGGCTGGGCATGCGAGGAGGACTCCGTCAGCTGTGCGTACTTTTCCCTCACCAGGTGATAGACTGACTCTGCAAATATCTGCAAAAGAGGAACACAGTTTCATCTGAAGCTGCTTCACTGAAGGGTCTGCATTGAAAAAAAGGGATAGAAGATTTTTAAGCAAGAGCCACTAAATACACAAGTAAATAAATAAATGTACTTAGATAATTTATTCAGGATGAAAATAGAGGTTTAACACAATCATTTGTGTTTTGACCCTCAGATCTCAGCCTTGATACTGAAAGCGGGGCAGTCTCTAAGCAGCACTAACCACGAAAAAGCTCGATTGAGCAAGCAAAACATCACAAATCCCTTTACAGGAGTCTAAAGGTAATCACACTCTTTATACTTTTATTTGCCTCTGAAGCTGCGTTCACACCACCTGTTCAGGTGAGTACTTCCAATGAAAAGTGTGTAAACACGCTTAGACAGGCGTAAGACTTCTGCGTTCAAAACTCTTGTGTTTACTTGTCACCATGCACATTTTTGAGCTCTACATAGAAAACACGCAACCATTGAATGCGCATTGTAAGTTAAACCAGGTCAAACTTGGACCAATCAGCGAGTGAGTTTGAGAAGTGATGGCATCCTTTTTAATTCACCAAAGTGCCAATCGTTTGCAAATTGGTCATGAAGGAGAAATTAATAATTGCGGTTTGTGTTAATTTTATGACACAAAGTCTTTCATATATTGGAATAGAACTGTGAAAGATGACGTCTAGAGCAAGATTTGGGACATTTCTTTAACATTTCCCACCAAACCTCTTCCAACTAGATGTGTGATATGTGCTAGTAAACAAAAGAAAAGAAGAAGCCCCTCCCTTCCTGTCTGATGTGAGTACCACAGGCTAAATCCTCGAACAAGACCGCGTGTCACATGTCTCCGTAGTTTTAAGACCTACATGACATCTTTTGATTCCAAGATTGCAGCTTATTTGAAACAGAAAGTGTGCAGTGAAACTCAGCTCAAGGAATAGTCATTGTGTGGCTAATTTATCATCAAGTCAGTTTCTGTTAACTAAGATGGATATGATCCAACTTTATAACACAAGGAAGTATAAAAAAAAATAATCTACATCCGATCACGGAGTCAAAAATTAGAATTTCATGGAAACCACTCGGAGACTTGGGACATCTGAGCCAATAAATAAAGATCGGTTAGATATGTTTTGCGTTGATATGCCCTCTGTTATAAACTGATCTTTATAAATAAAAACTAAATGGAAGTGATCAGTGCTCACATCCACTGTCATTATACAAGAGTTTGAGCAAAAACTGAAAAAAAGCATTTTTCATAATTTTACGCTAAAATATTTTTGACTAATAGAAGACTATTTGTGTTTATGATCACTGTTAAAAAAATAAATTAACTACAGGTTCATGTTAAAAAGAAGGGGGTCACTGTTTGGGACCAAATTACCCACCTTAAGTTATCTACCATTAAGAAAACCCAAAATGTCAGAAATATCCAACTAAATTCAACTGCATCATCTATCTGCTCATGCTAAATGCTATCTGGAAAAGAGAGGCACAAGGTCATGTTTAATGAGTGTGCTAACCAATTATCTGTGGAATTACTATGCTCTTCACACCCCTTATTTCTCTCCACACTCATTAAAGCGTCACACCGCTGCCAGACAGGGGCGTCCAATGAAAGATTGCAGGTTTGTCACTCATTCAGACCTGTTTCATTCTAAGTCAGATCTCTGAATTTGTATTTTTGGTAAGTGGATCCTGTGATTGTTTGCTTTAGGGTGCAATTTATGCCCTACTCTGTCATGCCTTTTTTGTTTGTGAGCGATATTCTCGCTCAGGCCCCAAGGATTTAATATAAAAATGTGACAGGAAAAGACTCTGAGGATGATTCTGGCGAGCTCTGAAGCCTAATGGCACTGCAGACCAAAACGGACATCAGACACCTCTCTGGCCTCAGGACATGAAGATAATGCTGATGTGTAGCTCATTCCATCTGGTAGAATCCAAAATACCTCAGACACATTTATTCAGACTATGTATTAGACAGGCTGAGAGGAAACCTTTGCGGAGAGCTAACTTCAACTACTTTGTATCATATTCTCATAGGACATGTTAACAGGTTCTACATAAGTTCAATGATCTTCTTATTGAACTTTACCTGAAAACACTCTGTATTTACCTGTATTTGTGATCTAACATGAAAAAAATAATTGATACCCAGCCAGCAAGGCTAAGTGGGCTCCACATGATTTAAAGGTGGGAAGAAAATGTTGCACCCAGTTAGGCTTTACCACAGTTTCCATGGTGGTTCATCTGTGTTTCCCAGCGCTGTCTTAAGTGGACAGTCGTTGGGAAAGGTCTCTAAGCTGGCCAGTCACCTGGTAGACAGTGTAGCATGCTCCTCTGTCCAGGGTTCAGCAGAGCAAGCAGGGTTGCAACCCCGGCTGCTGGTCCCCGGGCAGCAAAGCCACTGTGGGCAAACAGGTGGGGCCAACACGGAAACTGCAGATGAGTCCAAGTGGAGCCCACATTTTTTAACCACTTTTGAACCACGTGGGGCCTACTGACTGGATATGTACACTGAAAAATGTGAAACACTGGATCAATTGACAAAAGTTCTGTAATTTGTTACAGTGAGGATTCGTGACCACATCCTCCCTAACTTAATGTGAAAGCTAACCAAGTGACATCTTTGTTTTCTTTTTTTTGAGTGTCCACCAGAGGGAAGTGTTTCCATGAAGAGCGCCATAAAGGCCTCCCTTGGACACCAGCTGTGGTCCAGCCTGCCATCAACCATCTTGGCCTGGAAGAACCACCAGCTGAAATAGAGAGGAGTGGATGTGGAGACTTTTTCTATTGTTTTGCTCATTATTGCTGTTGTTATGCACTTTTTTTCTTATCAGTTAGTAGTTTTTTAGTCACTTTATGGCTAGATAAACATCTCATTTTACCCATTATTTTTTCAATCACTGTTTATATTCAGTCAGGCACTTCTCTCCTCTTCTAGGTTCATGGTATGGTCTGAAGTCTGTATGGTAGGGGATTGTTTGGGGCTGCAGGGGAAGAACAAGGGGTCAGATTCTTGCTCTTTAGTGCTGGGCTGCCATGTCACCTTGTCCACGTTAGAAAAAAAAGAACTCTCAAGATGCCTGTCTCCCCATGGTTTTTGGGTCCACCATCAGCTTTCCATACATTCTGAGAGCCCACCTTCAACCAACCTTCACAGTTCCATTAAAATGATTAGTTTATAACAAATTAAATTTCTGAATTGAGTTGACCATCAACATACAATTTAATTTGATACAACAGTTACTGGGTATGCTCTTGCTGCCCCTTGACCCAAAAGGGATTTATCAGGTTCAGAAAAAGGGTGAAAGGATTAACTTACCTGAGGTAGCTGACTATTATAGTTCTGGATTCCCATCATCTTCTGTTCTGGTCCC
The DNA here is from genome assembly GCA_003999625.1 of Oryzias javanicus. Classification (NCBI taxonomy): domain Eukaryota; kingdom Metazoa; phylum Chordata; class Actinopteri; order Beloniformes; family Adrianichthyidae; genus Oryzias; species Oryzias javanicus. Next base: position 76,777 of record ML136664.1, read on the forward strand.
AGACTGATTCTGTAAAGAGAATCTAAAGCTGCTGCTGCTGCCCGCTCTTTGGCAAGTTTTTTGCTGGGACCACAACCTTCAAACAGCTTTCCTTCAAATCTGAGCACCATTATAAAGTTCCTCTTGGGGCTGCCGGGAACTCTTTCTGTCAGGCACATGTACCTGAGCTCTGGTCGCAGCATGCTGAGTACTGCCACTGGGCTGAGGTGATGCAACAGCAAGGTGCTGAAGCTTTGTCCTTTTGGGTTTGCAGAGGAAATCAAGTCCAGAGTGAACCCAATAAGTTGCTTGTTGTTGCAGATACAGTTCAAAATCTCCTTTTTTGTGTTCCAATGCAAGAGTTCAAAGGTTTCAAAAAGAGAAGGTTCAAATTCTGTCAGGAAAGTTTCACAAAGATTTAGATTATCTGTAGCAAAATCCACATGCGTGTTGGTGAAGTTCCCAATGGCTGCATGTGCCTGCGAGGCGTTTGGGAACTGGATGAAAGACTGCAGAGCCAGTTCTGCAGCCCGCATCTTGGCCTGCTTTTTTGTGGAGCCAAAACCCTCAAAGTGGAGCCCATTAACTTCCACACCAACAGAAAACACTGGGGCGTGTAGTGGGCCAGTTTTTGAAACGATCTCATACCGAAGGCCTGGTTTTAACTCGTTTAAGTGGACCAAAGCATTCTTCTGCGTGACGGCCCAGGCCGATCTTTTACACATGAAGTGGTTCTGATGATCGTTTCCAACCACCACAGATTGTTTTCTCTTCAGCGCTCGTGGTGTAGTTGTGTACACGCTTGTACAAAGGGCTGAAGGGCGATACTTTCGTAAGAGGTCGTGATCTCTTTGGTTTTTCTCATCCTCGTTTTCTTTCACCTCCTGACTGGTCCCTGTTGAAAACAAACCAGAATAAGACAAAAATATATATCTGTACAGGAATCACATTTTTGATACATTCAGGAAGGCCCTTTTCCCAAAAATATAGACTATCACTAGAATATCATCCACAATGGTTTTCCTATGAAGCAGCTGCTTCATTATTCCATTTGGTCATTTGCCAAAACAGACTGCTTACAGGAAAATAAAATACAGCAATGTTTTTTTGCACTTGCCGTTTTGACTTCATTCAAGGGAAATTATCATGTTTCAGTTTTATTTTTTGCACAAAAAACGGCTTGATTTATGGAATTAGGCTTTGTACCTTTAATAATGGCTAATATTTTTCGTATTTTTGTTAATATATCAAAATCTTTCGGTTTGATATAATGACTGTAATTTACTCTGAGATCATACAGGAGTTCTCATATTTTTAAAGCCCATGCAAAAGTTATAAAGTTCAAGCCATTGTTCAATATAAAGTCAAATGATAAAGCTTTTAAAGTTTATACAGACAATCATAGTTAACCCCTTGATGTCTGAATTTATTTCAATTAATTGTCACTTATGTTACATATAATTGCTAAATTAAGGTAATTTTGGAGCCGATGTCCAACTGCTATATTTTTTTTCTATATTTTTGTCTATTGTAAAATAATTTCCAACCGTCTTTTAATTATGAATATGCAGTTTTTGCCTAAAATAAAAAAGCTTGTGTAGTTTTTATGGCATATTTTCTGCAGAGCAACAGGAGCTCATTAGAAATTTGCTTTTTGGTTTTCTCAACATCTCTTTGTTTACGCTCTCTCCCACGAGCAACAAGCTTGGCACAAGTAACAAGCTAATCAGAGCTGTGCAGCCCTACCGGTTACAGCAAGATGGCGGCTCAGCCAAGGAAAATTAAAATGTTTAAGGATCTATACGTTGAGCAGAACTTGGCCCAATCTGAAATCTTTGTCGTATTGTCGCAGTCTGTATGAGAATTGGTAGCTTACCATATTTTTCCTACTGTGTAGAGGTTTGGGGAAATGACTATAAGACACCGTTACATTCACTTTCAATACTTCAGAAGAGAGCAATACCAATCATTCACAAAGCAGGGTACCTGGAGCACACAAACAAACTATTTATACAATCAAAATTACTCAAATTTTCTGATGTAGTAGAGTATTGTACAGCTCAAATAATATTTAAGGCAGAAAACAATTTAACAACCAATATCCAAAGATTATTCTTAAAAAAGGAGGAAAATTACAAATAAATTTTTCATTCATAAAGCACAAACAAATAAAAAAAGGTTTTGTGTTCCAATATGTGGAGTGAAGTTGTGGAACAGAACCAGTAAATACTTGAAAGAATGTCCAAACATAAAAGAGTTTAAGTCTAAATTCAGAAATATGATTATTGATAATTATGTACAAATACAAACAAAATATTAGCATTTGTAAATACGTATGACTGTAAAATGAGATTGTGTTATTCATGTGGGTGTTTGTGGATTAACAACTTGCATGTATTTACATGTATATTTGTAATATTATGTACTTTTACATAGGGCACTGAACTTTAACTTTGGGTGTACTGGGCTTAGTAATGTATTGATATAATCTACATAGGTGAGAATTTATTTAAAAAAATGTCTTCTTCTCAATCCCTTTCATACTTTTGTTGTGTCTATGATTTTCTTATTTGTTGCTCTTCATACTTTTTTCTTCAATGTCTGAAATAAATGCTTTGAACTGAACTTAACAGAAAGAAAAAGGAAAGGAAGTTTTTTGTGTCTATGTTACTAACAACTATGAGTAGATCCAACAGAACACAAAACAGATTTACTTAAATTGTCCAAGGAAATTTTAGAGTTCCAGCGTTGTGTTGGTATGGAGAGAGCCAGCGCTGCATCACTCCAACCTGAAACAACAGAGAAAACTCAGTATTTTTACTTCACATGCATTTTCATCAAAAGCACAAACTTTTATGCGCAATGTTGTTTCAACAAAAAATGTCAAACGTTTGATGATTACACATCTATTCATTTTAATAAAATAGAAAGATTATGACTGTATTTGAGAGAAACATGCTACTTTGAAAAGGGAAGCAATAAAATAATGCAGTTCTGGGTAATTTAAAAGATTATATCGAAGTTCATACAAAGATCTGACAGAGAACCATAGACTTACACTTCTTCAAGGGATTTTTAATGATAGAACTGTAGACAGAAAGGCTCTCCATTTAGCTGCTGTTAATGAGCCTTGTTTAATGGAATAATGAAATTAGGCATGGCGGGAAAAAAAGTGAGAAGCACCCGCTTGCTGTTCAATGTCTGTGTGGGAGCTCTGACAGCTGTGGATAATCACATTAGCAAAGAATTAGTGATGAGTGACTTCTTTTGATACGTTATGCCTTTTCTCAAGGACAAAGAGCCATGGAAACCTTATACTTAACCATTAACTGATTGTTTCAGTTTCTGTTGTCACCGTTTTAACACTTTGTGCTGTGGTACAGTGGTTGACCTCTGATAAGAAGATAAGGTTTGGTTTGTCCTAATCCAGCCCATGTGCTAAAATGTCACTAGGCAGGACACAAGACACTAAAATTTTCAAGGTGGTTTTAGGTTGGTGCCAGGAGCGCATGAATATGTGTGTGGGGGGGTCAATGGGACAGTGACTTTAAAGCACTTTGAGGCTTAAAGCAAGACAAAAAAGCATTATAAAATGTATAAGTGTGGCAGCAGTCTGTGCAGCTGCACTCAATCTCCTAATCACTATCTGGGGAAGGGCATAAAAATGGTTTGGCTCACCCCATGGGGATCTGATGCACTGTGCTACTTCCTGGTTGTCAGATCTCTGCTGATTTGGTCGACAAACAAAGCACTCCTATACTTGGAGAGGCCGTCCTGGGGAGCGAGCACTTAGTGTGGATCCTTTTCCTCCAGCCATTCAGGTGCAAAAAGAAACCACTGCTGTTTTTGGAGAAGCTGTTTGGACAGCTAGTTTTTGTTGTTTCTTTTTTTTTTTTCGCTGGCTTTGGTTTCCTGTGCTAGGCAGAGAAACAAAAGCTCTGCCAGCCCCCTGCTTCAGGCCCCTGGCGAGACCCCTGCTTCAGGCCCCGGGGGGCCCTAAGACTGTATGGGCAGTTGCCTTTCCTTTTTATTTTACCCTTTTTATTTACACTTCATTTAGACATGCCTTAAAAGAAACTGGCTTTTCAAATGCACAAAAGACCACTGCTTTTGGAAAGGAGCTTTTTCAAATATGAGTTTCTAAAAACTTGCATACCAGTGAAAAAAAGAGTATGTTGATGAATGAAGATTTTTTTTACACCTTTATAGTGTTGTTGTTTATTTTTATTTAAATGACAGACAGGAGTAGTCTTCAATATTTGAAGATCATGCTGTGAGCAGGGTTTGAACCTTTACGGGGATACCCCATTAGAGTTCAAGTCCAACACCTTAATGACTCGGCCATCACAGCTCTTTGGAATGTAGAGGTCATGGTTTTTGCCAGAAATGTTTACAAATCAAATATGTCAGATGTGCCGTTTAACTCACCCATTGCTTACAAACAAAACCAGAAGCAATGTGAGATCTAAATTTGTTTTTGTGTCTCCGGTCTCCCAGGACACTTTCTGAGTAAAGGAGTTGGCCACATACCCAAAACACTGAATGGAAATACTCCGGTTTAACAAGTCTTTGGCCAAACAAGTGCTCATTTTTGTTAGTGTCTCTTTCTATGAAGGTGATATGTTCCAGTGTTTTTGTCCATTTCTTTTTCGGTCATTTTCCGTTTTGGAATATTTAGGTGATTTTTTTCAACCTCTCTCCCCTTGTTGAAAAGAAGGGCTCTTGCAAGTCTATTTGACACATAGCTGTTGAATGCATGGAGTTGAGGCAAGTGATCATGACCCATATTGGCGGGCATGGTTTTCTTTTAGACACGACTTAAACGAAACTGGTTTTCAGGGGTCTTCTTTGCAAATGCACAAAAGTCCACTGCTTTTGGAATGGAGCTTTTTTAAGTATGGGTTTCTAAAAAACATGCATACCAGTGAAAAAAGAGCATGTTGATGAATGCAGATTTATTTAAGACGTCATTGTATTGTTTTTTACATTTAAATGACAGACAAGAGTAGTCTTCAATACTTGAAGATCACGCTGTGAGCAGGATTTGAACCTGCGCGGGGATACCCCATTGGATTTCGAGTCCAACGCCTTAACGACTCGGCCATCACAGCTCTTTGGATAGCAGAGGTCATGGTTTTTCTCAGAAACGTTTACAAATTAAATATGTCAGATGGGCCGTTTTAATCATCCATTGTTTAAACCAAAGCCCGCACCAATGTGAGATCTAAATTTTCTTTGAGTCTCCGGTCTCCCAGGAGACCCTTGCATCTTTCATCCAGTCCTGAACTGACATTACTGGATCTTGAGTCATTGGGAAAGCTAAAGAGCAGAAAAAAATCAACAAGAATAGGTTACTGAACTGTACAAAACGGGAAAGGAATATAAGAAGATATCCAAGAAAGTGAAATTGCCTGTCAGCAGTGGTCAAACTTTAATTAATAAGTGGAAACTGAGGGGTTCTGTTGAAAGAGTGAGATCCTGAAAAACTTGCATGCCACTAAGCAAATCCATGTTTTATGTGTAGATAACATGCTAATGGCTTCTCTGCAAACTCGGTTGTTATTCTTTGTTTTTGGAAGGTGGTAACAGACTTTCTCAATTTGGCAATTCTGCTGTCCGTCAGCAACACACCAATAAGACTGATTCTAGTACCGCGGAGATCTTCCAAGTAAATTATGGAACAATTCTTTGGTCAAACAAATGCCAATCCTTGTTGGTGTCTCTTTAGATTAAAGTTGTAATGTTCCAGTTTTTTTTTTTTATATATTGTGGTGATAGATTTCTTTCCATCTTATTGTTGAAAAGGAACGGCTCTTGCCAGAATTTTTAAAAACAAAATACCTGTTGGATAAACAGACATAAAGAACTATCAAGTTATCCAGTTTTATTTTGGAAAGGAGACAATGTTTTTGGTCATGAATTAAAAGAGATTTTGTCTAACGTGCCAATTGTCCAGTGCATGAAAGAAAGAGGATTTGGGAATAGTGATTTTTTTGGGAACGAGATCCTAAAGAATTGCTTATTTGCGAAGAAATAATTTTTTTACGATCTTTTAAAATGCCCTCAATATCTGTGCGTTGGATTTTCAATAAACTGCATGAAAAGGACTCACACTTGGAACATCACGCTGTGAGCAGGATTTGAACCTACGCGGGGAAACCCCATTGGATTTCAAGTCCAACGCCTTAACGACTCGGCCATCACAGCTCTTTTGCAGTACCAAGTCATGATTTTTGCCAAGCATATTTTCCATTCAAATACAACGGACAAAAGGTTTAAATCACCCGTAGATTTCAAAACTAAAACCCAAAGCAATGTGAGATCAAAATTTTAGCCAGCTACATATATTTTTTTGACAATTGCTTTTAATTTGATAAATTTAGACTTTCTGATTATATAAAGCAACTTTTTTTGTAGACTTGCAACTTTCTTGAATACTGATTTATTTTCTGAGTAAAGGAGTTGGCCACATACCCAAAACACTGAATGGAAATAGTCTGGTTTAACAAGTCTTTGGCCAAACAAGTGCTCATTTTTGTTAGTGTCTCTTTCGATGAAGGTGTGATGTTCCAGTGTTTTTTGAACATTCTGGAGATATTTTTCTCTCCATCGACTTGTAGTAAGAACGGCTCTTTCCAGTATTTTGAACAAATACCTGCTGGACAAATGGAAATAAAGAACTATCAAGTTATCCAGTTTTATTTTTGGAAAGGAGACAGTTTTGGTCATGCATTAAAAGAGATATTTTGTCTAACGTGACAATTGTCCAGTGCATGAAAGAAAGAGGATTTGGGAATAGTGATTTTTTTGGGAACGAGATCCTAAAGAATTGCTTATTTGCGAAGAAATAGTTTTTTTTACAATCTTTTAAAATGCCCTCAATATCTGTGCATTGGATTTTTCAATAAACTGCAAGATAAGGTCTCACACTTGGAACATCACGCTGTGAGCAGGATTTGAACCTACGCGGGGAAACCCCATTGGATTTCAAGTCCAACGCCTTAACGACTCGGCCATCACAGCTCTTTTGCAGTACCAAGTCATGATTTTTGCCAAGCATATTTTCCATTCAAATACAACGGACAAAAGGTTTAAATCACCTGTAGATTTCAAAACTAAAACCCAAAGCAATGTGAGATCAAAATTTTAGCCAGCTACATATATTTTTTTGACAATTGCTTTTAATTTGATAAATTTAGACTTTCTGATTATATAAAGCAACTTTTTTTGTAGACTTGCAACTTTCTTGAATACTGATTTATTTTCTGAGTAAAGGAGTTGGCCACATACCCAAAACACTGAATTTAATACTGTGGAAATACTCATAAGTTTAACAAGTCTTTGGCCAAACAAGTGCTCATTTTTGTTAGTGTCTCTTTCTATGAAGGTGATATGTTCCAGTGTTTTTGTCCATTTCTTTTTCGGTCATTTTCCGTTTTGGAATATTTAGGTGATTTTTTTCAACCTCTCTCCCCTTGTTGAAAAGAAGGGCTCTTGCAAGTCTATTTGACACATAGCTGTTGAATGCATGGAGTTGAGGCAAGTGATCATGACCCATATTGGCGGGCATGGTTTTCTTTTAGACACGACTTAAACGAAACTGGTTTTCAGGGGTCTTCTTTGCAAATGCACAAAAGTCCACTGCTTTTGGAATGGAGCTTTTTCAAGTATGGGTTTCTAAAAAACATGCATACCAGTGAAAAAAGAGCATGTTGATGAATACAGATTTATTTAAGACGTCATTGTATTGTTTTTTACATTTAAATGACAGACAAGAGTAGTCTTCAATACTTGAAGATCACGCTGTGAGCAGGATTTGAACCTGCGCGGGGATACCCCATTGGATTTCGAGTCCAACGCCTTAACGACTCGGCCATCACAGCTCTTTGGATAGCAGAGGTCATGGTTTTTCTCAGAAACGTTTACAAATTAAATATGTCAGATGGGCCGTTTTAATCACCCATTGTTTAAACCAAAGCCCGCAGCAATGTGAGATCTAAATTTTCTTTGAGTCTCCGGTCTCCCAGGAGACCCTTGCATCTTTCATCCAGTCCTGAACTGACATTACTGGATCTTGAGTCATTGGGAAAGCTAAAGAGCAGAAAAAAATCAACAAGAATAGGTTACTGAACTGTACAAAACAGGGGAAAGGAATTAAGAAGATATCAAAAAGTGCAAATTGCCTGTCAGCAGTGGTCAAACTTTAATTAATAAGTGGAAACTGAGGGTTCTGTTGAAAGAGTGAGATCTTAAAAAACTTGCATGCCACTAAGCAAATCCATGTTTTATGTGTAGATAACATGCTAATGGCTTCTCTGCAAACTCAGTTGTTATTCTTTGTTTTTGGAAGGTGGTAACAGACTTTCTCAATTTGGCAATTCTGCTGTCCGTCAGCAACACACCAATAAGACTGATTCTAGTACCGCGGAGATCTTCCAAGTAAATTATGGAACAATTCTTTGGCAAACAAATGCAATCCTTGTTGGTGTCTCTTTAGATTAAAGTTGTGATGTTTCAGTTTTTTTTTTTTATATATTGTGGTGATAGATTTCTTTCCATCTTATTGTTGAAAAGGAACGGCTCTTGCCAGAATTTTTAAAAACAAAATACCTGTTGGATAAACAGACATAAAGAACTATCAAGTTATCCAGTTTTATTTTGGAAAGGAGACAATGTTTTTGGTCATGAATTAAAAGAGATTTTGTCTAACGTGCCAATTGTCCAGTGCATGAAAGAAAGAGGATTTGGGAATAGTGCTTTTTTGGGAACGAGATCCTAAAGAATTGCTTATTTGCGAAGAAATAGTTTTTTTTTACGATCTTTTAAAATGCCCTCAATATCTGTGCGTTGGATTTTCAATAAACTGCATGAAATGGTCTCACACTTGGAACATCACGCTGTGAGCAGGATTTGAACCTACGCGGGGAAACCCATTGGATTTCAAGTCCAACGCTTAACGACTCGGCCATCACAGCTCTTTTGCAGTACCAAGTCATGATTTTTGCCAAGCATATTTTCCATTCAAATACAACGGACAAAAGGTTTAAATCACCCGTAGATTTCAAAACTAAAACCCAAAGCAATGTGAGATCAAAATTTTAGCCAGCTACATATATTTTTTTGACAATTGCTTTTAATTTGATAAATTTAGACTTTCTGATTATATAAAGCAACTTTTTTGTAGACTTGCAACTTTCTTGAATACTGATTTATTTTCTGAGTAAAGGAGTTGGCCACATACCCAAAACACTGAATGGAAATAGTCCGGTTTAACAAGTCTTTGGCCAAACAAGTGCTCATTTTTGTTAGTGTCTCTTTCGATGAAGGTGTGATGTTCCAGTGTTTTTTTGAACATTCTGGAGATATTTTTCTCTCCATCGACTTGTAGTAAGAACGGCTCTTTCCAGTATTTTGAACAAATACCTGCTGGACAAATGGAAATAAAGAACTATCAAGTTATCCAGTTTTATTTTGGAAAGGAGACAATGTTTTTGGTCATGCATTAAAAGAGATATTTTGTCTAACGTGCCAATTGTCCAGTGCATGAAAGAAAGAGGATTTGGGAATAGTGATTTTTTTGGGAACGAGATCCTAAAGAATTGCTTATTTGCGAAGAAATAGTTTTTTTTACAATCTTTTTTAAAATGCCTCAGATCTGTGCATTGGATTTTTCAATAAACTGCAAGAAAATGCCACTGACACTTGGAACAATCACGCTGTTGAGCAGGAATTTGAACCTACAGCGCAGGGGAAACCCCTTGGATTTCAAGTCCAACGCCTAACGACTCGGCCATTCACAGCTCTTTTGCAGTACCAAGTCATGATCTTTTGCCAAGCATATTTTCCCATTCATAATAACAACGACAAAAGGTTTAAAATCACCCGTAGATTCAAAACTAAAACCCAAAGCAATGTGAGATCAAAAATTTTAGCCAGCTACAATATATTTTTTTGACATTGCTTTAATTTTGATAAATTTAGACTTTCTGATTATATAAAGCAACCTTTTTCTGTAGACTTTGCAACTTTCTTGAATACTGATTCTTATTTTCTGAGTAAAGAGTTGGCCACATACCAAAACACTGAATTTAATACTGTGGAAATACTCATAAGTTTAACAAGTCTTTGGCCAAACAAGTGCTCATTTTTGTTAGGTCTCTTTCTAATGAGTGTATTTTCCGATTGTGGGTTGTCCATTCTTTTTCGGTCATTTTCCGTTTTGGAATATTTAGGTGATTTTTTTTCACCTCTCTCCCTTGTTGAAAAGAAGGCTCTTGCAAGTCTATTTGACAAATAGCTGTTGAATGCATGGAGTTGAGCAAGTGATCATGACCCATATTGCGGGCATGGTTTTCTTTTAGACACGCACTTAAACGAAACTGGTTTTTCAGGGGTCTTCTTTGCAAAGCATAAAAGTCCACTGCTTTTGGAATGGAGCTTTTTCAAGTATGCGTTTTCTAAAAAACATGCATACCAGTGAAAAAAGAGCATGTTGATGAATGCAGATTTATTTGAGACATCATTGTATTGTTTTTTACATTTAAATGACAGACAAGAGTAGTCTTCAATACTTGAAGATCACGCTGTGAGCAGGATTTGAACCTGCGCGGGGATACCCCATTGGATTTCGAGTCCAACGCCTTAACGACTCGGCCATCACAGCTCTTTGGATAGCAGAGGTCATGGTTTTTTCTCAGAAACGTTTACAAATTAAATATGTCAGATGGGCCGTTTTAATCACCCATTGTTTAAACCAAAGCCCGCAGCAATGTGAGATCTAAATTTTCTTTGAGTCTCTGGTCTCCCAGGAGACCCTTGCATCTTTCATCCAGTCCTGAACTGACATTACTGGATCTTGAGTCATTGGGAAAGCTAAAGAGCAGAAAAAAATCAACAAGAATAGGTTACTGAACTGTACAAAACGGGAAAGGAATATAAGAAGATATCCAAGAAAGTGAAATTGCCTGTCAGCAGTGGTCAAACTTTAATTAATAAGTGGAAACTGAGGGGTTCTGTTGAAAGAGTGAGATCCTTAAAAACTTGCATGCCACTAAGCAAATCCATGTTTTATGTGTAGATAACATGCTAATGGCTTCTCTGCAAACTCAGTTGTTATTCTTTGTTTTTGGAAGGTGGTAACAGACTTTCTCAATTTGGCAATTCTGCTGTCCGTCAGCAACACACCAATAAGACTGATTCTAGTACCGCGGAGATCTTCCAAGTAAATTATGGAACAATTCTTTGGCCAAACAAATGCCAATCCTTGTTGGTGTCTCTTTAGATTAAAGTTGTGATGTTTCAGTTTTTTTTTTTTATATATTGTGGTGATAGATTTCTTTCCATCTTATTGTTGAAAAGGAACGGCTCTTGCCAGAATTTTTAAAAAAAAAAAACAACCTGTTGGATAAACAGACATAAAGAACTATCAAGTTATCCAGTTTATTTTGGAAAGGAGACAATGTTTTTGGTCATGAATTAAAAGAGATTTTGTCTAACGTGCCAATTGTCCAGTGCATGAAAGAAAGAGGATTTGGGAATAGTGCTTTTTTGGGAACGAGATCCTAAAGAATTGCTTATTTGCGAAGAAATAGTTTTTTTTTACGATCTTTTAAAATGCCCTCAATATCTGTGCGTTGGATTTTCAATAAACTGCATGAAATGGTCTCACACTTGGAACATCACGCTGTGAGCAGGATTTGAACCTACGCGGGAAACCCATTGGATTTCAAGTCCAACGCCTTAACGACTCGGCCATCACAGCTCTTTTGCAGTACCAAGTCATGATTTTTTTGGCCAAGCATATTTTCATTCAAATACAACGGACAAAAGGTTAAATCACCGTAATATTTCAAAAACTAAAACCCAAAGCAATGTGAGATCAAAATTTTTAGCCAGCTACATATATTTTTTGACAATTGCTTTTAATTTGATAAATTTAGACTTTCTGATTATATAAAGCAACTTTTTGTAGACTTGCAACTTTCTTGAATACTGATTTATTTTCTGAGTAAAGGAGTTGGCCACATACCCAAAACACTGAATGGAAATAGTCCGGTTTAACAAGTCTTTGGCCAAACAAGTGCTCATTTTTGTTAGTGTCTCTTTCGATGAAGGTGTGATGTTCCAGTGTTTTTTGAACATTCTGGAGATATTTTTCTCTCCATCGACTTGTAGTAAGAACGGCTCTTTCCAGTATTTTGAACAAATACCTGCTGGACAAATGGAAATAAAGAACTATCAAGTTATCCAGTTTTATTTTGGAAAGGAGACAATGTTTTTGGTCATGCATTAAAAGAGATATTTTGTCTAACGTGACAATTGTCCAGTGCATGAAAGAAAGAGGATTTGGGAATAGTGATTTTTTTGGGAACGAGATCCTAAAGAATTGCTTATTTGCGAAGAAATAGTTTTTTTTACAATCTTTTAAAATGCCCTCAATATCTGTGCATTGGATTTTTCAATAAACTGCAAGAAATGCACTGACACTTGGAACATCACGCTGTGAGCAGGATTTGAACCTACGCGGGGAAACCCCATTGGATTTCAAGTCCAACGCCTTAACGACTCGGCCATCACAGCTCTTTTGCATTACCAAGTCATGATTTTTGCCAAGCATATTTTCCATTCAAATACAACGGACAAAAGGTTTAAATCACCCGTAGATTTCAAAACTAAAACCCAAAGGCAATGTGAGATCAAATTTTAGCCAGCTACATATATTTTTTTGACAATGCTTTTAATTTTGATAAAATTTAGACTTTCTGATTATATAAAAGCAACTTTTTCTGTAGACTTGCAACTTTCTTGAATCAACTGATATTATTTTCTTGAGTAAAGAGTTGGCCACATACCCAAAACTTGAATTTATACTGTGGAAATACTCATAAGGTTTAACAAGTCTTTGGCAAACAAGTGCATTTTTGTTAGTGTCTCTTCTATGAAGGTGATATTTTCCAGTGTTTTTTGTCCATTTCTTTTTCGGTTCATTTTCCGTTTTGGAATATTTTTAGGTGATTTTTTTCAACCTCTTCTCCCTTGTTGAAAGAAGGGCTCTTGCAAGTCTATTTGACAGATAGCTGTTGAATGCATGGAGTTGAGGCAAGTGATCATGACCCATATTGGCGGGCATGGTTTTCTTTTAGACACGACTTAAACGAAACTGGTTTTCAGGGGTCTTCTTTGCAAATGCATAAAAGTCCACTGCTTTTGGAATGGAGCTTTTTCAAGTATGGGTTTCTAAAAAACATGCATACCAGTGAAAAAAGAGCATGTTGATGAATGCAGATTTATTTGAGACATCATTGTATTGTTTTTTACATTTAAATGACAGACAAGAGTAGTCTTCAATACTTGAAGATCACGCTGTGAGCAGGATTTGAACCTTGCGGCGGGGATACCCCATTGGATTTCGAGTCCAAACGCCTTAACGACTCGGCCATTCACAGCTCTTTGGAATAGCAGAGGTCATGGTTTTTCTCAGAAACGTTTACAAATTAAATATGTCAGATGGGCCGTTTTAAATCCCCATTGGTTTAAACCAAAGCCCGCAGCAATGTGAGATCTAAATTTTCTTTGAGTCTCTGGTCTCCCAGGAGACCCTTGCATCTTTCATCCAGTCCTGAACTGACATTACTGGATCTTGAGTCATTGGGAAAGCTAAAGAGCAGAAAAAAATCAACAAGAATAGGTTACTGAACTGTACAAAACGGGAAAGGAATATAAGAAGATATCCAAGAAAGTGAAATTGCCTGTCAGCAGTGGTCAAACTTTAATTAATAAGTGGAAACTGAGGGGTTCTGTTGAAAGAGTGAGATCCTTAAAAACTTGCATGCCACTAAGCAAATCCATGTTTTATGTGTAGATAACATGCTAATGGCTTCTCTGCAAACTCAGTTGTTATTCTTTGTTTTTGGAAGGTGGTAACAGACTTTCTCAATTTGGCAATTCTGCTGTCCGTCAGCAACACACCAATTAGACTGATTCTAGTACCGCGGAGATCTTCCAAGTAAATTATGGAACAATTCTTTGGCCAAACAAATGCCAATCCTTGTTGGTGTCTCTTTAGATTAAAGTTGTGATGTTTCAGTTTTTTTTTTTTATATATTGTGGTGATAGATTTCTTTCCATCTTATTGTTGAAAAGGAACGGCTCTTGCCAGAATTTTTAAAAAAAAAAACCTGTTGGATAAACAGACATAAAGAACTATCAAGTTATCCAGTTTTATTTTGGAAAGGAGACAATGTTTTTGGTCATGAATTAAAAGAGATTTTGTCTAACGTGCCAATTGTCCAGTGCATGAAAGAAAGAGGATTTGGGAATAGTGCTTTTTTGGGAACGAGATCCTAAAGAATTGCTTATTTGCGAAGAAATAGTTTTTTTTTTACGATCTTTTAAAATGCCCTCAATATCTGTGCGTTGGATTTTCAATAAACTGCATGAAATGGTCTCACACTTGGAACATCACGCTGTGAGCAGGATTTGAACCTACGCGGGGAAACCCCATTGGATTTCAAGTCCAACGCCTTAACGACTCGGCCATCACAGCTCTTTTGCAGTACCAAGTCATGATTTTTGCCAAGCATATTTTCCATTCAAATACAACGGACAAAAGGTTTAAATCACCCGTAGATTTCAAAACTAAAACCCAAAGCAATGTGAGATCAAAATTTTAGCCAGCTACATATATTTTTTTGACAATTGCTTTTAATTTGATAAATTTAGACTTTCTGATTATATAAAGCAACTTTTTTGTAGACTTGCAACTTTCTTGAATACTGATTTATTTTCTGAGTAAAGGAGTTGGCCACATACCCAAAACACTGAATGGAAATAGTCCGGTTTAACAAGTCTTTGGCCAAACAAGTGCTCATTTTTGTTAGTGTCTCTTTCGATGAAGGTGTGATGTTCCAGTGTTTTTTGAACATTCTGGAGATATTTTTCTCTCCATCGACTTGTAGTAAGAACGGCTCTTTCCAGTATTTTGAACAAATACCTGCTGGACAAATGGAAATAAAGAACTATCACGTTATCCAGTTTATTTTGGAAAGGAGACAATGTTTTTGGTCATGCATTAAAAGAGATATTTTGTCTAACGTGCAATTGTCAGTGCATGAAAGAAAGAGGATTTGGGAATAGTGATTTTTTTGGAACGAGATCCTAAAGAATTGCTTATTTTGCGAAGAAGATAGTTTTTTTTTACAATCTTTAAAATGCCCTCAATATCTGTGCATTGGATTTTTCAATAAACTGCAAGAAATGCACTGGACACTTGGAACATCAAGCTGTGAGCAGGATTTGAACCTACGCGGGAAACCCATTGGATTTCAAGTCAACGCCTTAACGACTCGGCCATCACAGCTCTTTTGCATTACAAGTCATGATTTTTGCCAAGATATTTTCCATTCAATACAACGGACAAAAGGTTTAAATCACCGTAGATTTCAAAAACTAAACCCAAAGCAATGTGAGATCAAAATTTTAGCCAGCTACATATTTTTTTGACAATTGCTTTTAATTTGATAAATTTAGACTTTCTGATTATATAAGCAACTTTTTTCTGTAGACTTGCACTTTCTTGAATAACTGATTTATTTTCTGAGTAAAAGGAGTTGGCCACATACCCAAAACACTGAATTAATACTGGAAATACTCATAAGTTTAACAAGTCTTTGGCCAAACAAGTGCTCATTTTTGTTAGTGTCTTTTCTATGAAGGTGATATTTCCAGTGTTTTTGTCCATTTCTTTCGGTCTTTCCGTTTTGAATATTTAGGTGATTTTTTTTCAACTCTCTCCCCTTGTTAAAAGAAGGGCTCTTGCAAGTCTATTTGGACCAGATAGCTGTGAATTGCATGGAGTTGAGGCAAGTGATCATGACCCCATATTGGCGGTCATGGTTTTCTAGACACGACTTAAACGAAACTTGAGATTTTCAGGCAGCTCTTATTTCTTTGTCAAATGGCTTTTAAAGCTTTTCACGGAACTTTGGGTATGGAGCTTTTTTCAAGTAATGTGGTTTCTAAAAAATCGATGCTACGACGTCGGAGCAATATAGAGCATGTGACTGAAATGCAGATTTATTTGAGACTCATTGAGTATTGTTGGGGTTACTTTAAATGAGAAGACAGAGAGATAGGTCTTTCACATATTGAAGATCACGCTTGATGAGCAGGATTTGAACCTGCGCAGGAGGATAATGTCCATATCATTGTTGCATTAATCGAGGTTCCAACGCTTTAACCGACTCGGCCACACCGCTCTTTGGTAGCAGAGGATCATTGGTTTTCTCTAGAAATGTTTACGCAAAATTAAATATGTCAGATGGGGATTTAATCCATCCTTTTGTTTTAATTTAAATCGTGTAGTCGCAATGTGAGTGATATATAAATTTTCTTATTGTAGGGTCTTCTGGTTTCTCCAACCAGAGGACCATTGGCATCTTCATACGCTAGTCGTGAACTGACATTAACTGGATCCTTGATGGTTTTCTATTGTGAAGCTAGAAGCAAAAAATCACAAAGAATAGGTCTTTGAACTGTACAAAAGAATTACTGGATGGCGCATTTTTAAAACAAAAAAATTTGGGTTCTGGGTTTATTGGGAAAGGAAATATAAGAAGATATCCAAGAAAGTGAAATTGCTGTCAGACAGTGGTCAAACTTTATTATATAAGTGGAAACTGAGGGGTTCTGTTGAAAGACGTGAGATCCTTAAAAACTTGCATGCCACTAAGCAAATCCATGTTTATGTGTAGATAACATGCTAATGGCTTCTCTTGCAAACTCCAGTTGTTATTCTTTGTTTTTGGAAGGTGGTAACAGACTTTCTCAATTTGGCAATTCTGCTGTCCGTGTCAGCAACACACCAATAAGACTGATTCTAGTTACAGCGGAGATCTTCCAAGTAAATTATGGAACAATTCTTTGGCCAAACAAATGCCAATCCTTGTTGGTGTCTCTTTAGATTAAAGTTGTGATGTTTCAGTTTTTTTTTTTATATATTGTGGTGATAGATTTCTTTCCATCTTATTGTTGAAAAGGAACGGCTCTTGCCAGAATTTAAAAAAAAAAAAAATACCTGTTGGATAAACAGACATAAAGAACTATCAAGTTATCCAGTTTTATTTTGGAAAGGAGACAATGTTTTTGGTCATGAATTAAAAGAGATTTTGTCTAACGTGCCAATTGTCCAGTGCATGAAAGAAAGAGGATTTGGGAATAGTGCTTTTTTGGGAACGAGATCCTAAAGAATTGCTTATTTGCGAAGAAATAGTTTTTTTTACGATCTTTTAAAATGCCCTCAATATCTGTGCATTGGATTTTTAATAAACTGCAAGAAATGCACTGACACTTGGAACATCACGCTGTGAGCAGGATTTGAACCTACGCGGGGAAACCCCATTGGATTTCAAGTCCAACGCCTTAACGACTCGGCCATCACAGCTCTTTTGCAGTACCAAGTCATGATTTTTGCCAAGCATATTTCCATTCAAATACAACGGACAAAGGTTTAAATCACCCGTAGATTTCAAAACTAAAACCCAAAGCAATGTGAGATCAAAATTTTAGCCAGCTACATATATTTTTTTGACAATTGCTTTTAATTTGATAAATTTAGACTTTCTGATTATATAAAGCAACTTTTTCTGTAGACTTGCAACTTTCTTGAATACTGATTTATTTTCTGAGTAAAGGAGTTGGCCACATACCCAAACACTGGAATTTAATACTGTGGAAATACTCATAAGTTTAACAAGTCTTTGGCCAAACACAGTGCTCATTTTTGTTAGTGTCTCTTTCTATGAAGGTGATATTTTCCAGTGTTTTTGTCCATTTCTTTTTCGGTTTTTCCCGTTTTGGAATATTTAGGTGATTTTTTTCAACTCTCTCCCTTGTTGAAAAGAAGGGCTCTTGCAAGTCTATTTGACAGATAGCTGTTGAATGCATGGAGTTGAGGCAAGTGATCATGACCCATATTGGCGGGCATGGTTTTCTTTTAGACACGACTTAAACGAAACTGGTTTTCAGGGGTCTTCTTTGCAAATGCATAAAAGTCCACTGCTTTTGGAATGGAGCTTTTTCAAGTATGGGTTTCTAAAAAACATGCATACCAGTGAAAAAAGAGCATGTTGATGAATGCAGATTTATTTGAGACATCATTGTATTGTTTTTTACATTTAAATGACAGACAAGAGTAGTCTTCAATACTTGAAGATCACGCTGTGAGCAGGATTTGAACCTGCGCGGGGATACCCCATTGGATTTCGAGTCCAACGCCTTAACGACTCGGCCATCACAGCTCTTTGGATAGCAGAGGTCATGGTTTTTCTCAGAAACGTTTACAAATTAAATATGTCAGATGGGCCGTTTTAATCACCCATTGTTTAAACCAAAGCCCGCAGCAATGTGAGATCTAAATTTTCTTTGAGTCTCCGGTCTCCCAGGAGACCCTTGCATCTTTCATCCAGTCCTGAACTGACATTACTGGATCTTGAGTCATTGGGAAAGCTAAAGAGCAGAAAAAAATCAACAAGAATAGGTTACTGAACTGTACAAAACGGGAAAGGAATATAAGAAGATATCCAAGAAAGTGAAATTGCCTGTCAGCAGTGGTCAAACTTTAATTAATAAGTGGAAACTGAGGGGTTCTGTTGAAAGAGTGAGATCCTTAAAAACTTGCATGCCACTAAGCAAATCCATGTTTTATGTGTAGATAACATGCTAATGGCTTCTCTGCAAACTCAGTTGTTATTCTTTGTTTTTGGAAGGTGGTAACAGACTTTCTCAATTTGGCAATTCTGCTGTCCGTCAGCAACACACCAATAAGACTGATTCTAGTACCGCGGAGATCTTCCAAGTAAATTATGGAACAATTCTTTGGCCAAACAAATGCCAATCCTTGTTGGTGTCTCTTTAGATTAAAGTTGTGATGTTTCAGTTTTTTTTTTTATATATTGTGGTGATAGATTTCTTTCCATCTTATTGTTGAAAAGGAACGGCTCTTGCCAGAATTTTTAAAAACAAAATACCTGTTGGATAAACAGACATAAAGAACTATCAAGTTATCCAGTTTTATTTTGGAAAGGAGACAATGTTTTTGGTCATGAATTAAAAGAGATTTTGTCTAACGTGCCAATTGTCCAGTGCATGAAAGAAGAGGATTTGGGAATAGTGCTTTTTTGGGAACGAGATCCTAAAGAATTGCTTATTTGCGAAGAAATAGTTTTTTTTTACGATCTTTTAAAATGCCCTCAATATCTGTGCGTTGGATTTTCAACAAACTGCATGAAATGGTCTCACACTTGGAACATCACGCTGTGAGCAGGATTTGAACCTACGCGGGGAAACCCCATTGGATTTCAAGTCCAACGCCTTAACGACTCGGCCATCACAGCTCTTTTGCAGTACCAAGTCATGATTTTTGCCAAGCATATTTTCCATTCAAATACAACGGACAAAAGGTTTAAATCACCCGTAGATTTCAAAACTAAAACCCAAAGCAATGTGAGATCAAAATTTTAGCCAGCTACATATATTTTTTTGACAATTGCTTTTAATTTGATAAATTTAGACTTTCTGATTATATAAAGCAACTTTTTTCTGTAGACTTGCAACTTTCTTGAATACTGATTTATTTTCTGAGTAAAGGAGTTGGCCACATACCCAAAACACTGAATGGAAATAGTCCGGTTTAACAAGTCTTTGGCCAAACAAGTGCTCATTTTTGTTAGTGTCTCTTTCGATGAAGGTGTGATGTTCCAGTGTTTTTTGAACATTCTGGAGATATTTTTCTCTCCATCGACTTGTAGTAAGAACGGCTCTTTCCAGTATTTTGAACAAATACCTGCTGGACAAATGGAAATAAAGAACTATCAAGTTATCCAGTTTTATTTTGGAAAGGAGACAATGTTTTTGGTCATGCATTAAAAGAGATATTTTGTCTAACGTGCCAATTGTCCAGTGCATGAAAGAAAGAGGATTTGGGAATAGTGATTTTTTTGGGAACGAGATCCTAAAGAATTGCTTATTTGCGAAGAAATAGTTTTTTTTACAATCTTTTAAAATGCCCTCAATATCTGTGCATTGGATTTTTCAATAAACTGCAAGAAATGCACTCACACTTGGAACATCACGCTGTGAGCAGGATTTGAACCTACGCGGGGAAACCCCATTGGATTTCAAGTCCAACGCCTTAACGACTCGGCCATCACAGCTCTTTTGCATTACCAAGTCATGATTTTTGCCAAGCATATTTTCCATTCAAATACAACGGACAAAAGGTTTAAATCACCCGTAGATTTCAAAACTAAAACCCAAAGCAATGTGAGATCAAAATTTTAGCCAGCTACATATATTTTTTTGACAATTGCTTTTAATTTGATAAATTTAGACTTTCTGATTATATAAAGCAACTTTTTCTGTAGACTTGCAACTTTCTTGAATACTGATTTATTTTCTGAGTAAAGGAGTTGGCCACATACCCAAAACACTGAATTTAATACTGTGGAAATACTCATAAGTTTAACAAGTCTTTGGCCAAACAAGTGCTCATTTTTGTTAGTGTCTCTTTCTATGAAGGTGATATTTTCCAGTGTTTTTGTCCATTTCTTTTTCGGTCATTTTCCGTTTTGGAATATTTAGGTGATTTTTTTCAACTCTCTCCCCTTGTTGAAAAGAAGGGCTCTTGCAAGTCTATTTGACAGATAGCTGTTGAATGCATGGAGTTGAGGCAAGTGATCATGACCCATATTGGCGGGCATGGTTTTCTTTTAGACACGACTTAAACGAAACTGGTTTTCAGGGGTCTTCTTTGCAAATGCATAAAAGTCCACTGCTTTTGGAATGGAGCTTTTTCAAGTATGGGTTTCTAAAAAACATGCATACCAGTGAAAAAAGAGCATGTTGATGAATGCAGATTTATTTGAGACATCATTGTATTGTTTTTTACATTTAAATGACAGACAAGAGTAGTCTTCAATACTTGAAGATCACGCTGTGAGCAGGATTTGAACCTGCGCGGGGATACCCCATTGGATTTCGAGTCCAACGCCTTAACGACTCGGCCATCACAGCTCTTTGGATAGCACAGGTCATGGTTTTTGTCAGAAACGTTTACCAATTAAATATGTCAGATGGGCCGTTCTAATCATCGTTTAAACCAAAGCCCGCAGCAATGTGAGATCTAAATTTTCTTTGAGTCTCCGGTCTCCCAGGAGACCCTTGCATCTTTCATCCAGTCCTGAACTGACATTACTGGATCTTGAGTCATTGGGAAAGCTAAAGAGCAGAAAAAAAATCAACAAGAATAGGTTACTGAACTGTACAAAACGGGAAAGGAATATAAGAAGATATCCAAGAAAGTGAAATTGCTGTCAGCAGTGGTCAAACTTTAATTAATAAGTGGAAACTGAGGGGTTCTGTTGAAAGAGTGAGATCCTTAAAAACTTGCATGCCACTAAGCAAATCCATGTTTTATGTGTAGATAACATGCTAATGGCTTCTCTGCAAACTCAGTTGTTATTCTTTGTTTTTGGAAGGTGGTAACAGACTTTCTCAATTTGGCAATTCTGCTGTCCGTCAGCAACACACCAATAAGACTGATTCTAGTACCGCGGAGATCTTCCAAGTAAATTATGGAACAATTCTTTGGCCAAACAAATGCCAATCCTTGTTGGTGTCTCTTTAGATTAAAGTTGTGATGTTTCAGTTTTTTTTTTTTTATATATTGTGGTGATAGATTTCTTTCCATCTTATTGTTGAAAAGGTACGGCTCTTGCCAGAATTTTTAAAAACAAAATACCTGTTGGATAAACAGACATAAAGAACTATCAAGTTATCCAGTTTTATTTTGGAAAGGAGACAATGTTTTTGGTCATGAATTAAAAGAGATTTTGTCTAACGTGCCAATTGTCCAGTGCATGAAAGAAAGAGGATTTGGGAATAGTGCTTTTTTGGGAACGAGATCCTAAAGAATTGCTTATTTGCGAAGAAATAGTTTTTTTTTACGATCTTTTAAAATGCCCTCAATATCTGTGCGTTGGATTTTCAACAAACTGCATGAAATGGTCTCACACTTTAACATCAAAACGCTGTGAAGCAGGGATTTGAACCTACGCGGGAAACCCCATTGGATTTCAAGTCCAACGCCTAACGACTCGGCCATCACAGCTCTTTTTGCAGTACCCAAGTCATGATTTTTGCCAAGCATATTTTCCATTCAAATACAACGGACAAAAGGTTTAAATCACCCGTAGATTTCAAAACTAAAACCCAAAGCAATGTGAGATCAAAATTTTAGCCAGCTACATATATTTTTTTGACAATTGCTTTTAATTTGATAAATTTAGACTTTCTGATTATATAAAGCAACTTTTTTGTAGACTTGCAACTTTCTTGAATACTGATTTATTTTCTGAGTAAAGGAGTTGGCCACATACCCAAAACACTGAATGGAAATAGTCCGGTTTAACAAGTCTTTGGCCAAACAAGTGCTCATTTTTGTTAGTGTCTCTTTCGATGAAGGTGTGATGTTCCAGTGTTTTTTGAACATTCTGGAGATATTTTTTCTCTCCATCGACTTGTAGTAAGAACGGCTCTTTCCAGTATTTTGAACAATACCTGCTGGACAAATGGAAATAAAGAACTATCAAGTTATCCAGTTTTATTTTGGAAAGGAGACAATGTTTTTGGTCATGCATTAAAAGAGATATTTTGTCTAACGTGCCAATTGTCCAGTGCATGAAAGAAAGAGGATTGGGAATAGTGATTTTTTTGGAACGAGATCCTAAAGAATTGCTTATTTGCGAAGAAATAGTTTTTTTTACAATCTTTTAAAATGCCCTCAATATCTGTGCATTGGATTTTTCAATAAACTGCAAGAAATGCACTGACACTTGGAACATCACGCTGTGAGCAGGATTTGAACCTACGCGGGGAAACCCCATTGGATTTCAAGTCCAACGCCTTAACGACTCGGCCATCACAGCTCTTTTGCATTACCAAGTCATGATTTTTGCCAAGCATATTTTCCATTCAAATACAACGGACAAAAGGTTTAAATCACCCGTAGATTTCAAAACTAAAACCCAAAGCAATGTGAGATCAAAATTTTAGCCAGCTACATATATTTTTTTGACAATTGCTTTTAATTTGATAAATTTAGACTTTCTGATTATATAAAGCAACTTTTTCTGTAGACTTGCAACTTTCTTGAATACTGATTTATTTTCTGAGTAAAGGAGTTGGCCACATACCCAAAACACTGAATTTAATACTGTGGAAATACTCATAAGTTTAACAAGTCTTTGGCCAAACAAGTGCTCATTTTTGTTAGTGTCTCTTTCTATGAAGGTGATATTTTCCAGTGTTTTTGTCCATTTCTTTTTCGGTCATTTTCCGTTTTGGAATATTTAGGTGATTTTTTTCAACCTCTCTCCCCTTGTTGAAAAGAAGGGCTCTTGCAAGTCTATTTGACAGATAGCTGTTGAATGCATGGAGTTGAGGCAAGTGATCATGACCCATATTGGCGGGCATGGTTTTCTTTTAGACACGACTTAAACGAAACTGGTTTTCAGGGGTCTTCTTTGCAAATGCATAAAAGTCCACTGCTTTTGGAATGGAGCTTTTTCAAGTATGGGTTTCTAAAAAACATGCATACCAGTGAAAAAAGAGCATGTTGATGAATGCAGATTTATTTGAGACATCATTGTATTGTTTTTTACATTTAAATGACAGACAAGAGTAGTCTTCAATACTTGAAGATCACGCTGTGAGCAGGATTTGAACCTGCGCGGGGATACCCCATTGGATTTCGAGTCCAACGCCTTAACGACTCGGCCATCACAGCTCTTTGGATAGCACAGGTCATGGTTTTTGTCAGAAACGTTTACCAATTAAATATGTCAGATGGGCCGTTCTAATCATCGTTTAAACCAAAGCCCGCAGCAATGTGAGATCTAAATTTTCTTTGAGTCTCCGGTCTCCCAGGAGACCCTTGCATCTTTCATCCAGTCCTGAACTGACATTACTGGATCTTGAGTCATTGGGAAAGCTAAAGAGCAGAAAAAAATCAACAAGAATAGGTTACTGAACTGTACAAAACGGGAAAGGAATATAAGAAGATATCCAAGAAAGTGAAATTGCCTGTCAGCAGTGGTCAAACTTTAATTAATAAGTGGAAACTGAGGGGTTCTGTTGAAAGAGTGAGATCCTTAAAAACTTGCATGCCACTAAGCAAATCCATGTTTTATGTGTAGATAACATGCTAATGGCTTCTCTGCAAACTCAGTTGTTATTCTTTGTTTTTGGAAGGTGGTAACAGACTTTCTCAATTTGGCAATTCTGCTGTCCGTCAGCAACACACCAATAGACTGATTCTAGTACCGCGGAGATCTTCCAAGTAAATTATGGAACAATTCTTTGGCCAAACAAATGCCAATCCTTGTTGGTGTCTCTTTAGATTAAAGTTGTGATGTTTCAGTTTTTTTTTTTTATATATTGTGGTGATAGATTTCTTTCCATCTTATTGTTGAAAAGGAACGGCTCTTGCCAGAATTTTTAAAAACAAAATACCTGTTGGATAAACAGACATAAAGAACTATCAAGTTATCCAGTTTTATTTTGGAAAGGAGACAATGTTTTTGGTCATGAATTAAAAGAGATTTTGTCTAACGTGCCAATTGTCCAGTGCATGAAAGAAAGAGGATTTGGGAATAGTGCTTTTTTGGGAACGAGATCCTAAAGAATTGCTTATTTGCGAAGAAATAGTTTTTTTTACGATCTTTTAAAATGCCCTCAATATCTGTGCGTTGGATTTTCAATAAACTGCATGAAATGGTCTCACACTTGGAACATCACGCTGTGAGCAGGATTTGAACCTACGCAGGGAAACCCCATTGGATTTCAAGTCCAACGCCTTAACGACTCGGCCATCACAGCTCTTTTGCATTACCAAGTCATGATTTTTGCCAAGCATATTTTCCATTCAAATACAACGGACAAAAGGTTTAAATCACCCGTAGATTTCAAACTAAAACCCAAAGCAATGTGAGATCAAAATTTTAGCCAGCTACATATATTTTTTGACAATTGCTTTAATTTGATAAATTTAGACTTTCTGATTATATAAAGCAACTTTTTTGTAGACTTGCAACTTTCTTGAATACTGATTTATTTTCTGAGTAAAGGAGTTGGCCACATACCCAAAACACTGAATGGAAATAGTCCGGTTTAACAAGTCTTTGGCCAAACAAGTGCTCATTTTTGTTAGTGTCTCTTTCGATGAAGGTGTGATGTTCCAGTGTTTTTTGAACATTCTGGAGATATTTTTCTCTCCATCGACTTGTAGTAAGAACGGCTCTTTCCAGTATTTTGAACAAATACCTGCTGGACAAATGGAAATAAAGAACTATCAAGTTATCCAGTTTTATTTTGGAAAGGAGACAATGTTTTTGGTCATGCATTAAAAGAGATATTTTGTCTAACGTGCCAATTGTCCAGTGCATGAAAGAAAGAGGATTTGGGAATAGTGATTTTTTTGGGAACGAGATCCTAAAGAATTGCTTATTTGCGAAGAAATAGTTTTTTTTACAATCTTTTAAAATGCCCTCAATATCTGTGCATTGGATTTTTCAATAAACTGCAAGAAATGCACTCACACTTGGAACATCACGCTGTGAGCAGGATTTGAACCTACGCGGGGAAACCCCATTGGATTTCAAGTCCAACGCCTTAACGACTCGGCCATCACAGCTCTTTTGCATTACCAAGTCATGATTTTTGCCAAGCATATTTTCCATTCAAATACAACGGACAAAAGGTTTAAATCACCCGTAGATTTCAAAACTAAAACCCAAAGCAATGTGAGATCAAAATTTTAGCCAGCTACATATATTTTTTTGACAATTGCTTTTAATTTGATAAATTTAGACTTTCTGATTATATAAAGCAACTTTTTCTGTAGACTTGCAACTTTCTTGAATACTGATTTATTTTCTGAGTAAAGGAGTTGGCCACATACCCAAAACACTGAATTTAACACTGTGGAAATACTCATAAGTTTAACAAGTCTTTGGCCAAACAAGTGCTCATTTTTGTTAGTGTCTCTTTCTATGAAGGTGATATTTTCCAGTGTTTTTGTCCATTTCTTTTTCGGTCATTTTCCGTTTTGGAATATTTAGGTGATTTTTTTCAACCTCTCTCCCCTTGTTGAAAAGAAGGGCTCTTGCAAGTCTATTTGACAGATAGCTGTTGAATGCATGGAGTTGAGGCAAGTGATCATGACCCATATTGGCGGGCATGGTTTTCTTTTAGACACGACTTAAACGAAACTGGTTTTCAGGGGTCTTCTTTGCAAATGCATAAAAGTCCACTGCTTTTGGAATGGAGCTTTTTCAAGTATGGGTTTCTAAAAAACATGCATACCAGTGAAAAAAGAGCATGTTGATGAATGCAGATTTATTTGAGACATCATTGTATTGTTTTTTACATTTAAATGACAGACAAGAGTAGTCTTCAATACTTGAAGATCACGCTGTGAGCAGGATTTGAACCTGCGCGGGGATACCCCATTGGATTTCGAGCCCATTAAAAACTCGACACGCCATCACAGGTCATGGTTTTTGTCAGAAACGTTTACCAATTAAATATGTCAGATGCCGTTCTAATCATCGTTTAAACCAAAGCCCGCAGCAATGTGAGATCTAAATTTTCTTGAGTCTCCGGTCTCCCAGGACCCTTGCATCTTTCATCCAGTCCTGAACTGACATTACTGTCTTGGAGTCATTGGGAAAAGCTAAAGGAGAAAAAAATAAGAACAAAAAAAATCAACAAAGATAGGTTACTGAACTGTACAAAACGGGAAAGGAATATAAGAAGATATCCAGAAAGTGAAATTGCCTGTCAGCAGTGGTCAAACTTTAATTAATAAGTGGAAACTGAGGGGTTCTGTTGAAAGAGTGAATCCTTAAAAAACTTGCATGCCACTAAGCAAATCCATGTTTTATGTGTAGATAACATGCTAATGCTTCTCTGCAAACTCAGTTTTATTCTTGTTTTTGGAAGGTGGTAACAGACTTTCTCAATTTGGCAATTCTGCTGTCCGTCAGCAACACAACCAATTAGACTGATTCTAGTACCGCGGAGATCTTCCAAGTAAATTATGGAACAATTCTTTGGCCAAACAAATGCCAATCCTTGTTGGTGTCTCTTTAGATTAAAGTTGTGATGTTTCAGTTTTTTTTTTTTATATATTGTGGTGATAGATTTCTTTCCATCTTATTGTTGAAAAGGAACGGCTCTTGCCAGAATTTTTAAAAACAAAATACCTGTTGGATAAACAGACATAAAGAACTATCAAGTTATCCAGTTTTATTTTGGAAAGGAGACAATGTTTTTGGTCATGAATTAAAAAGAGATTTTGTCTAACGTGCCAATTGTCCAGTGCATGAAGAAAGAGGATTTGGGAATAGTGCTTTTTGGGAACAGAGATCCTAAAGAATTGCTTATTTGCGAAGAAATAGTTTTTTTTTACGATTTTTAAAATGCCCTCAATATCTGTGCGTTGGATTTTCAATAAACTGCATGAAATGGTCTCACACTTGGAACATCACGCTGTGAGCAGGATTTGAACCTACGCGGGGAAACCCCATTGGATTTCAAGTCCAACGCCTTAACGACTCGGCCATCACAGCTCTTTTGCAGTACCAAGTCTTTTTGCCAAGCATATTTTTCATTCAAAATACAACGAGACAAAAAGGTTTAAATCACCCGTAGAATTTCAAAACTAAAACCCAAAGCAATGTGAGATCAAAAATTTTAGCCAGCTACATATATTTTTTTGACAATTGCTTTTATTTTGTTAAATTTAGACTTTCTGATTATATAAAGCAACTTTTTCTGTAGACTTGCAACTTTCTTGAATACTGATTTCTTCAGCCTAAATCTGCTTATGTTATCTTTAACAAAATGTATCTTTTTGTCAGGCCCAAATGTGGCAATAGAAACACAACCAACCCTTTTAAAAATACACTTAATAATAATACATTCTTAATTTGGAAAAATCAGAGGTGTCAGTTTAAATATCTTCAGAAAAATTATTCAACGGAGTAAAAACAGAGTTTTGTGTAAAATTTATTCTTTTTTGTATACTTGTAAAAATGTATTTGAAGATGTGCTTAGTTTTGCATAAATACATGTCCAAAAAATAACAATGTTTAAAACAGCAAATAGTTTTTAAGACACATTATTCTATATCCCAAAAATAAACATGGTTCAAATGTAGTTTTTAAAATGTGTAAGCCATTTAGATGTGTGATCCCAATATTATTTTCTTAGAATTTATATTTGTAAATTCTCCAAAATTGTAATTTTGGTTAGACAAGTTTATTCATCAGATTTCAAATGCATGGTGTGATTAGTTTAAATAAGTCAATTTCTCTCTGCTGCAGAGAAAATAGCAGCTGAGTATCCCTGCAATTAAGTGAAATGGGCACACAAACCATATTGCAGATGTTTTCGTAAATCCAGAGCATCTGAGAAGTGTGGCGTTTGCAGAATCCATCAGAAAAATTGCACACTGACATGCCCCACTAGGTTTGACAGCACGATGGAGCTCACTTATCCAAAATGCATCCAATATATGCTGATATGTTCAAACACAGAAGGACAGGAAAGAACTGACAGAGCAGACAGCAGCTGTTTGCTGCATGCAGGAGAATCATAATCCCCGTTGAAAGCAGGACAATCAAATCATTCCGCTGAGACTTTACAGCCAACAAATGACTGGTAACGACTGAAAAGAGAGTAAAGAAGGGATTTTTATCACCAAATGGCCATTTGTTTTGATTTAAATGCTCACAACAGCTTCCTCTTGTCATCTGTAAATGGGAAAAATCCAAATTTAATCATGTAATTGTGAACAGTCTGTCAACAGTTTCTTTTAGTTTATTAAAATACTTTATCAAATCTCTTCGCCAGCAGTTTTGAATTTTTACAAGTTAAGATGGGAATTTTACGAATGTAGCACAAGCACAAACATATCCCTCTGTTTCACCTGAACTTGTGATGTTGGAGCAAATTCAATCCAGAAAAATGCCAAATCCACTTCCCAGGATTTCCAAGACAAGGTTGATATTTCTGCAAAAAAAATTTATAAAACACGACATTTTCCCTGCATATTTACTTTCAAATGCAACTATAACTTCAGGTTTTTTCGATTAAGATACGGAGCAGGTTGCAAGTCCTTTCAAACTTATTTTTAAAAGTATAGTTGTTTGGTTTGTTGACATTTTTAAAATGCAAAACTAACAGATGTATGACCTACCTTGTCTTGTCTGCACCAATAATAAACCATAAATGTATTTAAATAAATGTAAGCATCTTCAGAAAACTGCTTTTAAAAAAAAAAGAAACTCTTTATGGCCTATTTAAAAAAATAGAATCTCAAAAATCTTCAAATATCACTATAAATGAAACACCAAACCCCTGAAATGATGGATATAATTGAGTCATCAGGCTTGAAACATATCAACGCCACTCAGAAGTTTGTCACAGATATCGCAGACAGCCATAAGTGAAACCGGCCAACTTTAGTATGAACTACTAGACCATCTGATTGCAGTATGGACACAATACAATTGCTGCGGTGGCCAATCACATTGCAGTCCAGAAAAGCATAGAGCTAGAAACGGCTGAGAAACGGTGTAGAACCTTTAACTTCCCTTGAGTGAGAAATCACATGCAAAGATTGAGAAACCTTTTTTTACTTTACTTTTATATTTTTTTACATATACACAACTTTATATAGACAGGTTGTTGATTAAATTTATTCCCACTACAGTTAGTTGTGTATTTTTGGGGGGTCAAATAGCAATACCATTTTATTCTTTTAACTAATAAAAATAAGTTCAGTCAGAAACAATTCCTTCAAATTTGTGACATCCATTTGGGGGTTTCATTTTAGAACCAACTTAACCTTTAACAATGTTAACTGATCAGTCAAATCATAAATTTGCTTCTAACTGTTGAAAATACATTAGCTAAATTCTCAAAAACATCAGTGAATTGAGTTCAGAGTGATTATATATTTTCTAGGTCTTTCTTCTCCAAAGAGGACATGTTTCACCCCATATTTAGAACCAAAAAAAGGGCTGATGGGTCATTAATGAGAGTAGAACAAGCTTAGCACACTTTGAATAACCATTGGATTTAACCACAGAGCCATCATTATGGAATAATCTGCAGCATTTACCAGGATTAGCATGTCCAGAACAATGCCTGTTTAATCCTTAAGGCTGACCCTGACGTCTGTAATTGTGATTACTTGGACTTGTATCAAGATGAGACCGTACGTTTAAGCACACAACAATAAACAATTTAGATTCAGAACTCATAGTTACTGTTTCATGAGTGTTTGATGCACCAAATGAACATCTAACATACAGTTCTAATGCAAAATATGTGTTTTAGTATTTCTGTTAACTAGTGATGATTCTTAAAACACCTTTTTTTAGGCTTCCTTTGTCTCTCTTCATCTAAATAAAACAGGGAAAAGTAAAAAAGGACGAGTCATCTACCAGTACTGATGCATCTCAGACGCAGAAAGAAGAGGGAGAACAACAACAACTTTAACTGGCTAAATCACAACACAAAGTAAAAATGAGAGCAAATACTCTTTTTTTTTAAGTTTTGAATCTAATAATCTAGAGAACTCATTTTTAAAATAGGTTAGTTTCCCTATTTGTTGAAGCTTCAGCAAGCCAAAATTACAAAGCATATTATTTTGCATGTTATTTTTCTCTTTGCACGATACTTATTGTGTGATATTTACATATTTTAAGACAAATTAACAAATAAGTATATTTTTATTTAGTCTGCAAATGTAGCCATTAAGCTTGGACCACTTTTTATGTACAGATTTTCTTGTGGAGTTTGGATAAAAATTCATAAAAATCTTCTTCATCAAAATGCAGAGTTCATTAAATGGAATCAGTTCATAAATATAATGTTTTGTTTGTTGTCTAATGCTTGCATACCATGTATACTGTAAAAAAAAAGTATTGTAAATTTTACTGTAAAAAACTGGCTACTGAGGTTGCCAAAATTTCTCCACTATCATAAACATTACGGTAACCCAGACTGCTTCTTTTTTCCTTTACAGTTCTTTTTGGGGAATATTTCTATTTTTTTTTCATTGTTAACAGTATTGTTAATTTACCCTAGAAAAATTCAGTGCAACACTGAAAAATTGGGAAAGATGTAAATTAAATTTTAGGGTTGAAAACTGGCAATATTAATAATAGCAATATATTTAAACATTTATGACTTTAAGGAAGTTACTGGTTAATTAAACTGTCATTTTCTTTTCCTGATTATCCTTGATAACTGTAGTGATTTTACAGTTTTTTTCTTGTATGAATTAAGAACATTTTTTTACAGGGTATTCTTTGCTAGAATATTTGCTTTTTGAATATTACTGATCCTATATTTAGTTTAATTAAACTAGCGAGTTTACACTGCAGTCTGTAAGATTTGAGCTCATTTTAAGCTAAATTCAGCATGCATGTAACGTCTTTTCGGGCTTTTCTATAAAAATACAGCAGAAACGTTTATTTTCCTTGTCAAACCGTGATGTAAACATTTCTGACAGCATTTAATAAAAAAAATATCCC
Organism: Oryzias javanicus; assembly: GCA_003999625.1. Classification (NCBI taxonomy): domain Eukaryota; kingdom Metazoa; phylum Chordata; class Actinopteri; order Beloniformes; family Adrianichthyidae; genus Oryzias; species Oryzias javanicus. The sequence continues at coordinate 108,420 of ML136664.1, forward strand.
ACTAAATCGATGGAAAAAAAATGCCAAAAAGTCCCAACTCTGAGATGCTAATATCAAAAATAATGTTTTCCTAAAACCACATGCTCATCCTTAATATGATCAGATTCCAGAGTTAAAATTAGACAGGAATCAAATAAGTTTGTACTTTGTCACAAACAGAGAATGTCGTTACTGCCTCAAAAGTACATTTTCTTTTATTTTTATTGTTAAAAAAAGAGCAGTTGTGTTGGAAAAGAACCTTTTGGCCCAGATGTGGTCCTGATATTCAGTTTTCTTCAGTTAACATGTGGGCAATGAAACACCTCTACTGTATGTTTCACTTCTTAGGGGCAGGCTGGTCTTCATGGCACTTTGAAGAGGTCAAACTGAGCCACATGTGACACAAATACCCAACATGACACCCAAATAAATTGATCTAAAAAGTTGTATCCATTGCAAATAGATGAATTATCAGCATTACAAATTAATCTTTACTGACACTTTTTTTCAAAAGACTGGTCAACTTGCGTTAGCCAGCCCTGCGAATGAATGAGAGCAGAAAACCATTCCCCGCATGTGCTCACACAACTGCTGCTGGACTGACCTTTGTCTTTATATCTCCTCCTCCTCCTCCTCTTGGACTTCGGCTTCATGCCGTGGTCTAACAGCTCCATGCTCCCTCTGCAGGTCCAGAATGCTGATTTCAATCAGTGGACTTGAAGAGTTTTACGTTCCTGTTCTGATTTTTTTCCAGCTTATGTGAGACAAAAGCACAAGGTAAAGTCAGAGTGCAGCTCAGCATCAACAAGCTCCATACGGTGAGTGAGATCTCCCCCCACTGCCGCCAGCTTTACAAAGCAGCAAGGGGGCTGCTGAAGCTGTGACATCAGGAGGAGGGGTAAGAGCATCAGTTGGTGTCAACCTTCATCGGGCAGCTAAAGCACACATTTGACACAAATATAAACTAATATCCTCATAACAGTAATACACAGTTGCTTTTAAAAAATATTTTGAAGGTTTATTTCTGATCTTTTGTTATTTGTCTACAATAATTATGAGATGAATATGTTTGTGCATTAAAAAAATTATTATGAAATCAAATGTTTGATATCATTTGGCATTATTGGAATTGAACATCAATTTAACATTAATAGGTATAACTTTTTTTTTATTTTCAAGACTCAGAAATAGATGTAATCGACATTTTATATCAGTTTGACGTTGCATTCATTGTACTGAGTCCTGATAAAACACTGTTTGCAGTTAATTTTTTATAGATAAAATTAAATTGAGTTGGATTTGTACAAAAAAAGAAACATTTTTGAGCAAATTTGTTTTCTTCCTCTCAAAACAGCCAGCTTGTTTTTTTTTTTTTAGCAATTACTCAAATTAAGGATCAATTATTTGCGTAGGACAGTAGTCTCTGCTGCACATATCAGAGTTAGAACCACGTTTGGCCGCTCCTCATTCTCTTTTTCTGCCTCCTATCATTGGAACGAGCTGCAGAAAACCCTGAAGTTGCGTAACCTTGTCTCATTAGCTGCATTTAAGACATCTTTAATAGATGTGTTTAGGAATGAATGCAGGTGTTATTAGCTTAGCTTTTTATTTTTATTTATTAATTTATTTTTTAATTTTCATCTTAAATTTGTTTTTATCGTTTTAATGTTTTTTTTATTTTAATTATTAACTTGGTGCCTCCAGTAGACTTTTATAGTAAATATTTAAAATATTGCTGTTGGAAGTTTATATTTTTAATCTGTGTGTAACTTTTTACCCTGTTCTATTTTTATTGTTGATGCCTAATCAGGTCGTCGTTGTAAATGAGAAGTTGTTCTCAATCGACCAACCCGTATAAATAAAGGTTATCAGTATTAAAGAAGTAACCTATTTTACCTCTTTCCATGATTCAATCTATTTGAAATTGTTAGTAGAGACTCCGAGATGGAGCCTTGAGGAATTCCGTAAATGATTTTGTCAGAATCTGAGAGTGTTTTCAGCAAAGAGTTTCCAGTGGAGTCAGTTTGAATGGGCAGAGAATGTTAACAGTTGTCATAACTTTATCGGGTTTGGTTCACTGTAACTCAGATGTCACCAAAAGACTTAAATTGTTGAGAAAATCATCAATTTCTCAACATTGCTCACTTGGGGGCGCTATTGCCCAACCAAAAAATGAGGGAAAGGGAGTTTGAAGAAGAAAAGATGTCTAGTTTTGCTAATCCTCTTATTATCAGATTGCAAGTGTTTCTGCTTTGCCACACCACCTTTATTCTGTTTTTATTTATTTATTTATTTTTACAATATTTGGTTTTCTTTCCTTTTTAGTTTGATGCTGTGGGTAGTTTTGTTGTCACAACTCTCAATACACAGCACTAAAGTCATTTGCTCCCTTTGTTTACTACCACAATTTACGTGCAGGCTGTTCACTGTGCAGGCCAGTCAAGTTCCTCCACACCAGACTCTGTCCTCCATGTCTTTAGGGACCTTGCTTTGTGCACTGGTGCATGGTCACGTTGGAAGAGGAAGAGGTCCGGTCCAAAATTTTCCCACAAGAGCATGGATTGTCCAAAATGTTTTGGAATCCTGAAGCATTCAAAGTTCCTTTCACTGGAACTAAGGGGCCAAACACAACTCCTGAACAACAAGCCCACACCATCATTCCTCCGCCACCAAATTTCACACAATGCAGTCTGAAATGTATCGTTCTCCTGTGTTAGGTTTAAGCTCTAACATTTGTAAAGAAAAACAACCTGCACAGAAAGAGACACAGAGAATTGATTAAAGTTTAAAACTTGCAAGGAGAGTGGGCCAAAAGCCTGTTCAGTCACAATCTTTCAACCAACTCCGACCAGGCTTTTTCTCTCCGTGCATTTTATTGAGTCAGACACGCCCCTAGTTACAGGTTGGTCTCAGTTGCTAAGGGGAAGGGAAGCAAAAGAACGTCAGCTGAGACCGGTCCAAATCAGTTTCTTACACAAGGTCAAAAACAACATTTAAAGTTTGTGTGTGCATGTTTTGACTAGGTGATCATCGTCAGGCCTTGTAACTTCTACTGGCTCCTGCTAATCTCTGGCTCAGCCGCTGCATCTTCCTTATCAGCAGCGCAGGGTTGTCCACTTCCAGCTTAGATCAAGACATTTCAGCACACAATAAAGAGAACTAAAACGCATCTAATAAGAGGTAAAGGAAATAAGTAAGAATAGGATAACACATATTTACGACCCCAACAACGCCCCCCTGTTTTTCCGTTTTCTGCTTATTTTATTTCAGCACATGACCCCTTCACTTTTGGAGATTTTCAGCCACAGCATCATTGTCATAACTTAAAATGTTACACTCAGAGGGGTGTTTAGCAGGTTTCTGGAACTGAAAACAAATCTGGAAAGTTATAATTATCAACATCATCCTCATCATCATTGTTGTCGTCATTTTCATCATGAGGTTTGTCAGTCTGAGGCAGGAGAGCATACATCTCGGACACCTGTGGGTCAACGGCTTTTTCAATCATCCTGGTGCACAGAGCTCTTATACAAGGGATACAACAACATCCACACAAGGTCAGGGTGGCTGCAAAGACAGCAAAAGAGAGTAAAATGGGCATGACCAATTATTTATTTTTACCAAACCCGTCCCAGGGCGATGTATCAACTCCTGAGTGGTCTTTCATCATTTTGTTCAAAGTTCGGAGGCCCTCCAGGGCCCTGGTGAGACTCCCGTCCGCTGCAGTGTTGTTTGGGATGAAGGTACAACACTGATCACCAAATATTGAACAAACTCCTCCATGCTGTGACAGCACCGTGTCGACAGCCATTCTGCTTTGGAAAGCCATAAGTGAGGTAGCTGAAAATCGCCCGGGACGGCAGTGTTCTGCCTTCGTTTAATTGCCTAATCTCTGAACATTGTAGTGAACGTTGTTCTATCTCATCAACATTTTTATTAATGGTGCACCACGGACAGATGGATGACTCGAAACCTGCAAGAACCTGGTTAGTTAATTTCTTGTCGTCAGGTCAGAAAGTCTGCAACAGAAAGTGGGGTTATAGAAACAGGAAGTAATAAATTCACAGAGGCACCATGTACTGTGGTGTTGTAAGGCAGTCTGTCATACAGCTTGTTTTCTCCACACCACCACCAGTTGTCACTGCGGGACAGAGGTTTGAAAGTTATGTTTACTTCAAGAGTTTCAACATACATATTTTAATTTAATTTCCCCAGTTTAGGTCCTGTGCCTTTTCTGTAAATACATGTGTAATTTGCTTTAGGTATCTTACTGGAGAAGAGTGGTTTCTGCTTTTCAGCTGTTGTGAGCGGATAAACCTCATCTCTCACAGAAAAATTAATTGAAGGTTACAGATTGAGTCATAACATTTAAAGACAGTCTGGAGTTTTAATATGGATTGGTATCACTTTAAGAAGTGGTCTTGGTCCTAAACACACAACACAATCTGCTTTGACTACTTGAGCTGCTTCCTCTGCCATCAGTAACCAATTATTATCTGTTTTAGTGATTCCTGTAGTAATCCTGAACCAATCATCTGTGGTCAGATTGTCATTAACCACCAGAATGTCTTTAACCTTAGGCAGACCTCCCACAAGTTTCAAAGTTCCTCCCGTTGCATTTATTACTTGTGTCATGTCCTTTTTGTCCTATTAACACCTCGGCTATAGCTCGACTCCAGCTAGTGCAACATGCGGCTGCTCGTCTTTTAACCAGAACACATAAATATGATCATATCTCCCCGGTTTTAGTTTCACTGCACTGGTTACCTGTTTATTTTAGAATTAATTTTAAGATCCTTTTATTTGTTTTTAAATCCTTACATGGCTCGGCACCTGTTTAAATCTCTGAGCTGCTGCAGCCTCATGGCATAATAATAATAATTATTATTATTATTATTATTATTATTATTATTATTATTATTATTTATGTTGGTATGTGTCACATCTTCCATCAGTTCTTTTTGTTCAAACCAATATAGTAAAGGAACTATTATTACCATTCCTAAAAGAACTACTCCCATCACCACCATTTGCTGCTTTGGGGTCAACATCCTGCCTAGGGTCCTGAAGCCTCTCCCTATCACCTGCACAGAGTTGTGGACAATCTTCACCGGGTTTGAGACGACTGCAACCTATGGTTTCGCAGCCCCCTTTGTAGTCGGCCTTGCTCTGGAGGCGCTGTCGGAGAGCTTCAGATTTCTGTGGCCTTCCACTAATCTGTGGTGGTGATGTATTTTTACTCTGTTTTAATAATAACCACGTCTCCTGGCTCGACTAATTTGGCTATCCTGTGAAAACACAGAAGATGTGACATCATCATTAGTCTGGTCTGATTTTTGTTTTTGCTGTTGAAGGTTGAAGCATCTTTCTCATATAGTCTGCTAGTGTACTTTCATCATCAATTTCCCATTCGTTTGTAAAATAAGGTAATCTATAGGGTCTTCCAAACAAGGTTTCATATGGAACCAATCCATTCGTGCTTGTTATATTTATATATAATTTTACCAAATCCAAACATTTTGTCCATGGTCTCTTTGTTACTTCCATACATTTCCTTAATCTTTTTTTCTTTTTATTGTTCCATTCATTCTTTCAACCAGTCCTGCACTTTGTGGATGATAAGCACAGTAATTCTTTTTTAAATTAATATGAAGGCATGTCCTATTTTAAAAACTACATCATTCACAAAATGAGATCCGTTATTACTGTAGATTATTTCAGGTATACCATTTCTTGGAATCATATCTTACATAAGGCTTTGGCTACCGTTAATGCATCTGGATGAGCAGTAGCAAAGAGCTCTATCCTTTTAGAGAATGAATCTATTATCACCAAACAATATTTCTCTCCTTTATTTTTGTTTAATTCTATAAAATCCATATGTATGTTGAAAAGGATACTCTGCTTTTGGGTATATCCTCATTTTTAAATCAGTTCTTTTACTTGCAGTACATCATTTTTCCCTTGTGCTGCTGCTTTAGCTGTTTTGTCTACAAGGGCTTCACAGTGATGTGAAAGCCTTCATTCTGTTGGTACTAATGTGGCTGGGTTCAAAACTGTACAGCGTTCTATTTTTAGATGTGGCTGTGATTTTAGTGGATTAATAAGCTATTGGTCTGAGTTTACTACTATGCATTTTGAGTTAACACAGAGGTCATAAAATGACCTTGCAATCAACCATTCGTATCAACCTTTTTTTTTTTCTTTTCTTCTTTTTTTTTTTTTTTTTAAGGCCAAAGTACTGCTGTTTACCATAATTTGTTTTATGTCACAGACTGCTTCTTCCGCTTCAGGGGTCCAGTCTAATTTATCTGACTTTTTTAATTCTTTCGTATACACTAATGCTTGTAATGGAGCTGTTATTTCTGCATAATTTGGAACCCAGCTTCTACAATAGTTTGTTAATCCTAAGAATGACATCATTTGTTTCTTGGTTAAGGGTTTGGGAGCTTGTAGGATAGCAACTTTCTTTCTTCTAGAATAGTTCTTCCTCTGCACTTAGTTGGTGGCTCAAATATTTCACTTTCTCTTGACATAATTGCAACTTATGTTTACTTCCTTAAATAATTATTCTTTAACTGCTTTAGCAGTGCTAATGTATCTTTAAGACATTCATCTTCTCTTTTGATGCTACTAATATGTCATCCACGTAGGTGAGTAACTGGCTGTTACACGGCGGCTCGAAGGATGACAGACTAGAAGCCATGACTTGGGAGTAAATAGTAGGGCTTTCACAATAGCCCTGGGGCAATCTGGAATAGGTGTATCTTTTACCCTTAAAAGTAAATGCAAACTAGTACTGACTATCTTTATGTACTGGTATAGAAAAGAAGGCGTTGCTTATGTCAATTACTGTGAAATATTTGGCCTCTGGGTCTAAAGAATTAAGCAAGGTGTGAGGATCAGCCACACAGGGTGACCTCTGAATAACAGCATTATTTACAGCAATCAAGTCCTGCACCATCCTCCATCCTGTGTCAGGGCCTGCTGTCCACCTCGGGCGCTAATCCACCACACCTGCTCATCCCATCAGACGACCAGTTAAAAGCACATCCACGCCCACCAGCCAACGTCGGTTCGTCTGCTCCACTCCGGTAGAGTATACCGACTCTGAGTTGTATCTAGCCACGTCTTAAGTCTATGCCTAAGCCTTTACTCCTCGTTCTTGTCTCTAACCTTTGCTCTCCTGTCAAGGATCACCCGGACTCCCTCCTGTCACGCCTTGGACAACCACCTGCCATCCAGGATCTCAACCCAAAATAAAACTCCTTTCTCTCAATCCGTCGTTCTGCGTTTGGGTCCTCCACCACAAGTTCTCAACAGAACGAACCGACCAGCATGGACCCAGCAGACACGGATCCATAAACCAGGCCTGTCTGCTCACGCCGCCACTATGGACCGTCATGAGCAGATGCTCCGCTCTCTGTCGACAACCAACAAACTATCACCCAACAGCTGACTCAACTCCAGGCCTTGCTCCAACCATGGCTGATTCCTCACGCTCACCTGCTGCGTCGGCTGCTCCGCCGCCACCACCTCTCCGACGAGTCAGCTTGCTCCTGTCCAGGAAGCCCGGATCCCCACCCGGATCCATACTCGGGGATCACCGGTCATTGCAGAGGGTTCCTCCTCCAGTGCACCTTGGTGTTCTCACAACAATCCAGTACGTATTCGTCGGACCAAGCCAAGATCTCCTACGTCACAGGACTGTTACGTGGCGGGCTCTGGATTGGGCTGAAGCCTTCCTAGCGAGCCGTATCTCCGCTGCATTGTCTTTTTCGGAATTCCTGGAACGCTTTAAACAGGTGTTCGAGACACCAGAAAAAGACCAGGATGTCTCCCGGAATGCTGGGCCTCCGACAGGACAGGCGCTCTGTGGCCGATTACTCCGTGGACTTCCGCATCCTCGCTACGGAAGCCGGCTGGAACACAAAGGCGCTTCAGGAAGTATTCTACAACGGTTTAAACGACACAATAAAAGATGAACTGTTACACTATGATAAGCCAGTATCTCTCGAATCACTGATCTCCCTCTCCATCAGAATTGACAACCGCCTCCGAGAGCGCCGTCCTGCCCGGAACTACAGGCCCCAGCCGGCCTTCCCCCGACCCGCGCTATGTCAAGCTCCGCCCCCCTCTGGTCCTACGTCATCAGTGTCCCCGTTCAAACGTGTCCCACTGAGGAGGAACCAATGCAGCTGGGGCGGACGCGCCTAACTCCCAGACAAAGGCAGGAACGTTGGGAACGAGGCGAATGCCTTTATTGTGGCAGTAAAGAACACCTGGTGGCGATCTGTCCTCTTCGACCAAAAGAGAGGGCCCTTCAGTGATAATGGGGACACTGAAGGGTGCTGGGCCACAAATCAAAACCCCACCTAGAACTGAATTCCAGGTTTCCCTAACTTCTGGCTCATGGTCCGGCTCTGTGCCTGCCCTTATAGACTCCGGAGCCGAGGGCAACTTCCTTAATGAGGACTTGGCCTACAAAGCCGGATTTGAACTCATCCCTTTAGACCTCCCCTGACAGTCAGTGCAGCCAATGGACGTCCTCTCACAGTTATTCAGCACCAAACAGCTCCTGTTCTTCTCTGTTTCTCAGGCAACCATTCTGAGACGTTGCAGTTTTTTGTTTTTCAGACCACGTCCAGTCAAATAATTCTAGGCCGTCCATGGCTTTGTCAACACAATCCACACATTGATTGGCAGTCCAACCGTATAATGAGCTGGAGCCCCTTTTGTCATTCCACCTGCCTCCGTTCTGCGGATCCTAAGCTGTCTGCTTCAATGTCTCCACCTGAACCCCCTGAGCTGTCTAACGTCCCCCTGTTTATCATGACCTTGCAGCTGTTTTCAGTAAACAAAAAGCCTGCCCTTCCCCTCACAGACCTTACGATTGTGCTATAGAGCTGCTCCCTGGTGCCGCTTTGCCCACATCTCGACTTTATAGTCTCTCGAAACCTGAACTTCAGGCAATGGAACTGTACATCAAAGACTCTCTGGCCGCTGGCCTAATCCGACCGTCTTCCTCTCCCCTGGCGGCCGGTTTTTTCTTTGTTGCGAAAAAAGACAAAACCCTACGTCCCTGCATTGATTATCGACACCTCAATAACATCACCGTCAAAAACAAGTACCCACTGCCTCTGTTGAATTCAGCATTCGAGTACCTCCAAGGCGCCTCTGTATTCAGCAAGTTGGATCTTCGCAACGCCTACCACCTGGTGCGGGTGCGGGATGGGGATGAGTGGAAGACTGCATTCAACACCCCTTTGGGCCACTTTGAGTACCTGGTCATGCCTTTTGGCCTGACCAATGCCCCAGCAGTCTTCCAGGCTTTTGTTAACGATGTCCTGCGCGATTTCCTCAACCGTTTTGTGTTTGTCTACCTTGACGACATTCTTATTTATTCCCCTTCCCTGGAGACCACTGCAACATGTCCGTTTGGTCCTGCAGAGGCTCCTCGAGAACAAGCTGTTCGTAAAAGCAGAAAAATGTGAATTCCACGTTCCCAAAGTGTCCTTCCTGGGATTCATCGTTGAAAAGGGCCACATGAACATGGATCCAGCCAAGGTCTCAGCCATTAGGGACTGGCCCCAACCCACCACCCGAAAAGACCTCCAGCGCTTCTTGGGTTTTGCAAACTTTTATCGTCGTTTTGTACGCAACTACAGCACCCTTGTTAACCCCCTCACACGTCTAACATCACCCAAAATTCAGTTTCGGTGGGACCAGGAGGCTGAGGACACCTTCAACCACCTCAAGGACCGATTTACTTCAGCTCCCGTCTTGGCTCAGGCCGATCCTTCCCGTCAGTTTGTAGTGGAGGTCGACGCCTCAGACACAGGGGTGGGAGCTGTCCTCTCCCAACGCACAGAAGACGGCAAACTCCATCCTTGTGCCTACTTCTCCCGAAAGCTCTCACCCTCTGAACGCAATTATGATGTAGGCAACCGTGAACTGTTAGCCATTAAGTTAGCCCTCGAAGAATGGCGCCACTGGCTGGAAGGTGCTGAACACCCCTTCTTGGTCTGGACAGACCACAGAAACCTTGAATATCTCTGCTCAGCCAGAAGATTAAACCCACGTCAGGCTCGTTGGGCCTTGTTTTTCAGTCGATTCAACTTTACTGTTTCCTTTCGCCCGGGTCACGCAATCTCAAACCCGATGCCCTTTCCCGTTGCACACTGCTGAAGACCCTGACCCGTCCCCAGTTCAGTCCTTCCTCCGTCCTGTGTTGTCGCCAGCCTCACTTGGGAAATAGAAGCAGCCATCCAAGCAGCCCTTGCCACAGATCCCGATCCCGGCAATGGACCACCCAACCGCCGTTACGTCCCGGACTCTGTTCGCCCCAGACTGTTGGAGTGGATCCATGCCTCTCGTTTCTCTTGCCACCCTGGATTCCGCCGCACTCTGTACCAGATCCAACGCCGTTTTTGGTGGCCTACTGTCGTGACGGACACTAAATCGTTTGTTGCGGCCTGTACGGTTTGTGCCACCAATAAATCCTCTCATCAAGCACCCGCTGGCCTCCTTCAACCGTTACCTGTCCCGTCTCGGCCGTGGTCTCACATAGCTGTGGATTTCGTCACTGGCCTTCCTGCTTCGAAAGGACACTCAGTCATCCTCACCATCGTGGACCGATTCTCCAAAGCTGCTCACTTTGTCGCCATGTCTAAATTACCCACTGCTGCTGAAACCGCTGACGCACTCACTAACCAAGTGTTTCGTCTCCATGGCATCCCTCCGACATAGTCTCTGACCGCGGCCCCCAATTCATCTCCCAGGTCTGGAAATGCTTCTGCGGGCACTGGGTGCCACAGCGAGCTTGTCATCTGGCTTCCACCTCAGACCAACGGCCAAACGGAACGCACTAACCAAGACCTGGAGTCGGCCCTCCGTTGCGTCTGTTCCCAGCATCCTACATCTTGGTCTGACTTCCTCGCCTGGGTCGAATACTCTCACAATTCCCTGGTCTCATCGGCCACCGGATTGTCGCCCTTCGAGGCTTCCCTGGGCTACCAGCCCCTCTGTTCCCGTCCGAGGAATCGGATCTGGCGGTCCCGTCTGTGGCAACCCACGTCCGCCGCTGTCGCAAGATCTGGTCCGCCACGAAACGGGCGCTCCTCCGTGCTTGTCGCCGTACAAGACCGCTGCTGACAGGCGCCGCTCCGAGGCCCCGACTTACTCGCCGGGTCAGAAGGTCTGGCTGTCGACGAAGGACCTGCCCCTTCTCACGGAGTCCCGTAAACTGTCCCCTCGCTATCTTGGTCCGTTTGACGTTGTCTCTGTCATCAATCCGGCTGCTGTCCGACTTCGCCTTCCTCGTTCTATGAGGGTCATCCGGTCTTCCACGTCTCCGCCTCAAGCCTGTGCTCCAGTCCGCTGTCCCCGCCTTCCGTCCCCTCTCCGCCCGCCCGTCTCGTTGATGGCCACCCTGCCTTTTCTGTTCGTCGCCTCCTGGATGTCCGCCGGCGGGGCCGTGGTTTCCAGTTCCTTGTGGACTGGGAGGGCTATGGCCCGAGGAGCGTTGCTGGGTGCCTCGCTCCTTCATCCTGGACGCTGGTCTGGTGCGTGACTTCCGTCGTCGGCACCCCGACCGCTTTCGGACGCCAGGTGGCGTCCCTTGAGGGGGGGATCCTGTCAGGGCCTGCTGTCCACCTCGGGCGCTAATCCACACCTGCTCATCCCATCAGACGACAGTTAAAAGCACATCCACGCCACCAGCCACGTCGGTTCGTCTGCTCCACTCCGTAGAGTATACCGACTCTGAGTTGTATCTAGCCACGTCTTAAGTCTATGCCTAAGCCTTTACTCCTCGTTCTTGTCTCTAACCTTTGCTCTCCTGTCAAGGATCACCCGGACTCCTCCTGTCACGCCTTGGACAACCACCTGCATCCAGGATCTCAACCAAAATAAAACTCCTTTCTCTCAATCCGTCGTTCTGTGTTGGTCCTCCACCAACAAAGTTTCTCAAATCCTCGTTCTGGGGGCCTTTTACACTGGGAATTATGGGTTATTTACAGGAGAGTCAGCACACTCTATCAGTACACCGGCTTTAATAGATCATTGATTACAGGTGCTATGCGTCCACAGCATCTGGCTTCAATGGATAATGTTTAATTCTCGTCTGTGCTCTGTTTTAGGCCTTATAATAACAGGAGAGGCTCATTTCACCAAAAACAAGTCTTCTAAGATTAAAATCACTTCTTCTTCTGTGGAACTATTTTCAACACTTGGAGCATCAGCTGGTGTGTAAGAGCATGCTAGTCATGCTGTTTGATGTGTAGGGGTGTGGGATTTGCACCATCCGTGCCATGTGACCTTCTTTTCCACAGGACCAACAGACTCGGGCGTTTAACTTGAGGCCCAAAACGGCCTCCTCTCTCTCTCTCTCTCCTCTACCACGACCTTTACCTCTAGAGTATAAGCAATAGATCATTTCCTCCTCTTCATCTGGACCTTGAAAAAACACTTCAGCTTTATTTGCATCTTTTCCTTTCTTGCTCTTAATCATAACACTTAAAGTCCATGTTCTGTACACTCTAATCACCAGCTCCACGCCGTCTTCTCCTGCTCTGAGATTAGGTAATTCTATCAAAGGATGACCATCTGCATTTCCTGTAAATATTCCGTCTGCTGCCTGCTCCATTTGTCTGCGTGTAGCAGCGTAAGGACCCGAACACTCATTATCCTCTCTTCTATGAAACATCACATCTTTTCCTGCTTTCTGGCATTCTTTTTCTTCCTTTTCGCGTTCTCTTTCTTTTTTTATTTTATTATTATTTTTTTTTTATTTTCTTCTTTTTCCTGCCTGGCTTTACGTTCTCCATTTTCCCTCTGTCTTGCTATTTTATCCATACTTTGTTTCTTCAAATCCTTCTTTATCCATTTGTTTTCGTTTATTTTGCATTTTTGTTTTATCTTGTTTTGTAATTCTACTATTCTTACAGTTGAAAGCTTACCATTAAAGTTATATTGATCAATCCAATATGGAAGTTTTTTATCGCATTTGGGTTTCTTTTTCTACTACTCTGTAATCTTTGTAATGTCTCAAGGACTTATTGTTTTAGTTTACTTTGCCCCTTCCCCATTTTGAATAAAATTTGGTTCCAGTAGTTTGTTTAATACCTAGGGTATTCTAATACTGGAAGCTTTTCTTTCAACAAGATAGTGATAATACCCCCTTCTGTGGTAAAACTCACTTCAACCTTAGAGGTGGAGTTTTCTTGCCTAGTGCATCCACAAAAGGTTCACTATTTCCATCCTTGTTGATTTGGTATGAAATCCAAATACCTAATGGTATCTGTATTTCCAATCACACTCACAGTCTCACACTTTCACACTTTTGCGCGCTGTTTTACTTTATTTCTCTTCTTATTATTCTTCTTTTCAACACAGAGGACGCCGCCAGCCTCTTTCGTAGAATTTAACTAGTTAAGCTAGGGGAGTCTATCTCTACACGCCTCTCGTCCGCGACTTTAACTGTTTATGGAATAATTTGCTTGCTTTCACAGAGGCACAGAGGACGCCGCCTGCTCTTAACGTACGTAATTTCAAACTAGGTACGTAACTAGGGCGAGATCTTACTCCTCCCGCGGACTTTAACCTGTTTTGCTCTTACTTTTACCTGATAGGTCTAGAATTGTCAGGGTTTTGGGGTGTTTTAATTCTCCTTCTGCAGAAATCTCTCATTCTGTCATTCCTTTAAATAAAATTACTCACAATTCTCTGTGTCCGTGGGATCCTCGTCAACCTTCAGGTCACAGCCCGCGAGTGAGGCGCCAGCCTGGAAACGGATCGTATGCTGTGGGCACAGACTTTCTGGGTCTCACTCTCGGCGCTGGAACCATCAAGGTGTCTTGGAGATCCGGCTCGAAGGACCAATTAAATGTTAGGTTTAATGCTCTAACATTTGTAAGAAAAACAACCTGCACGAGAAAGAGACACAGAGAATTGATTAAAGTTAAAACTTGCAAGGAGATGGGGCCAAAAGTGCCTTCCAGTCACAAACTTTCAACCAACTCCGTAGGACTTTTTCTCTCCGTGCATTTTATTGAGTCCAGACACGCCCTAGTTACAGGTTGGTCTCAGTTGCTAAGGGGAAGGGAAGCAAAAGAACGTCAGCTGAGACCGGTCCAAATCAGTTTCTTACACAAGGTCAAAAACAACATTTAAAGTTTGTGTGTGCATGTTTTGACTAGGCGATCATCGTCAGGCCTTGTAACTTCTACTGGCTCCTGCTAATCTCTGGCTCAGCCGCTGCATCTTCCTTATCAGCAGCGCAGGGTTGTCCACTTCCAGCTTAGATCAAGACATTTCAGCACACAATAAAGAGAACTAAAACGCATCTAATAAGAGGTAAAGGAAATAAGTAAGAATAGGATAACACATATTTACGACCCCAACATCCTGTCAACCTCAAAACCCAGACTGGTCCATCACAAAAAGTCTGATTCATCACTCCAAAGAAAAGAGGTCAGTCTACTGCAGACAAGACAAGGAAGCAGGAGAAAGATTGAGAATCTAACATTTTTTGCAGACTTAAGGATAATGACTTCAATTAAAAAAAACTAATTTAGCAACATGTGAAACAAATCCACTAATTGTTTAAATACCTACATATTTACACACAAGCTCAGTACACTAATGATTCAGTTGCAGAGAATGCAGCATCCACTCCTGATTATGATCATGTTTGTTTCATATTAAATAACTAAATATTTAATGAAGGTTGGGAGGATCCTGACGCCTGAGGAAAACGAGTTAGCTCCTTGTTGTGCAACACCTTTAGTTTTCTTTCCTCATGGTTTTCCTGCAAGCTGTTGAGTGAAGTTTTCAGAAAAAGTGTTGGTGGAACATTTTAAGCAGTAAAATAATAATAAAAATAGTTTATCTCTTTTGCTTCACATGTAGTTCTCATGTTTGAAACTAATTTTGAAGAACAACCTGAGGTAAAAAGTTTGAGAAGTCTACATAATCTTTTACATATAAATGCCCAGTATGCATAATCAAATTGTCTTTTTTTATCTTCATTTAAAAAGTGTATTTTTAATCCCTGCCAATCACTGCTTAAACTCATAATCAGATTTAAACAGAGCCTTACATCCCACCCCTGCTATGCTTCCAGCCATCATCACCTCCTTATATCTTCACAGTTCATCGCTCCCATCTATTTTTTTTCCTTTCATGTGTATTTTAGACTCTTAGTTTACAGGTTTCCAGAGGCTGACTCCCCCTTTGAGAGATTAGTGAGATCCTCCATATCTTTGTTTATCTTAAGGACATCATCATATGACTTTTTGATTTTAGCGATACCTTTGTGTCTGATGTTTAGTAATTTAACGCAACTATAATATTCATAGAGTAATGTTATCAAGTTTTATTAGATTAAACACAATTTACTGGAAGAAAATGTACTATAAAATCCACTGTGATAAAAATTGAATTGTGTTTCTGGTATATTTAACATGTTCTTTATGCATTTTTCTGATGATGGAGGACATATATTAAAAAATTACACTTACAACTGCAATTTTGAGTATTTCTTCATTGCTCTGAATCAAGAATAAATTACGAATTGTTGTGCATTAGTTATGCAGAAAATACACTTGGTATGCCACATGCTGCCTGCTTCGCTTCATTCTGATGGATCCAGTTAGAGACGACTAGATCCATAAACGTCTTTGTTCTTCTCATCTGAGCTGGCATCTGGATCAAAACTCTATGGCTGGAAAGCTCTGATATGGCTCGCCACTTTATTGTACCAGTAATGTTAGGTTTTAGGTGTGAGGGGCTGTGAGCTAAAGCGTGTGAACATTTAAGATGAGCGATGGGAAAGGGGGGGGGATTGCTCTGCGCCTTTGGTCCCAGCCACAGTTCAGGGGTGAATTTCTGAGGAACTCCAGCTGATTTGCAGAAACTATGTCCTAGAGAAGCTAACAGGTTTTTTTTTATTTTGTCCAAAACTGCAAAATCATAATTAAAAGACATCTGGAAACGCTTTTACAATAGATCAAAAGTTGATCAGGGTGGGTTTTTAATGAAAACCCTTTGTCAAAAATCCTTAAAATAAATAACCATGCATTATTTTATCAATACTGATACATATAGTAATTCATTTAATGTAGAAAAAATACAATAGGCATAAATTAGTACATTGCAAAAGAGAGTTTGAGAAAAAATATATCTCAGAAGAATTAGTTGGAAAAAACTAGCTTTTACAGTCTTTGGAACCAGAAGGGGATCTCTCGAAAGAGTCTCGAAAGAGCCAAAATGAAATAAATATATACACCATGAAATAAATAAATAAATGTGGCATTAAATAAATAAATGTGGCAATAAATAAATAAATGTTGAAATAAATAAATAAATGTTGAAATAAATGTGGCATTAAAATATTAAAAGAGCACATTTAAGTATTTCATGACATATTTATTTATTTCATTGTCCCTGGTGGGTCAAAGGAGCCACATTGAAATAAATATATTTAATATGAAATAAATAAATAAATGTGGCATTAAATAAATAAATGTTGAAATAAATAAATAAATGATGAAATAAATGTGGCATTAAAATATTCAACAAAACCTGCTTCTTGTTACGGGCTCCAGGTCTGCAAGCCTTGCAATTCTCCTCATGGGTTTAACTTGTACTGTCTTTAATTTGGGACTGTTTTTCACTATTTCTTTCTTTCTGCATGTATTTCATTTGCGTCTGGAATTTTTAAGCTACAACACTAGAAGAAATGTGAAATAAATTAAAAACAGTAAACAAACAGTACCCTAATCCTAAATAGAACCTCAATTCTTGTCCTTCGTTTATTCAAACCTGAAACCTCTGGTCTAGAGATATTTGATAACAGAAAAAAATAGATTCTCTCAAAAAGTTTCGTTTATTTACAGCATAATTATAAACAAATCAAGAGCTATAAATTAACTTTTCAAATCAATCTGAAATGTTCTTTTACTAAAAATATAAAATTAGAGGTTGCCAGGTTGGGTGATAAACTAAAGTCTGTCAAACTGTAGGAGTTTTAAACTTTGAAGTCGATGGTCCGCCCGTTAAAACTGTTTTTAATCTGCTGTTATATTATCTCTATTTCTTTCAAGCAAATTTATTATCACAAATACAATTTGTGTAATTTCACAGTCAATGGAAATGCAGCTAGCGATGTCATAACGGCATAAGACGTGTGTCATTATGATGTACCCCAAAATATATTCATAAAAGTAAAGTATTGAACAAAAAGCCAGAATTCTTGGCTCTTAAAATAGGACTCTGAAAATATTTAAAAACCATATCAACCACCAAGAATATTAAAGCTCAAAAAACTCCTGTAAATCTCTGGAATTGATAACAAGAATAAATCAAAACAGTAAATTTTGCTTTTTATTTTATTTTATTATTATTATTTATTTATTTTGCTTACTTACTGTCCTGTATTCTCCTATTTTTCCTTCTTTCACAATTTAATGTTTATTTGTAATGTTTATTGAGCATGAGTTCTAATGTGTCATTTTTAATTGTACTTCATTAAATGTTCAATAAAAAAAAAAAGAGACACACCCCAAAATGATGTTATGAGAAAGAGCATGCTTTTTCCAGAATACGATTTGTGAGGATTTTATCAAACAGACTATTTTTACTGTGTACCATTTTTGTTCAAACTTCAACAAAGTGTATCACATCTAGAAAGGCAGTCCTGGTGGATTTCCTGGTGGAAGTCATGGTGGATTCTATGATGGTGAGCTGACCATTACACCACACCAAGTCTTTCATTGATCAGAATAGAGCTGTAAAAGAAAAATCCTGGAGCCAGATTGACCAGATTTGCTCCGATTTGATATTTAGCACCCAGTCTCTTCCAACTGTAGGAGGTGGACATGTAAACATAAGCCCTTCTTTGCTCATTCTGTCTGAACACCATGGTCTATAGTTGCGTTATAGAATGCATGTTTAGCGTGTTCTTAAACACGTCTCACATGCCTGGTGTGAACGTAGCTTCATTCGCTGCTGTTTAGAGAAGTTCATAACTTGGTAAAAAGGAGGATGTGATGTAGGTGGGCTGTTGGCCCTCGTCATACCCGGTGTTGAGGAAGTGATAAGAATATCTAACATAAGCACAAGGCTAATGAAGATTTTATTTCAGTGTTTATGGAGTATTTCCTTCAAACTGCAGTTGAGCATTAATTTGAATTAATTTTGTGTTAAAAACACACAGAGAATAACACACATTAGCCTCCATGTTAGCATCATGCTAACATTGCTTATAATAGCTTTACCTATTCTACTGTTTGGATTTATATTTCCTCAATAAGGTTTTACTTAGTTAAGAAGTTTCTCTTTTTGCTTTTACACTTTAGGTTGCAGTGCTCAACCTTTCATGTATGAAAGTCCAAATATTCTGCAGGACGCCGTAGGGAATTGAACCCCAACCTCCTAAAGCTAGCATACTATCACCAGTGCCTTTAGTGTTTTGACTCCACATGAAAGCTGAAGCCAAACTGCCGTTCAACTTTGTTTGTGTCTGCAGTTCTGCAATGTTTGGTCTACTTTTGTACCCATCAACAGTGTTTAACATCTGGATGCTCCTGTGTTTCTGCAGCAGAACAAAAGCTTCTTCATTCTAACAATGTTTTCTCCTGTTGGAATGAAATACTATCGCTGTTCTAGGAGTTTCCCTAAACTCCCTCGTAGTTGGAACCATAGACTAATTAATATGAATTTACTCGACATAACAAGTGTTGAGGTCCCTCTTAGGAAATGCCTTACCTCTGGGCCTCACGAAACCAGGCTGAAGCCTTCTCCATCACTTCTGAGGAGGAAGAAGTGTGATTTTCCAACAAGCTCACTCCTGATTAGCGAGAATGGTTGCCACGGAAACCCTGAAGCAGACCGACTCAGACCAATCACTGCTTACCAATGTTGTCTGATTCCAACATGGCAAAGTCCGTATTGTAGAAAAATGGCGACTGATTTGACTTTATTTCAAACATTCATTAGGGTGATGGGGAGGGTGGTTGTCTTGCATTGCGCTGTGGGGGTGGACCACTTGGCAGTGCCCCCCCTCCTGTGGCTACAGCATGGATTTGCCCCTCCCCTCGACCTCTCTGTGAGCAATCAGGAGATGTCCTGTCTATGCCCTACTCGCCAATTTTAACTGCACCCTTTAGTACACACACCTCTCACACCTCAAAATATACACTCTAACACACACCAGCACACATTCATCACACAAGGAAGGTGGGATCTTAGACCTTCTGTCCACTACCCCATCCCTGGCGGGGGGCGGGGTCCCTCTGCCTGGTGGCCAGAAGAAGGACTGGATCCTGTAATCAGATGGTTTCGGATTGAGTCACCCTTAGTCTGGCCCGTCCCCCAGGACCAGTTTGCCTTGAAACAGCCCAACAGGGCAAATGCTTCTAGCAACATGGTTCCTGGGATCATTCGGGCACGCAAACCCCTCCACCAACGTTAAGGTGGAGACTCAGGGAGGGGTTTTTTTTAATCAGTCACTAGCCAATTACTAACAATTACTGTGGGGAAACCGAAGTACTCGGAGGAAACCCACAGGACGGCCAGGATTTGTTTGAGCTATTTTCCTACAAAATTTGGTGACTGATTTTTATTTATTTTATTTCATATATTAATATTATTGACACGAATCATTGTTAATAATATTAATTTTAATATGATTTTCTCTTAGGGGGAGGGGGTAATAATTTGAGCTGTACCTTTTTACTCAGTGTAA
The DNA here is from genome assembly GCA_003999625.1 of Oryzias javanicus. Taxonomy (NCBI): domain Eukaryota; kingdom Metazoa; phylum Chordata; class Actinopteri; order Beloniformes; family Adrianichthyidae; genus Oryzias; species Oryzias javanicus. The sequence goes on from ML136664.1 coordinate 128,146, forward strand.
CTTCATAGCTACAATGACAAGTTTTTTTTCCTTCTTTTTTTTGGCGGTACAGACCTGGCAGTCAATGTCCGAATTAAAGCACACCCTTGATTTTTGGGTGAGGGTGGGGGATGGGGGGGGGGGGTCATCAGAGTTTTTCAGGAGGGTTCTCCTGATGTCTCTTAAAGCATCTTCTTCTTCTGAACGCTGTCTCAGTTTGTAAACTCTGTTCACATCCTGACTCTGCTGAGTGACAGGATTCCTCTGTTTCACAGCAGCTTGATGCTTTTATTACGTCTTTGTTGTTGGACCCTGCCTGGTTTGTTTTTGGCACAGGGACTTTTTATCACTTTCTCCTTTTTGTGAGGTATTCCAGCTTGTAAACTTTATTAGTTTATTCTTTAGTTGTATTTTATTGTTTACCCTTACTTTAGGAGACAAAGTTGTTTTTTTTTTTAGGGGGTGTCATCAGGGTTTTTCAGAAGGGTTGTCCTGATTTCTCTAAAAGCCTCTTCTTCTTCTGAACGCTGCCTCAGTTTGTAAACCCTGGTCAAAGTCCTGATTCTGCTGGATGGCAGGATTCCTCTGCATTCGAGCGCCTTGATGGTTTTTCCTTGCGTCTCTTTGATGTTGGATCCTGCCTGGTTTCCTGTTGGTACCTGGATTTTCCTTTAATCTATCATGATATTTTCTAATTGTGTCCCTGTGCTGTTGGATCCTGCCTGGTCTCTTTTCAATCTTTTGGGACTCCTGGAGAACAGCAGCTGGTCTTTGAGGAACATTTGTGACCTGTGTTGCTTTATACCTCTGGTGGACCTCCACTGCTGCAGGTTTGCTGATGTTGCTGCCAGCAGTGGGCTGCATCCCCCCCAAAGTGAAGAACGGATGTTGCAGTGCTTCACTTGGAGAGATGCGTTTGCTGGGATCCACCATCAGCATCCGCTTCAGCAGGTCCACAAACTGTTCCGCTTCTCTTTTCTCTGCTGGGTCCAAATTGTCGGGGATGAGTTGGTCAAAGGAGGAGAAAATCATCTCGTCTGAGACCAATCTCCCTGTTTTCCTGCTGTGCTCTTCGGGCGTGTCCAGCTTCCAGGCACACTGAGAGTTTCTTTCCGTCTTGGAGAAGAAACTCTCGGTGTACCACCCCTGGTTCAGCACTTTCTGCTCAGGCATGCCTTGCATCTTCACCATGGTTCTGATGATGTCATATTCAGATTCCCTCCCATGGATGAAGGTTCCCGTGTACAGCACAGAGAGAACGTAGCCCAGTCTCCACATGTCTACCCGTTGGTCTAAGGGCAGACCCAGGATGACCTCAGGCGCCCTGTAGCACATGTTCTGCATGGTTCTTCCAGGACGCATGTCTCTAATTTTACTAGCCAACCAAAATCGATGAGTTTGACCTGAAAGGCTCTGAAACTTGATCTACCAGCATGATGTTATCCAATTTAATGTCACAGTGGACCAAGTTAATGCTTTCCAGGCCTTTCAGGGCAACTATCAACTGCCAGGCAATGGTTTTGATTTCCTCCACAGTCAGGGCCTGGTATTTCCTCCGATGCATGAAATCAAAAAGGCTCTCATCTAACATTTCAATGCGATGCAGGTGTAGCTTTTGTAGCGAAAGCATCGACCATCTTTGACCACGTTTTTGATTGTTGCCGTCATCTCGCTCAGCTCTCTCAGAAAGTTGATTTCTGTTTGAGCTGAACCCTGAACGATTTTAATCGCTACAACTTTGTCAGTTCCCAGTTTTTAACATTTGGCAACTTTTCCAAACGATCCTTCACCGAGGAACTTTTCACCTTATAACTCCCTTTTTCCCAGAAGGATGAAACCTTCTCGAACTTCAATGTCCAAAGATGAATTATCCGACATGATAATTTTACTTGGACGATACGTGTGCTAATATAAAAATACCAGATATCCGATGTGCTACCGAAATATCCAATATCCAAATACCAGACCAATATCTCGCTCGCAAAAAAGGGGGCTTCAATCTTCACAGTAAACCTGCTGGACGTGTCGCTCAGTGGGCTTCTGCAAAGTGCCTGCTTAGGTGGTGAGGTGGGGCCTATTTATACAGTTTTTTCTGATGACGTCATGCTTACGTCACAGCCACGTTCCGTCAACAAACAAACGTCGCCCTAGTTGCCATGGCAACGGCAAGATTTTTGCGTATGCGCACATCTGGACCGTGATCCATATTCGTGTTGAGTCCGCGTCATGTATTGCATTTATTTTACCATCTTATATCTGAATAATTCTCCTTCTGTAAGAGGCTTTATGGAGCCGAACTAGCAGAAAGGGGGAGGAGCCTTATCCCGAGATTCTGGTTCGACTCGTCCAGTATGAACAGTCCTTCTTTGGAGCTTTTCCCGCTAAGAAGAAAGTTGATTCATGTTCCAGCATGTGGTAAAAGACGGGAAGGATATTTGAAATTTCTATTATAAAAAAAACAGAATAAAAGCTCCAAAATGATTTTTTCTAACTTAACTGCAATTTTTGATTTTTCTGTTTATACCTGATCAATTTTTGTCTTCTAACATTATAGAGTTTTTAATGTATATTTCATATAAATAAATGTCTATTTTGATACAGACACTAGACTCCAGGATGGGCGCTTTTACGCGCAGTGGATCAGACGTGAAGATTTTCTGCTCCTTTTCTTTGAAAGCGTTCACATTCGCCGTAGTGCATTCAGGGACTGCATGGAATTTTCTAGGTGTAATTGAGAGCTCGCTAGTGCTTTATTCAGGTGCCCTGGTAATTTATAGGATATGCTCACTCTGATTTCAGCCAACACAAACACACTCACGTTTTGCCAAGTCAATGTTTTAAGAAAGGTACGTTTTCACTACGTTCAAGCAGTCTGAAACTTCCAAAAACAGGTTTTTTTATCTGCAAGGTTGACAGAGATTTATTACATTCAAATCTGCAATGGAGTGCAGAGAGTAAATCAACATAAACTGTTTGGATCACACACAGAGAGGGTGATGTAGACGGTTGATATGAAAGGTTTTGGTTTTCTTCCACTGGGTCAGCTCAGACACGTCCTAAGGTGGAACTGACCCGGTTCTGTGGTCTCCTTGTAGTTCTGGTTCTGAATGTTACTGGAGATTCAAGTAGAATGTCTTAGAATCAAAGGAAGGAGATGAACAATCCTGATCCAGAATAAAGGAGTGCATGATGTAAAGTGATTATAACTCATGATTTGATATGATAAAACTGAATCAATAAAACATTTTTAGGGTTTAGTTTTTGCTGCTTTTCTTGATTTATTTGACATTTTCAGATAATTTAATGGAAAAGTAAATTCTAGACTCCACAGACAGAAGTCATTTCATATTCAAACATTTATTTCTCAACTTTAATCAAACAAACAAATATAACAAAAACTAAAGTTATTTTATTACATCATGACTTTTTGTTACATTTGATCATTCATTCACATTTGTCTCTCATATTATTATAAACATGTCTGTTAAAACTAACAAATACATTTAAACAAATAATGACCATTTCATAAATCCAGATCAAAGTAGTTTTATTTGTTTCCATCTAAAACTGATCATGTCGTCCCATGAATCTGTGTGTGAGTCCATGTGTTCCTGTTGGTTCTGTGGTGTGTTGTGAGTCTGTGCTGTGCTGTCTTGTGTCTGTGAAGACTCTCTCTGCTGTGGTTCCTCCTCCCAGCTCCTCCTGATGCTCAGCTCTCTGTCAGCCTCCTCTTTGGCTGCCTGGATGTGGAGCTTTCCGTCTGGAGACAGGCAGCAGGAGACGGCTTCAGGGTTCAGGCCTTCTGGCAGATCCAACTCCCGTCTGAACTCCTGGAGTCTGGAAGAGTAGGAGCCTTTCCCGTCCTCCTGTTTCTTCTCCGTCTTCCCGCTGACTCTCAGCTTCCTTCCTTCTACCTGCCTGACAGACAGCTCCTCTGGAGAAAAGTGTCCAGGGTCAGGACAAAGTGCTGTCCGTCTTTGTCCAGCTGGAAGCTCACTGGTTGCAGGGTCACACTGCTCTGGAGAGGCTCCGTCTCCTCCAGGATGTTGTGATGAAATGTGTCAATCAGCTCCAGACTGCGGAGCAGCTCCTGCAGGTTCCTCTGCAGCAGATCCTGCTGGGAGAACAGAGGTCTGACCTCTGGCCACAGACTGCATACAGGTGAAAAGAAGAGCATGGATGGACTGAGGTCAGAGTCAAGTCCCTGAGAGCACAGCATCTTCAGAGTTTCAGGTCTGGAATCTTTGTGTTGTCAGATGAATGTTGGTTGAATGAGGACTCAGACAAAAACTTTGCACCAGGCCAGAGCAACAGAGCAGAGACATGAGAGTTAGGCCCGCCCACTGAGTTTGACGAGAGAATCTGACAGATTGCATTTTAATGGTGTGTCCACTTCCTGTTTCATGAAATGTATATGAAATATGAAATCATAAATAATAAATCTATTATGAAATGTTAAAAATGGCTTTTTAATGGCTATTTTAATATTTTAATGCCACATTTATTTCAACATTTATTTATTTATTTCAACATTTATTCATTTATTTCAACATTTATTTATTTAATGCCACATTTATTTATTTATTTCATATTAAATATATTTATTTCAATGTGGCTCTTTTGACCCACACTGGGCAATGAAATAAATAAATATGTCATGAAATACTTAAATGTGCTCTTTTAATATTTTAATGCCACATTTATTTCAACGTGTATTTATTTATTTCAACATTTATTTATTTATTGCCACATTTATTTATTTAATGCCACATTTATTTATTTATTTCATGGTGTATATATTTATTTCATTTTGGCTCTTTCGAGTTTATCCTCATAAATACTTTAAAAGTCCAACTTAGATTTTAAAAAAATGTTTGATTGTTTTTTTGTTTTCTTTTAATGTTTCAACAAAAATATAATTAAATTCTGTAATAACATTGATACATATCTACAAACATAACCAATGAAATGAGCTTCCTGCATTTCTAGTCTTTGTTGCATGTTTTCCAAACATGTAAATGTGGAGCATTTCCTGAGAATAGATTAGCATGAAGTTATCAACATTTACAGCTTTATGGGTTGCCTTAAGCGAGAGAGAGAAGTGGTGACAGCATGATTGTTGTCCACACATCGGCAGCACCCTTGCAATGGCACAACCACTGTTATAATGTTGTAAAAACGATAACATGTATTGCATCTTTTCCTGCTGTTTTCAGACATTCAATGATAATATGAGATATAGAAGAAGAAGTTAGTGTCATGCAAGCACAACACAGACACTATTCCTGTGGCTGATGAAAATAGATTGTGCTGTAGTTCAGCCTTTGGCTAGTATCCCACAGGGCAGGGAAAAATGAAGTGTTCTCCTAAATGATCTTGCGACTATGCTGCTGCAGGAACATAGGCAAGGCATTACGCTGCTCATTGGACCCATCCATGAGGACGAGCTGCAGCCTCTGGCCTTTATGATAACCTTTTAAATAGGTTTGGCTTCTAGGAAAATGTGGCTGCATGCAATGTAATAAATGAAGATGCACTGTTTCCATCAGAATTGTGTGTGTGAACCGATAAACCAAGGAATGCAAAGACTTGAGACTGGGAAAGTGTCATGATTTGCGCAACAGCCAGACCTCCAGCTGTATTTTGACTCTCTGGACTTGCCATACTCCTTCCAGGCCTCATCAACTGCACTGGTTTCACCTGGTCTGATCTGCCTATATTTCTCCACTCCTAACTGCTTCTTTGCCAGTTTTTTTTTTTTTGGTTCCTCAGTGTCACTTTTTCAGATTTTCTTGAGTTTTTGTCTCAGGTTCAAGATGTTGTCTTCACTTAGCCAAATACTAAGTAGCCAACTACTACAGAGGCTCTGCACCCAGGAAGAGTGTTCCTACAGCAGCAGGACAGAAGCAGGGAAGTCCCAATCTGTTGGTTGCGCTCCTATGCCTGTCGTTCGGACTAGGAGTGGAATCCTGAGGGCAGCAAAAAAAAAAAAAAAAATCCTAAACAACCAACAAAAATCCATCCAGAATTTAGCAATAAATCGAGGACCTCATTCAGAGGCAATATTCCTAAAAAACATGAACCCTGAACATCTGGTCTCAAGGAACTTTAGCTGTCTTCTTGGCAGAAAGGAATTGGGGAGCAAGACAATTTATGCATACACTGTGAAACTTATGTGAACATAAGACAACATTTTTATTTATGTTACTGCCCTATTTTTTTTTTAATTGTATTTTATATATAACTGTTTTGTCACTGGTTAATCAAACATACATTCACTCTCTCTCCCTTTAGTTTATTTCTTTTGGTTTTAGAGGTAATGGCAGTTCAGCTGAGTAAATATTAAATAATATGACCATACAAATTCAGTAAATATGATAAACAGATTAAAAGCAGCTTGGCTTTTAGAGTCATAGGTTTTATTTTTATTTCTTTTTTTGTGCGACTTTATGTTTTGTTTCTGACATAATGGCTTATGCAGGTCAATTTTAGAATGTAATGTGTTAAAAAGCAACCATCAGCAAACTGAGATCCTCTGGAATGAACACAAATTTTTCAATGTTCCCTTCTAGAAAAGGCTGACGCAGAAAATAATGTTGTTTCCATAGTAGTGTCATAAACAGCTGAAGAAATAATACTGTGTCTAAAACTCTAGTGTTTGTGTTGTGTCAAGAAATTAAACCTTGCCAACTTAAATGTTCACATTTTTGTGATAAATTATGTGTTTGACATGAAAACTCTCATTGACGTCATTCTGAGTGTTATCACCTTGCTGCACATGTTTGATGAAGAGCTCAACCTAGAAAAAGTTTGATAGACTTCACCATAACTAAAAAAGAAAGCTGGATTATTTTTCTAGTTTTAATTATCACTTTTTTTTAAACAACTTACATTTTAAGACAGAGATGATGTCATTGGATTAAGGATTAATGCAGAAACAATATAAATGAAATATCCAACATCAAAACTTTGTTTACCAAAATGCTTTAAATTTCAGAATGCTCCAGATGGAAAAATCTTTTATTTTTTCTCTAAAGAAAGATGAACAATATATTTATGAAACAAAACTGTTTTTTTATACCATCTTTTGCTCCAAACTGAGACATTGTGAGGTTTTAAACTGGTTTCTATCGAGGCTTTTCTAGAAACTCAGAAGATAAGTAATCCCCCACCCCTACACATATCAACAGCTATAAAACGAATGTAGCCGACGTCTGATTTGATAAGCTTCATTTCTCATTGACCTCTTGGTAAACAAGTATGGATGGTGTTTGGGTGAAAGAAATCCTTCAGAGAAAACTGGAACAAATGTTGACTTTTCTGAGAATGAGAGAAGAAATGGCGCAAAAAGGAGTTGTTCTTGATCAAGAAACCTTCAGCTGTTCCATCTGTCTGGATCTGCTGAAGGATCCAGTGGCTATTCCCTGTGGACACAACTACTGCATGAAGTGTATTGAAGGATTCTGGGATGAAGAGGAGAAAATCCCCAGCTGTCCTCAGTGTAGGAAGACCTTCACACCGAGACCTGTTCTGGTGAAAAACGCCATGTTAGCAGATTTGGTGGAGCAGCTGAAGAAGACTGGACTCCAAGCTGCTCCTGCTGATCACTGCTATGCTGGACCTGAAGATGTGTCCTGTGATGTCTGCTCTGGAAGAAAACTGAAAGCCACCAAGTCCTGTTTGATCTGTCTGGCCTCTTACTGTGAGGAACACCTTCAACCTCATTTGAATGCAGCTGCATTCAAGAAACACAAGCTGGTGGAACCCTCCAAGAACCTGCAGGAGAACATCTGCTCCATTCATGATGAGGTGATGAAGATGTTCTGTATCTGCTATTAGCCACTCAGTGCGTATTTACAACACGGAATGAAAATATGAAGGCTGGAGGGAAAAATACATCCGGCAGAAGTGATGACGAAGGCAGAGAGATCACGGAAGAGGACAGCAGAGTCTGAGGAGGTCAAAACAGAAACCAAAGATGCTTCAGACAAAAAGAGAAGCTGAGTCAACTCCTCTGCATGAATCAAACAGACAGTGAGAAGATCTTCACTCAGATGATCTCTCTCATCCAGAAAAGAAGCTGTGATGTGAAGCAGCAGATCAGATCCCAGCAGCAAACTAAAGTGAGTCGAGTCAAAGATGTTCAGGAGGAGCTGGAGCAGGAGATCACTGAGCTGAAGAGGAGAGACGCTGAGCTGAAGCAGCTCTCACTCACAGAGGATCACAGCTATTTTGTAAGAAAATGCTCCTTGTATGGATCTCTCAAGAAATCTGACAACTGTCTTCCAGTGCATTCTGCTCAACTTAAGCATTTTAATGAAGGGCGAAGCACTGTCCCTCATGCAAGACAGGAAATTCTGGATGAAGAATTTAAGGAAATCTGCCAGACGGTCACTCATGTGGATCTTTTCCTGTTTCAAGAGCCAAAGACTAGAGCTGACTTCCTGCAATTTTCACAACATATAACTCTGGATCCAAACACAGCTAACAGCTACCTCTTGCTGTCAGAGGACAACAGAAAAGCAACTTGTACGGCAGAGAGTCAGTCTTATTCCAGCCACCCAGAGAGGTCCTCCGTCAAGTTTCAGGTTCTTAGCAGAGAGAGTCTGTCTGGACACTGTTATTGGGAGGTGAAGAAAGGATTTGGAAGGATTTCCGTTGTGCTTTTTTACAAGAACAAGATCACATTCAAAAAAAGTTTCGGAGAAAATAAAACCTCTTGGGCTTTGACTGTTTTTAAGCGTGGCTTTAAATACAAGCACAATAACATTGCCTATTCCATTAGAGCTCCCGTTTCTTCCAGAGTAGGAGTGTACCTGGATCACAGAGCAGGTGTTCTGTCTTTCTACAGCGTCTCTGGAAGCATGACTCTCCTCCACAGAGTCCAGACCACATTCACTCAGCCGCTCCATGCTGGACTGAAGCTTTTTGGGCCACAACAGAGCACAGCTGAGTTTGTCAAACTTGACTAGCAAACTCTATTGTCAATAAACACAGTGGAAATAGAGGTCATTTTGTAACCTTGACACTGAGCTGTTTTATCATTTAAGCTTCATCAGATTTAAGATTATCATTTAAGATTCAGCAAATTTGCCTTAATAATCCCTTTGTTCATCTGCCTGCAAAGATCGATCTTCCCTCTAGAGGTCACTGTTTACCAATTAATGTATTGATGTATCTTATTATTTAACAATTATAAAAGACGTGTGAAATTTGGTCATATGTGTTAGAAAAAGCTGTGGTTCGAATTATCAAAATAAGACGGATTCAAACATTTTCCCGTAGTTATCTTTCGTTCTATTTATATGCAAAATAATAGACAAAAATGAGGCTTTATTTTCTAAAACATAATTGCTGTGAAATGTACCCGTTTTTAGAATTTGCTTTTAAAGAATAATTTGTAAAAACTCCTAATAGCCTACAGATGTTGGATTTTCAATCTAAAAACTGAATTACCTGTAAAGATGTAATACAAGACGCTATTAAAAAAAATCTTTCCTTGTGTCTACTTTTTATTTTTCTCAAACGGTAATGCTAGTTGAGATATTTTTGAAGACATATACCCTTAAATGCGAGTCTTTTAAAGTTTAGCTTAATCACCGTGCTTTTCAAATTAGTTTGAAATTATTTTTGTGTCACAGTTACATTTATTGGTTATGGTGACAAAGGCCCAACAATTTATTTTAAATTTCAATGATCATCTCATTGTTAGTTTTTTATTTGTATTTCCGGTTATTGTTAAAATTGAAATTTGTTTCTACAGCTTTCTAGCTTTTACATCATATCATGTTACATCTATCCAAATATAAAATATAATAATTATTATTATTTGTATTCCTCGTATTAATTCTTTTAGAAAAGCTTTTGTATTTATCTAAATGTTTTAGATTAAAACGTAAAAACAATTTTCCCCCGACAAATCCAAGAGTACGCCGCTGCAGCGAGTCATGGCAATGGCAGTCGGACGTGTCATGGCAGTCGGACGTGTCATGGCAGTCGGACGTGTCATGGCGGCTTGACCCGAAGCGGAAGTTGTCATGATTGCGACCCGGAAGTGGTCATCGTCTTTTTTTTTTTTTTTTTAATTTGCACATCTGAACACGACAGAGTCCTGACAGGCTTAAACTGTTTAAAAAACAAGAAAAGAAAAATCAGAAAGTGTTTAGAGCCATCAAATCATCTTAACTTACTTAAAAAACGTTGTTCTTATACTTTCATATATGTAAATATAAGTGAATATATAAATATAAATATTTAATATAATATAATATTTATAAATATATAAATATAAGTACATTTTTATTTTAAACCATTTGATAAGACTATTAATGTATCATATATTTTCTTTTGAGAATCAATGTATCTTAAAGATTTCAAATAAACTTTCAGTTCAATTAAAAAAAAAAACCTTAAAGATGCTCTTTTCAGCACTCTGTGTATGAGAAACTAAACATAGAACTAAATTATAGTAGAGCTTTTCAGGAAGTTGTGATCATATTTAAAGGGGAATTTTTATTTTATCCAGAGTAAGTGATCTCAAAGAAAGAGTTATACCTATTAGTTGCTTTTCTTGAAGTGTGTTATTTTCAGTTTTAGTTATACTTTTATTTTAAAATATATTTATATTTTTTATTAAGGCATTGGTTGACAATCTCAGTGTTCTGCTGATATTTTCCTTGCCGCTGATGTTATTTTTAGTTTACAAAAATTTTTAGTTTACAAAAATCAAATTTTTGCTATGCTAATTGAGCTAAGTGTCATGGATAAGCAATGTAGTGCTACAATAATTGTAAATCAACATAATAGACGTCTGAAGAGAGCACGGATTTTACCATTATTTATATCAAGGGGAGAATACGTTCAGTACAAGATATTCAAACGTCGTTATTTAAACTGGATCTAATGGATTCACTTTTTGTTTAGTTTGTTGCTCTGTATACTCTTAATATTTGTATTCATAAAAGCAAAAACTTTCAAACTGTAGCCTAAAATCCTGAGTTGGCTTTTAATTTATCTCAATATTAATTAAACATTGGAAAAAAATTACAATTTTATTCTTTTGAAAAAATATATGAGGAGTCCAGCTGCAAATGAAACTGCAATAAACACGTACATATGTTGTTAATTTCAAACAATGCAGCACTTGAAGATAATGGGACGGTTCTTCACATCCTGGACAGAACTTGGTGAGACTCGATCGTCGATTGCCATCTCCCTCTGGAACATCTTAAGTGCTCATACATATTAGATTCATTAAATCAAATTAAAGAAGTGTCCTGCTACAAAAGCAGCTAACCTTTATAGATCAAGTTTTCCTCATGACTCCATCATACAACATGAAGAACTTGAGACGAGCACAAGTTTGAAAGAAACTTTATTTGTATAAATCAATTAAAACTGAATAAAGAAAGATAAATTACCAACTCAACAGTTAAAACAAACAAGTAACACTCAACTCAAAACAGAATAACAACAACTGAGTTAATTAAAAAATGCTGCCCCGAGCCAGCAGAATCTCCGCCTGCAGCCTCGTCTTTCCCTGGTTTGTCCAGATGCTGATTAGGATCTGAAAAACAGGGAAAAGATTTAATTATACCTGGTGAGAAAACAAAGAATGCCCTGCTATGGTTTCTACATTCAAAGTGAAATGTTGACCAAAATCCCCTAAAAGATTCTTATATTTCATGAACAAAATAGAGAATCTTACTTCTGGGAGCATGACATCAAAAACATAATCCAGGAGCTGGATCTCCCCTTTCCGGATTAAGGACCCGACTCCTGTGGCATCTTCAATGGCCCTCAGTATCTGAAAGATCTGATGAGATAGGGAAATATCAGAACAAATAATGAACACACACACACGACTGATGAGATTTGAATATACCCGCTGGTCACTCAAGTTTAGTGTCCTCAGCTTCAAGTGTTGTTTTAGGGATAATGAGGACATTGGGTTCTGCCACAGGTACATCCTATTGGAAAGAACTTTCCCTGTGGTCAGGTCCTCATGCAGTGCCTGAAAGTGCAAAGTGTGAATATGTAATAAACTACAGGATTTAGTTTCTATCACATCATCCTCTATTACCTTTATCATATGACCAGGAAAGCGAGACAGAATCTCCTCCTCTCCTACAAGTTTACCAAACCTGCAGAGGAAAAATCAGAGTGACCAGACCTTTTTTTGTTTCCTTTTGCATTAATGTTCTTATATTATTTTATCTAGAAAACAGATATTTTTCTCTAATTATATCTAAAAATGAGCCTATTAGTGATAAGTAACACCGTCAGGCTAGCACTTTCATAAAACTCTTTGTCTAAAAGGAAATCCCATCTTGCAGTCATATGTTCAATGTTTCAGCTCCTACTACTGTCATTTTACACTATGTGACATTAAATAGTCACTTAAGTATCAAGATAGTTGTTATTTTACCCAGTGCTGTCAGGCGAATCTGTGCACCCACAGTCGAAGGATCCATTTCCCAAGACTTTGCTGTGTTCTCCAGCACAGTCTTGGTGAAGCCATCCTTTGCATGTTTGGCACTGCAACCACTGCAGACATTTGACATCTGGGTAGAGGAGTCTAAGCACATAAAAAAAGTTTGTTTATCTATTCATTCATTCATGTATTTTCTTTTAAAAGATTGGGGAAAAAAATTATGAAAGATTTATGTGCGTGTTACTTTAAACTCATAACCTACCTTTGTCCTGTGTTTTTTGATGTCTGAAAAACACAGAACATGAATGGTTGAGCCATGCACAGGCGGTCATCATCCGGAGCCTTTTCTGCAATGTTTGCCTAACAAAGTCAAATTTGAAAATCAGATTCATGCCCTTTAAGCAAACATATCATGAACAATCCTAAGACAGAAAACATGTTTTGTTGTGGGACTTAGAGAGACAGTTTCAATTGATTCTAAATTAAATGTTTAATTCATGTAAATTTTCTAATCCTCCAGATTGATCCGTCTAAAGAAGAAGCAAATCAACATATCTTATTGAAATGAAATAAATCAATCTTATAATTGCTCTTTGAAAATATCATTTCATATAGACTGTAAGGTAAAAACGACCAATGCTCAATCTCAGCAAACAACACAAATGTGATGCTAATGAGCAACCATCATTCCAGTCCAATGTGTGCCCATACAGTCTTCTAATAAAGTTCTTTTGTGATACATTCTTGTGAAAAACAGCGGTGGGCTGAACTTTGCAAAACTAAAATATCAATTCATTTAATATGAATTCTTGTTGACTTTTTTGCATGTACACATTCAAATTAAAAACAAGGAATCTGAACACTTCATCATCAGCACCAAGTATTTCTATCTGAGTCACACTGGTGGAAATTTAGTCTAAATACATCATTGGTGGGATTTTACGTCATTTGGATTATTCCAACTGATCCAGTACTGAAGCTGAATCCAATAGGCAACCCCTAATATAGATTCTAATCCAATTGTTGTCGTAATGAATTGTTACAACTCTAATGAACCAAGATCCATTTTGATAGTCTTCATAACTGACCTCGGTGTCTTGAACACGCTTTCGCTTTAGCCTGAAAACAGGCGAATGCTTCCCATCAAGGAGGGCCTGGCATTCCTCTGTCCAGTGGGCAAAGACTTTTCCATAACTAAAATGAGATTGGATAAAGTCAGATCGAATAATAAAGAGAAACAGTCATCCCATGATCTGGCACAATTGTTTACATTTTATCTATAGAAATGCATTTATTAAATCGCATTACCATCAAAACAATAGTGATTCTTAAGGTTTACCAACACTGTAAAAAGAAAACATTAAATAAAAATGAAAAAAATATTTTCTGTTTCTTCTCTACCTGTTTAAAGAGTTGTTTTCCAATAACAACAAACACCACCACCTCCGCAAAACGGGCATGTCGAGCTGAAATGATTGTAAAAATAGAACTTTAGTGCACAACACAGAATGCAGGCTTGAAGACCAAATTTTCTGCTAGAAATTATACTTACAATTGAGTAGTCAAACTTTTCATCGAGGATCACGTACAATGCAGCCTGTGCAAAAAAATTAAATACTCAATGATGATACTTTCATGAATTCATCATTGGGACACCATAACACCTTTATATTGTATCCCATCATAAGGACCCATGGTTTGTTTTTATCAACTTCAAACTTGATAAAAAAAAAATGCAAAGAAATGTAAACATACTTGCGTCAGTGCACGCTCTTACCCACCATTAGCATGAATATTCCACAGTCGGATCCAAAGTCTTGCCTTGGGAAGCCCTGTTTTAAGGAAAGCAAAAATTACTGGAGTGACACAGAAGTAGTAAGATATGACAGCATCATTGTCATACATAATTACAAAACTCTGCTACAGGAACCTTTTACATTGTTTTAGATGTAAAGTCTTTTAACTTTATATATATTCTTTTAACAATATATTTTTTTAAACTAGCTTTTACATTTACATAATTCACTACAAATGTCAAGTGTTATTTATGCTAACATACCACCACATCTTTGGCCGTCATCTCAGTCCATGTACCTGGACAGATCTTCTGTGCAACAGCCCTGTGTGTTTAAAAGGAAAAAAAAATTACAAATCTGTGAATGTAAAAACACGTGGGTTAAATACAATGTCTGAAGGTCTAATGAACACGACCTCATTACTGCAAATACTTCAAAAAGTACAGTGGCAGGAAGGGATATGTGAACCATTACTTCAAAAATTGCTCTGTGGATGTTACATGATTTGCAACAGGAAAATTTAGTGATCACATCAATACACTATTAATGTATTAACATACTGTAGTTGTCTATTTTTTTCCACATAATTATAGACACAATAATGAACGCTCAATTTATTTATTAATAAGGGTTTCAAAACTATTTCTTGCCACTGTACATTTCAACGGTCATAGGAACGTGACCAAAAAAGTAATATTCATCAGAACAAAACATGCAAAAAAAAAAAAAAAAAAAAAAGGTCTGTAGAACACGACCAAACACTGTTGAAGGTCAGAGGAACTTGACCAAATGTCGAAAATCATTCTAATGTAACCTCAAGAGTGGCATGAACTGCTGGGCTCTAAATCCCAAGTTGGTATGAGCATAAAGGGAGTCTAGAAAGACAATCTCTTTCTGCTCTGGCTTCATGACCTAAGGAGGAAAGCTGATGTTTATCTGAAAATCACATTACAGTCATTTCTGTAGCATTGCAGTACTGCTTCCTTGATAGAAGTGAAAAAGAGCCCCAGATACCATACATACAAATCAAATCAACTTTATTTGTATAGCACTTTTCAAAAAAGATCATTTTCAATCAAAGTGCTTTACATAAAAAATAATAAAATGTTAAAAACAAAGGACAATGCCCTCAAACCCCACCCCTCCACACACTCACACAAACACACATCGACATATTGCCACACCATGATGTTGAAGACAATAAAAATAACTAATTACTAAAAAGCTGGAAAATAGAAATCTAGAAATCTGGCTTTGTACTGCAGTGAGGAAATAATATTTTAGGGACCTGTCCACACCAGTGAGCCCCAAATCAAGTTTACAGAGTACGCCACAGGACCCCCTAGATCCTATCAAAGAGCCTGACCCGGGAGATCCCACTGTGGTGACCCTGTTTAATGAGAAAAGACAATCACTGATGTGGAGGATCCTTCAGAGGAAAATACTGGAGTTAAAATGTAAAAGGCGTATAATATATATATATATATATATATATATATATATATATATATATATATATATATATATATATATATAGGCATAATTCAGTAAAAATAAATAAATATTAATTAAGTAAAAAGAGAGGATAAAACAAAATTTCAGATAATACACCCCCCCCACACACACACACACACACAAACGTAAAATTCAGTTGATTCAGTATATAAACTCCAAAATAAAAACTCATCGGATCTATGAGATTCCCATGTATCACCCATATAAAGAAAATAGTGATTAAATCCCCAAAAAGGGACAAGTTAACAGGTATGCAACGCTCACAAAATCAAAAGTACACTTTGTCAATACAATGGTTAATGTATTAGTAAGTAAATATGTAATCATTCCCTGAGTAACATTAAATACTTACACAGATCTGGAAATGTCCAGGTGTCCACAGAGGGAATAAGATGAAATCCTTCAGGTGGGCTTCACTCTTTTGAAGGATAGTAAGAAAACAAAAAAAAAACAGTATGAAGACTAATGCCAAGTTTGTCCCATTCATAAATGAAAAACATGCTGCATACTTACAGGGAGACTTGTCATCGGATCAATATTCAGAGGTGGTAGCCAGGTAGGACAGATGTACATATCTACAGTGTAGATATTCTTTCCCTGATCAAGCATTAGCAAAGTATACAATTTCAATATAGAAAGTTCATAACAAATAAAAGAAAATATCTTTTTTTTTAAATAAGGGACTTAAGATAAGACTTGGGGGAAAAAAAAATGTTTTTGGTGACATCTCAACACATTTAAGTTCCCACATTTGTTGTTCTGTAAAGCATATAAGGCTCATCGCACCTTTGAAAGAGCGATCCTTTCCAGCATTTCAAAGCAGGCGTTCAAAATCTAAGAAAAATAAATGTGTTTTGTTAATTGTAAATGAAATATTTTCACAACACATATGTAAAGTAGTGCAATAAACTTACAGTAGACTCCACATCTCGTCTCAGCCCAAGGGTCAGGAAGTCAGACCGTGTAAGGCATGTCTTCTTGAAGGTTTGAACAATGAGTTCATTTCCTGGCCTCCTTGTATCCAAGACGTACTGAAGCTATGAAAAACAAAACCACTTTTAAAATAAATGTTAATAACATCACAACTTCTTCATGCTGACATTTCGATCAGAACAAAAAAAAAAAAAACTAAAGGCTATTACCACTTGCTCTTGATTTTGATGCATGTCAAATGACCAGCAGGAACGCTCAGCTTCCACGTTATCCAACTCTGTCAGACTTGCACAATGGGGCCCGCATTGGAGTCTTTCTTTCTGGGTCTGAAGTGAAACTTTATAAAGAACATTTCAAAGTTTAAAAATATTAACAAAAATATGCAATGAAACAACCTAAGAGTCAATGTGTGAACTACATTAGCATACAAGATGTACCTGCTTTGGAAGTGGCAACATCTGATTCCACTTGATGCTGGGTTTTTGGATTGGTCTCCACAGCCAGACTTTCTGCGTCATGGAATGTTTGTTGACCTAACGGTCAAGAAAAACTAGCTTAGTTTATTTTAATCCGCATAAAAAAACTGTAATATCCTTGTGTAAGGTAAAGCTTTAGATTACCCAGTATCACTTGGCCCAAGTGTGACTGTGTCGTTGTTTTCATCTGTTGAACACCTCTTCTTAACTGTCTCTTGATCAGTTTTTTGTTTAGATTCACATTTCTGTGCTCTAGGATGTTTCGCATCAGAAAAATGTGAGCAGAAGGTCCCATGTTGTTGAGGAAGTAGTTGTTCTTCCTCAGACAGGCAAACAGTTGCTCCGCAACTTGGCTGTTTAAAGTTGCTTGCAGTTCTGGAACAATGTCGATCCTTCTCAGGACATCCAGTGGATCTTTGGTATTGTCCTGATGAAATTTATCATACAGGACAAAGTGTTTGCTGGAGCCTGTTACAGGATGACCATTAATCTCTGAGACTGGAAGCTTTTCAAGCAGCCATGGTAGTGGAACTTTAAGATTGCCATGGGAAGCAGCCTCAACATTATCTGCTGTTGGCTCAGCAAGCCTTCCCTCAAAAGGTTGGAATGGGGGGGTTTCTGGAAGTCTGAGGTTTGCATGGGCCACCAATCCACGGGCAAAGTCATAAATGCAGACATTTGGTAAGTGCTTCCATGACAAAAGGAGGTCTGCATAATCCCTCGGGCTTTCTGCTCTCAAGTTGAACTTGACACTGTACACAATGCCATGGGGACACATTATGACAGACCAACCACCTAAGTGTAAAAAGAAAATATGAAATTGAAATTATGTCTCTAAATCTTTTTATCTTTTGTAACTTTCTTACTGAAAAAATATTTGAGTTCCGCACTTACCAGAGGCTCCCCAAACTGACTGAAAGACCTTGTCATAGGTCTGCCTGCTTTTCATCTCCCCTCGAAGCCGGTTAATCAGGTCCATCCGTGATCCATTTGTGTCCATGTTACAACTTTTGCAAAGCTTTCGGATAGTTGATAGCTACACCCAAACATATTAAGAGAAATATATAGACAGACCTTGAGTAATACACATTATCCACTTAAAGGGGCCCTAACATGAAAATTCTACTTTTTGAGGTTTTTAATGTATTTTAGTGTTCATTTATCTCTATAAAGAATCCTAAAGCAGCATTTTGATCTGTGAAAAATTAACAAAAAACCTTCACTCTCTCCTGCAGAGAACTGAAACGTGACGATTTATATAGCTGACATCAAAAAACTGACCGCCCCCCCAGGAAGAGTCAGCTCCGCTCTCAAGTCAATGCAAACTCTCCCACCCTTCAGCAAGCCTGGGGTGGGGGATTAGCACTTATAAACAAGCTTAAATTCAGCGGGTTGTCTTGTCTGATCTGAGATTGAAGTTGGATGGTGAGTACAGGTGCGTGTGGCGTGGCTCCAAAGTTGGCAATGCTCACGTTCCACTCTGCTTGTTGAGTACCTCTGCCACAGCAGAGTCAAAGCTCCATCTAAAGAGTACCAGCCCCCCACCCCACCCCAGCAGGCATTTCTCCCCCTGACTTCTTGGTAGAAAAATAGGTCTCTAATATAACAAATATTTCATAAACAATTTGTATAATAGTGTTCCAAATGTGATATATAAATCATATATATGGATATAGCTTCCTCTGAAAGCCAAAAAAAAAAAAAAATCATGGCCCCTTTAAGACCTAGCATCCATATACATGGACATCACATTTTGGGTTAGATATAGGGCTCTGTGACCACATTTTAAGATGTAGGCCTCAAATGTTATCTTATAACTTGTTAATGTACACAAATATATTTACATTCATATATATAAATATATATATATAAATATACAAAACATGTTAAAAAAAATATTAAATCAGAATACCTTTTGTTTGAGTAGCTCGTCGCAAAGGCGGTCCTCTGATACATCCTCTAGCTGAGGTTCACCAGTGGATCTCTGCTGTGGCACCTTTTCAAACTCTGTGTTTAAGACGCTGTTACCATTACGAGTCTCCACTCCAATCCAAGGGGCCCAGTTCTCATATGAAGGGCTAACAACAAACGGGTTCTGGGAAGGGACTTTGTAGAAAATATAGACATGTAAATGCTGAGGAAAGGCAATGACATCCTCCAACAAAGATTCTGTCTAAATAACCAGATTCACTTACGCTTGAAAAATCCTCGGCTGATCATGTGCAGATGAACAGATTCCCAGAATGAGACTATGTTGTGCTCACCATGGAATTCACTGCCTGGTTGTTCCAGTTCACTGACTGAGATTTGCAAACAGATTATTCAAAAACCCTTAGTTGAATAGTACGTGTTCATGTTTACTTCAACAAAATAAAGAAAACAAACCTTCAAAGCTGAATACTCCTTTTCTGTGTAGGTCCATAACAACAACAGGAGGGTAGAAGCCACAATTTACACAAGAGTATTTGTACTCTGTGTTGGAAAGGGCTTCAAAATGGCAGTACCCCTGAAAGATGAGGTCGGTGGCTGGGAAGTCAACCCTCAATAAACTCTCAAGAGAGTTGATAACCCGAGACACAGATACGTGATTCTAAAGAAAGAGACAAAAGAAATATATATATTGTAATGTTGCTAAAACACTAAAATATTATCACAAACTGCAAGGAGCAATCATTGACATTGTGAAAATCTATTTTCTGTAAATGGCTACATCAACTAACGGCTTAAAACCCACAAGAATGAAAATTGTGTTTTTAAGATGTACTTGTAGCTTTTCTCTCATGATAGATGACGTATATAAACAAAACATTGTAAGATTAAAACGGTTTTCCTGAGTGTTTGTTTATTCAAACCAGAATGGATAAAATGAAAACCATCAGTTTTAAAAATATTTGTTTGTGATGCAGCAAAGGCCATAGGCGGGCCAATCTTCCCTCTCTGCTAATATTCTTATGGATCCACTTGCAGACGAATAGAACTGTTGACATCCTAATTGACCTTCTCTGAGCCAGATTCTGGTTGGAAACTGTACAACTTGAAAGAACTGATGTTGTTTACTGTTTGTTCATTTGTTTTCTTGCTATGCTAACGTTAACTTGGGGTTGTAAGCAGTTGTAAGCTAGTGGGGGAGTGTAAACAAATAGATGCTGGGGTATCAATACAGGGTTACTTCAGCGGTCATGGTCCCACTCATAACACAGAGGGAAATGTCAAATTCATGGTCATTAAAGTTGTAGATTCAAATTTTCTGCATAGCCTGCAGAAACGAAAGTCATATTCACCTCCGCCTGCTATGCAGAAAATATACATTCTAGGAATTTTTGCTAAATACCACAGAATCATGATTAAGAGACCACAAGAAACAATTTAAAATAATAATAATAATAATAACAACGAAGTATAGCCTTTCTCTCCCCTGAATTAGCATTGCATGTTTTTATTTTTAAATAAAAAACTATAGACAAAAACTATAAACCGCTGTTGCTGACATAACAATAATCTCGTAAACTCTGCATCAATTTCTGGACCATTTAAAAATAAGGTACTTTTGAGGCTAAACAAAAAAAAGAATATTTTTTTTGTTATAGTCATACCTGGAGATTGTGTCTCAAGTACACACAAAGCTGAAGAGTCATAATGACATGGTCATTGAAGTTGTGAAGTCCATCTCTCCACTCCTGATATCGATAGACCAACTTGCAACTGGGGCAACATTTACTGTACGTTGAGACATCTGTTATGGAAATAAATAATATGCAAACATTAAAGTTTATAGCAACTTTGTAAACATGAAGATGAAAGAGGAACTGAACTTACTTTGAATCACACCTTGCATGCCAACAATTCTGGCTTTTTTTGTGACTAATTTGGCCTCCTGAAGTTCTGGATGATCTGGACACAGCTGACAAGTTGACTCGTCTGGGAGCAAACACTTCCTGTAGTCTGGCAAAGCTCTCTGAGCGGTGACTTCTTCTGGGAGAGTGGCAGGTATTTTTTTGAATTCAAATACATACTTTACGGTTCGAGACAAATCCGTTGTAGGAGAATGGCTTGGATTGGGAGTTGCTTGTGATGTTGTATTTGAAAGTGGTGCAGTCATAAAAAGATGCTTGTGCGTTTGAAAAAGGTGCCACTTCGCGATGTTCTTGTGTGTGCAAGATGTGCGTGCCTTTGCACAGGGACAATGCCAGGTGTTCTTCTTTGTGTTGTGGGTGACTATAACCCTGCCCAGAGTGCTGTAATGGTGTAACTTGGGTTCATAAATTGAAAAGCAAATGTTCTTTTTAGAATCACTAAGGTTCACGAAAACTGACAGTGGACAATGCGCTTCCTCTGATTCTCTTTGCCTTTTTTTGCACACATTCACCTTGGAGATGCCAAAAAAATGGTTTTCCACCATTTCATCCAGAACTTGTTGTCGTAGTGGCTCTTCAGTGGCCGTGGCACTACAGTAGTCCACAGAACGAATGTGATGGCACATGCTGTGAGGCAGTCCGCTGCGTTGTGCAAGCAAGTGATATTGACGACAATCCTCCATTTCACATTTAGTCTGATGATCTTGACCCCATGTCTTCCGTTGGACATGTACTGGCACACTGAAACCATGAGATGTTTTCCTGACAGCATAAATCCCATTGATTTGGTCAACACAGACAGTTTTTAAGTGGGAGCTTGCTGTAACATCCTCCAGTTGGATATGCATTCTCTTGATATGTACGGCCAAATTCTTTTTGTATAAGGTCAATGGGCAGTGAGGACACTTTATATGGGTTGATGGAAGAGTGAAATCTTCCTTGTGAGGTGTCAAACTTCTCTTGAGGAGTGAGGTCCTCTTGAGGAGTGAGGTCTTCTCTTGAGGAGTGAGGTCTTCCTCTTGAGGAGTGAGGTCTTCCTCTTGAGGAGCGAGGTCCTCTGAGGAGCTCTCTTGAGGAGCGAGGTCTCCTCTTGAGGAGCGTGAGGTCTTCCTCTTGAGGAGCGAGGTCTCCTCTTGAGGAGCGAGGTCTTCCTCTTGAGGAGCGAGGTCTTCCTCTTGAGGAGCGTCTTCTCTTGAGGAGCGAGGTCTTCCTTGAGGAGCTCTGAGGAGTGAGGTCTTCCTCTTGAGTAAGATGGGGGTTTGAGGTGGAAGCAGGAGAAGGCTGATCAATATCTGTGGCACCTGCAGTTGTCTTGGATAATGCAGGTTGTGCATAGGAATGGTCAAAAGCTTGTGAGAACTCAGACGGTGCCAGGAAGTATGAGTGCTCTAAACACACCATATTTTCTTTAGAAGGTTGACTTTCTCGTGAAAGTGGCTTATCGGGTGCTAACGGCATGGGTTGAACCACCGTAAGGGCATGGGTTGGACCACTTATTTTTTGACACTCTCTCAGATGTGATGTCATGCGGTCCTTGCGAATAATGGTTTTGTAACAGAAAGGACAATGAAAGTGGCCTCCAACTCTGCAGGGCAAATTGCAACTGCAAATTACGTGATCTGGAAAAGACGAAAGAGTTCATACATTCATTTATAAAGGACCTTCCACTACCAGTCAAGGAGACCCAAAGTGCAAGAAAGACAGAGCAGATTAATAAAAATGATAAAAATCACAAAAAAAAAAAAAAATTAAAACATGAAAACAAATTGAAAGCAAAAATTACAATCAATAAAAAATAATTAAAAGGCAGCTAGGCAGATACTTCAGCGCTATAATGGAGGAACAGTTTGGCTTTAAAAGACTCCAAAGTTGTAACTTCTCTACCAACTGGTGGCAAATTATTCTAGAGTTTGGGAGCCAGCACAGAAAATGCACGGTCACCCCAGAACTTACATTTGCTTCTCGGAACCAGTAACCTACACTGGTCCGCAGAGCGTAAGGACCTAAGAGGGGAATATTTTAACAGCAAACTAACGACGTAAGAAGGACCAGAACCTAAACCTGACAATGACTTAAAAACAAAAACAAAAGTTCTGTTAACAAATTTGGATATATTAAAAAAAAAAAAAAAAGGAAAAGATTCCAGCCATAAAAACATTGGAGTCTTTACACACAAAATAACAGAAATATTAATTGAAAATTGCAATTATATGCAACTAGATCAGAAAAAGATCTTTGATATCAACATACCCTTGAAATGCACTGCATTTGCAATGTGGTTCTCCAAGTGCCGTTGGATCACTTCTTCACTTATAGCCTTGAAACAGGGGCAAAGTGGACATCCAAACCCAACCGCCAAATGCCTACGCTCCAAGGATCCATCCTTCTTTAGATTTGATATAGGCATCTAAACAAAAAGTCAACAAATCATTTTCTAAAAAAGGACCAAGAAAAATCATTTTAAAACATTTCAAATGCAGTTACTAACTAATGTTTATGTGTATCAAATATGGGATGAAAACAGCTGTCCTCTTTATCCACATATCTATTTTTAACGTTTTTGTTTTATTTAAGTCTTCCTCGAATGCCATCAGTGGTTTTTGTAAAACGGGTTTGCCATTCGCAATCTTTCTATAAAGCTATCAAATTTTCTTGTAAAATTATGGCTGAACTATTCGGTGTAAACAAACATTTTGACATAATATAAGTTTTATTTAAGACAATGTAAAAAAAAAAACAAAAAAAAAAAGCATTTACCCTGAAAATCGGTGCAGTAATATCAAACTTCAAACATTTGCTTGCTGCACGAGTAACATTAATTTACATATTTTTTTGTGTTGGTTACACGTCCTTACATGCTTCAGCCTTACTTATTTACGCTTTTCTGTTTTATATTAAGGACTTTATATCATTGCTCTGCTCTGTTTTCGAAGTTAATGTCGAAAATATGGTGTATAAAAGCGCTAGAATAAAATAAAAATTAAAAGTCGAGAAGTGCGCGCTGTGAAAATGGACGTACCATTGGCTAAGTTAAGATGGCGCCAACACGGAGTTTTGAATCATTCAGATTAAAATAGTTTAGAGAAAAAAAGACAAACATAAAATAAGTGATCCATCTAGTCCTCTAAATTGTCATACTCATAAAATGTATCAGCGGAATAAATAGTTATTTTATAGAGAATTATGATAACATTCTCTTTAACTTACTTTCGTTTTCTCCTCCGTCCGTCTTCAAATTACTTCGTCTGCTTTCGGGTTCACGGCGGCTGGCAACCAACTTTAAGGCGCATTAGCGCATACTAGTGGTCAGAATCAAGTCAGCATGCAATCTGTCCGGCGGCCATGACACGTCCGACTGCCATGACACGTCCGACTGCCATGACACGTCCGACTGCCATGACAGCCTGCAGCAAGACCCCTA